>JAUBOD010000450.1:141110-155703 GCA_032353885.1 Nothura maculosa
CGGGAAAGTGGGATGGGGATGGAACGGGGGTGACGCTCCCTGGGATGGGGATGGAACGGGGATGACGCTCCCTGGGCAGCTCCGAGGGGCTGGGAAAGCAGGATGGGGATGCAATAGGGGTGATGATCCCTGGGCAGCTCTGGGGGACGGGGAAAGTGGGATGAGGATGGAATAGGGCTGATGATCCCTGGGCAGCTCTGAGGGGCCGGGAAAGCGGGATGGGGATGGAACGGGGGTGACGCTCCCTGGGATGGGGATGGAACAGGGGTGACGCTCCCTGGGCAGCTCCGGGGGTCGGGAAAGTGGGATGAGGATGGAATAGGGCTGATGATCCCCAGGCTGCTCCAAGGGTCCTGAGCTGGGTTCTCCCTTGCCGGATTGTGGCATTCCGGACACGGCCACATGCAGCGGCCCTGGGCTCCCACTGACCTTCCCCTTGCTCCAAGGAAAGTCACGGCAGCAGCTTTTCCATAGCAGCCCTCTGCATTTTGGCCATTCCCAGCAGGATCCGCCGCTGTTTGCTTTCCCCGTGCCGTGCAGTGCAGCTCCGGGATCTGCTCCCATGCATTTCCTGCATTAAAGCACATTTATTTGCATTAAAAATTGGGGAACTGCGCACAATTTGCAAGAAATTTCGCATTGTTTGGCAAGACAAGGTAGGATCCAGCCCCAAACCTTCCCGTCTGGGAGGAATGGGTTTTTTTGGTGGATTCTGAGGGCAGATAAACCAATTTTGCCATCTGCAAAACCTCCTTTTCCTCCTATTTTGTTTCCCCCTGCAAAGTTCCTGCACAATCGGCTAAACCAGAGAGGGCCAAATCCAGCTCTTTGTTCCAATAAAGCAAAAACAACAACAAAAAAGACACCAAAAGGTCCCCAAAGTAACCTTTAGCAAAAGCTGATTACAGGAAATCGATGAAATTGCTATAAAAAAGGACACGAAGCCCCCACGGCTGCAGGTGCAGGACGGGCGGACGCACCGGGTTTGCAAGGATGAGCACAAGGAGAGCGGACGCCACCGTTCTGCTGGGTATATTTAATGCATTTAAATTAATTATTAGATTATTAACTCAATTGCAAGCGATATTTGCAGGTGGTAAGTGGAGAAGAGGAAAAATGGAGAAGCAACACGTCTATTTGTCCATTTTTTCCTGTATTCTCCCCAAATAGTCACTGAGCCGCTTTGTGCCTCTCTTTAAGAGAAAAAGAAATAATAATAAAGAAAATATGAAATACAAAGGTAGGCACAAGTGGCAAAAGCAATAAAAAGGAGGAAAAATAATGGCAAAACCCTCTGCTTTTGACATGGTTTCAGAATGAGGGGGAAACGTCAAATCACTGCGGCCTCTTTGGGGAGAATAAGGGGATTTTGAGCTTCTCACTAGAGAAATTTGGGTACCCAGCCAGCGTGCCAACAAAATTGGGGAATTTTGTACAGAGCTTTTGGCAGTTTAGAAATAAAAATGAGTCATTTCCCCCCGAAAACACCACGGAGAAGCAGCTCACATCCCTGCTTTCCTATCCGGATCCCGGGATCCCTCCCCACTTCCGCAAAAGGAAATATTGCACCCACCACAAGTTCATTAAATGGTATCAATTCATTAAAAACCAGCAATAAAATAAAAGAAAGGAGAGAGATTAGAGAGGACAGAGCTCTGGCTGTACCTTTTTTTACCTTTTTTCTCCCTAAAACACAGGGCGCGGGATGGGGCATCACTACTAGAACCGAGTCCTGCAACTGCTCCCAAATTCCCAAAGTTTCCTCCTTGCAGGAGTGGAAAGGGTTTTCCACAAAGGTCGAGGCAATCCCAGCGGCTTCTTGGAGGTGGCTTTGGGAGGGAATCCGAAGGAGCAAGTTCAGTGGCAAAAGCGCGTGCTCGGATAGCTCGGAAAAGAGCATAAAAGAGGTTTGCAGATTAATACTATTAAGCAGGATTTTAAAAAAATCAAGCAATTGAGGCTGGATAATACCCCACATAACAAACGGGCTCCAGGCAGGTCCTTGTGTGTCCGGGGTGTTTAGCCCGTCTTTAATAAAGCCGGGATTTGTGTCGGGATTGCGCTCCGGGGCTCGCCGGACACCTGAGCTGGCGGCCACACAGGGGCAAAGCCGGCACGAAGCCCCTTTGGAAAATGGGGTATCGGGATTGCTGCACTCAGAGCATGCTTGGAGTGTTCAAAATCCTTAAAATTGCATTTATTTTTCCTCCAGGAAAGAGCTTTGGGAAGCCTAATTGCTAACTAAATTATCCCGGAGCCTACACGAGCAATGGATGAGTTTTGCTGCAAATGAACTTAGTTGAGGAACCTGCCAGCTCCTGGATGCAGGAGAGGATATTCCAAGGATATTTCAAGAGGATATTTACCAGGGAGGATATTCCAGGCATTTTTTTGCCATTCCCAGGCATTTGGATCATCCTGATTTAGGAGTCGGGTGGAATCTGCAGCTCAATCAATCAATTGCACGGCGCAGTTTGCTAAATACGGCGCCTAATTTGGCTCCCAAAACAGGGATTTTGCAGGGGGATTTTTCACCACGAAAAATGTGTCTAATTCCGGGAAAAAAAAGAAGATTAAAAAAAGAAAATAAAGAAAAATAAAGGTAAAAGATAAAAAGAAAGGAATTAAAACCGCATGCAATGCAAGGTGCCTAAGATTTTAGAGACAAACCGCTGGATGCGTTTTGCAAGATATTTGGGGAGGAAATTGAAGATATTTTAATGGAGAGATTTGGTTTTAGCAAATCCTCTTTGTCCCTCTTCACGGGGGTTCGGGACTCCGTGATTTATCTCTTTGCACAAGGCGACTTCCCACATATTTTCGGTGCCCGGCCAATATCAGGTCAGCCCAAATTCAGGCTTTTCGGAGGGTCTAGGGAGCTCCCTCTGCCCCCAATGCTCCTCGGCAGCCTCGCATTTCCTCCTTCTGCAAAGAAAAGAAAGAAATAAAAAGGTTATTTTTAGGCTACATTTATATTTCCGCTCAAAACCTCATTTTTCAGCCTTTCCTCGCGTTTTCCTGACGGGATTTGGCTTGTGCCAAAGGTGATTAATTTGGATACACCGACAGTTTTTGGATAACTCAGGGCGAGCTTGTCAAAGTGCAAGCATTATTCCTGGTTTTTTTTCATTTTCTAATTACTCATTTGGGGCATTATTCTCATTTTTAGGCCAACCCCATTAAGGTGGCAAAGGAGAAACCTGCTGTGATGTCCAAGTTGGGAATCCCTTGGATCCTTTGGGATTTGGCTTGAGCATCTCGAGAAGGAAAAATACATCCCAACCGCAGGGAAAAGAGGCCTCCTAGAGCTGTCCCTGCCAGGATATGGAGCTGATTTTATTATTACTCTTATTATTGCAGCCCAAGGAGGCAAAAACTCCCTTCCTCCAGCTGTGCCTGTTGCAAAACTATTATTTTTTGTACAAAGTGCAAAAGGAAAGTGTGTGGATCCTCCCCAGCCCAGCATGCAGCAAATAATGATGATATTATTATTGCATAATAATAATAGCAATAGCAATAACAATATTATTATTGCATAATAATAATAGCAATAGCAATAACGATAATAATCAAATCTGCTTGCTGCAATTCACCACTTTTTAATATGAAGCAAAAAGAGAGCGTTTCCTCCAAGCAGGGCCAGTCCTGCCAGGCCCTGAAGGGCAGTGGGGAGAGGAAGAAAATAGGGGAAAAAAAGGCAATTCAGGCACCAAATCGAAGGGTTTGGGCCAAATGTCCCCCCTGAAAGATCCGGGTGATGGATGATGCATTACCTGGAACGGGAGGGATGTGCAGAGCATCTTCCATGGGCTCCAGAGGGCGGATGCGGATCCAGGACACCCGGGTAGGATGATTTCCAAGCTCAAGTTCAGCAGGACAGACAGGGCACCGGGAGCCCCCAATTTCTTCCTCCCTTCCCGCCGCAAAGAGGAAACTCCGGCGAATCCCGTGTCACAGACACAATTAAAGCGAAGTAAATCCTCGGGATTTACTGCGTTTTCCGATCCCTGGAGCTCGCAGTGGGGAGGAATTTTGCTTTTTCCCTTCCTTAGACAATCCCATAAATTGCAGATTGTTGTTTCCCCCTTTACAAATCCAACCATTTCCAGGTATTCTTGGGCTGAGCAGCTCGCAGTCACCACGGCCGGGAATGTGGCTCCAAGTTCATTTCCTTCTCCTGTTTGGGAGCCAGGAGACACCCTTGCCCGCAAGGCCGGCCGCGGTCGGAGCCATTCCCATCCCACGTTCATCCCGGCCCTCCGCTTCCTTCCATGCAATCCAAGGGCTGCAGCCTCCCAGAGGGGGCTCAGAAATCCCTCCGGAAGGGTTTGGGAGAGCGGCAGCTCCCGGGACCCGGAGTCGGGGGGATCCTCAGCCGGGATCCAGGGAAGCGCAAGTGGGGAAACTGAGGCAGGGCTTACGCGGACGCCGGGCGCTCTCCAGGCTTCCCGAGGGTCTCCGGGAGCAGCTCCCGGCGCTGCCCCTGGATAGGGGCAGGTCCCGCGGGGCTGCAGCCCCTGGTGCCGCTCGCAAGGCGCTGCTGCCACCTCGTGGTGTCCCCTCCGTGTCCCCGCTCGGCCGCCCCGTGTCCCGGGGGGGACATTTGCACCCAGCGACGTCCGCGGCCTCCCCGTTGCTCCCGCCGCGCTCCACGCATGGGAGTGATGGGGAAACTGAGGCAGGGCAAGAGGGAGCGAGTGTCTGGCTGGTGCGGGTGCCCTGTGCTCCGGGCACCGCGATGGCCCCCGGGTTCCGGCTCCATCTGCTCCCAGCTTTTTTTAGCCCCTCGCTCCCGGTGCTTCTCCCATGCCGGCAGCTGCCGAGTCCCGGAGCAGCTGCTGGCAGCGCCTGGGTTTTCCACCCATCGGCATCCAGGGAGCGGCTCCGAGTGGCGCCCAAACTGGACAAGGGCAGGGATCGGTGAGTGGATCATTGGCACCGGCCACTCCCGGCTTTCCAAAGGAGAGGGGCAAGGGGTGGCAGCCCCTCTTGGATGTGTCACCCCATGGAGCTCCCGGCTTATTTGCGACCTTCTCTAGATCTTCCTTCTCCAAGATTTCCGGTCCTCCTGGTGTCCCTCCTGTGTCTCCTGAGCTTCCCAAGCTGAGGAGAAGGTAAGATCCAGGCTGGCAAAAAGTGGAGGAAAACTGGCCTAACTGGGGCCGGGCATCATTGCTTTTGCATCCAGCTCCCGGGAGAGCCGAGGCCGGGCTCACCAACCTTCCAGGTGCTGCTGGAAGGGGATCCCGCCTCGTGTTTCCAGCACAACTTTGTCCTCCCCACCTGGCTGCTGCTCCCAGAGCTGGAAAAATCCCGGAGATCTCCGGCTGCATGAGATCCTGCAGGACCGGGCCCGTTCCACAGCTGCTTTCCTTGGAGCAGGGGTTCGGAGCGGGGGCAAGCGGGGAAGCTTTGGGCTCTCCCTCCCTTTTCTCTTCCCTCCCCATTGGAATCCAGCTCTTGGGATCAAGAACATTGCCGACTATTTTTAAAGCGTCGCCCCTCGCTCCTGCAGTGGGCAGTGAAGCTCCGCTGTCTGCTGCTCCCACCGCAGCGATCCCGGGATTCCCTGCTCCGGAGGGACATTCGCCGGGGTAAGCAGGTCCTCCACAGGGATTTGGGTGGAGAGGGAGGAAAAAGGGACTCGGGTGGAGGAGATGATTGGATCCTCCAGGTGGGCTGGATGGGGTGAGCCTGAGCATGGGACTTTTCCAAGCATCCCCATCCACGCAGGCTGTTTCTGGCTGCAAACTGGTGCTACTGGTGTCACCTTTAGCCGTGGCTCTGCAGGGATAACGGGCACCAGCTCAGAGCCCTCCGAGCACTTGGCTCCAACCAAACTCATTGCATTAATGACGAGGTTGGACACGGGACCAGCCCGTAACGGCGCTGCCTCCTCCTCGCGCCGCTCCGGCCACGTGTCCGCTGTCGGATGAGGCTCCGCTCCGGCAACGCTCCCAAATCCCAGCCCGCCCTTCCCAGGCTCTCCCCAGCCCAGATGCTCCCGCCTGCTCTTCCCAGGAGAATTCCCACTTGCCCGTTCCCACCTCCTGGCCCGCATGGGACTGATCCCTGTGGTGGCCATCCATGGGGAAGCGCCTGGCTGGGATGGACCTCACTGGGCTACACTGTGATTTAGGGTTTATTTACATATATATATATATATATATAAAATTATTATTTTTATTTTTTTAAGCAAGATTTTTGTCTGCTGCTGCTGATTCCAGCTGGGATTTCAATCCAAGGCCATATTTTACTCCTTGCTCTCTTTTCCTTTGCCCCCAGGAAAGATTCGGAGCAGCAAAAGCCCTTTTCCCCCCCAATTAGCAGGAACCCAGGCTTCCCTGGAGGAGAGTTGCACAGATAGGAGCAAGTGCCACCTTCATCCAAGCCCTTGTGGGTGGCTTTTGGGAAAGCCACCAAGGCCGGGTGGTCACCAGCCCCACAGGCCACCTTTGGCCCATGCCCTGTTTGTGCTCGGGACTGAGCAGGGCACCTGGAATCCGTTTGCTGCCCGCTGTCCTCCCCATGGGGCAAAACGGGGCATTGCCGGCACCCCTCAACTCCGCCTGTGCCTCAGTTTACCCAAACGGGAGCAGAATTATCTGAGAAATGACCAAAAAAAGGGGTCCCAGTGGCAGGTACCATCCAAGGACTCATTCAGTTTGCAAGAGGAGCCCTAAGGAAGGAAAACGCGGTTCCGTGGATGCAGACGGACTGTGCTGCAAACCCCGGGGGCTCCCGATCCCGCGCCCGCCGCCCTCGCCCGCCTTGGAGCCCGTCTAAATTTAGGCAGCTCTATTTCCACAGCCGCCCGCTGGGTGTCCAAAGGGAAGGGGACGGAGCAAAGGTGGCCGGGCAGGAGGAGCGGGGAGCCCACGGAGGGGCCCTCCGGCGCCCCGGCAGGGTTTTATTCCCGGGATTGTATCCGGGAGCCAGCGTGGCATTTTCGCAGCTGTCTCCCCATGGATCTCCCCAGCTGTCACCGGTGATAGAGCCTGGTGACAAGGACACGCCAGGAAAGGCCGGCACGGTGTCTCCAGAGGAGGCAGGAGCAGGTAAGTGCTGGAATGAGGGTCCCAGGAGAGGGAAGAGCAGCCCCCAGGGGCACCGGAGTGTCGCCGGCAGAGCCGGAGCCGATTTGCTCCAGGCATCTGTCCCTCTGGCCATTAATCCAGGGACACGGGCTGCTGCCGCTCCGCTGCAGCTCACGGCAAAGGGAGCTCTGCAGACACGGAGCTCATTTTGGGGGAAAAGGATGAGAGTTTGGGCTCTTTTCCTGCCTGGCTGGCACGAAACAGCAGCCACAGCCTCCACATACCTTGGGCTCCCGGGCACTGATCCCTCCTTGTGGGGATCAGCCCTTAACAAGGAGCATCTCCCGAAAGCTCAGGGGGGAAATAACCTCATTCCAGGCACAGCAGCTCCCAAGGGACTAACAAGGGACAACCAAGCAGCTGCTAAAGGCAGCCCGGGCGGCCGGCGAAGCAGAAAGAGAGGATAAATTTAACCGGGGCCGCCAGTTGTCTGCCCTGATGAATTGCACAGTGAGCGGGACTGCGATCCCGGCATTCCCATCTCGGATGGTCCCAGCCTTCCTGTGCACCGGGAGCCAGTCTTTCCCAGCAGCGGGAAGAGCCGCACGTTGTGTGTTGGATTTCAGGGGATTTCTGACCATTCGTTTTTCTGGCTCTTATCCCTTGGGTGCTGTGCTGGGCATCTTGCTTTTCACCTGCCCCTCTCCAGGTGGTGCCACCGGTGTCACGGAGGCTCCGCAAGCCGCAGGGCTCATCCAGATGGAATTTTTAACTGCTTGACACGCTGAACTACATCGCACGGCTGCTTCTGGCTGGGAGATGAGAGCCACAGGGGCTGAAAATGGGGGAAAAAAGTGAAATTGAGCCGTCTGGAGCAGCAGCCCCATGTCCTGCAGTGCTGCAGGAGGCGGTTTTGCTGCTTCCTTGGCAGCTCCGTTCCTGCAGCTCCGGGTGCTGCTGGTGTTAGGGGCAGCATCTCCCACCCTGTCTCTCCCTTCCTTCCTTCCAGGCTGAATGAGGCCGAGAGGAGCCAGCAGGTGAGCGGCTCCCGCAGCTCTGGATGGACGGGAATGGGGAAATCTGCCGGCAGTGAGGGCCCGGAGAAGCTGGAACCGCCCTGCTCCTTCCTGAGAGCGCTCTTCCTCCTCCTCCTCTGCCAGCATGGTAAGGAAGCGGATGGGCACTCATGGAACAGCTGCATCCATGGCAAGAACAACCACGGGGAACCACGGCCCGAGGGTGCAGGGAGGGTGAAAACCTGGCAGAACTGCTGGGACGTGGCCTTTGGGCCACCAAAATCAAGTGACTTTTGTTAGCCCTGAGTTTACTATAAGATGGGTCCTTGTAGTGAGGGTTTCCATCTCCAGCAAGACCTGGAGTGGTCTAGATGGAGGGAAGCGGTGGGAGAAGGGGCTGCCCCATCCGCAGCGCTCCATCCCTCCTGTGATGCCCAAGAGCCATCCCGTTTCTCCCAGTTTCTTCCCAGTGCAAGATCCTGCGCTGCAACTCGGAGTACGTGGCGGCCATGCTCAACCTGCGCGGCGCCGAGCGGCGCGCCGCCTTCTGCAGCGCCCTGCGCTCCTACGCGCACTGCACGCGCCGCACGGCCCGCGCGTGCCGCGGCGACCTGGCCTACCACTCCGCCGTGCACGGCATCGAGGACCTCATGAGCCACAACAACTGCTCCAAGGAAGGGCCCGTCTCCGCGCCCCGGCCCCGGCCGCCGGCTCCCAACCAGCACCGCGGCTTGGAGTCCTTGGATATCTGCAACTATGAGAAGAGGTTCTTCTACAAGCACGGGCAACCGCCCAGCTACCAGCACTGCGCCGCCTTCGGGGACCCCCATATCCGTACTTTCCATGATGACTTCCATACGTGCCGGGTGGAGGGCTCCTGGCCGCTCTTGGACAACGACTACTTGTTCGTGCAAGCCACCAGCTCGCCGGTGGCCAAGGGCTCCAACGCGACGGTTACTAGCAAGGTAAAGGTCTCATCTTGGGCTTGTTGGCCTCATCTCCAGGAGGCAGCACTGGCTTCGGGCAGTCCCTGCAGAGACGATGGCCTTTTGAGATGATCCCTCTGTAACTGAGATGATCCCCCTGTAACCGAGATGATCCCCTGTAAGCGAGATGGCAGATGCCCCGTGTCACCTTCTCCCTTGAACTGCCATCTATTTCACAGCAGCACACAACGGTTAAGGTTAGAGGGGACCTCTGTTGACCATCTGTCCAACCCCACCGCTCAAGCAGGGCATATGGGTGCTTAAAGTGAGGATGGGATGGGGAGGACTGGGACAACTTCAGCTAAATTCCTGTGGGATCAGGAAGGAACGCTCCAGGAACAAGTGGGATGAAGGTCCTTGGGACCAAGGAGAGCTGCGAGTGCTCCCATGGCCCGGCAGGATGGCATTGCTGTTCGGGATGGCCATGTGCCCATGGGTTGTCTATCCGACACTTCTCCCTTCTAAAGAGAGAAGGACATTGTTTCCTATTGGAAACGATTGGAATTGTTTCCTATGTGGTCCTAGCTGGACCACAGCGAGGTGGGCAAGCTGGGATGGGGCAAAGGGGGATGCGCCAGTGAGACCAGCGTGAATGAGCTGGAACCCGGGGTGGGGACACGTCCATGTTTGCTGGTGGGGACAGATCCCATTGCTCCTGACGTTCTCTCCGTGTGCAGCTCACCATCATATTCAAGAACATGAAGGAGTGCGTTGACCAGAAGGTCTACCAGGCGGAGATCAACAACGTTCCCGCCGCCTTCGAGGACGGCTCGGTGAACGGCGGCGAGCGGCCGGGCGGAAGCAGCTTGGCCATCCGGGAACACGCGCCGGGGCGGCACGTGGAGATCCGCGCCGAGTACATCGGCACCACCATCGCCGTGCGCCAGGCCGGCCGCCAGCTCTCCTTCTCCATCCGCGCGGCCGAGGAGGTGGCGCGCGCCTTCACGGAGCAGCAGGACCTGCAGCTCTGCGTGGGCGGCTGTCCCCGCAGCCAGCGCATCTCCCGCAGCCGCTGCTGCCCGGGCCGCATGGCGGCGGAGACGGCCCGCGCGCTCTGCAAGGAGAGGCTGCCCGTGGAGGACGTCTACTTCCAGTCGTGCGTCTTCGACGTGGTGACCTCGGGTGACGCCAACTTCACCATGGCCGCGCACGGAGCGCTGGAGGATGCCCGTGTCTTCCTGCCCAACGCTGAGAAGCTGCACATCTTCCAGGCTGGGGCAGGCTGCTGGCATCCCTCTTCTTCCTTCCTCCTCTTCCTCCTCTCTTCTAGTCTTTGGGCTACTTGCTTGCACTTGTAACTCTCGTTGGCGGCCACTCGCTGGCATTGACATTCAGCACGGGGGACACATCCAAGGGACGGCCCAATGGGGTAACACGAGAGCTGCTGACTCAAGGATCGTGCCTTGTCCATCAAGAAAGATGCCTTATCTCAGATCGAGTATCTGCAGTGAGGAGGGTTGGAGAGCCACGGCTTTGGAGGGGAGCACTGGGGATCAACAACGGGGAAACACTGTTGTACCCACCGTTCTCACCAGCGTGGAGGATGACATGGGTCCAATCTCCTTCTTCTCCCTGAAGGCCATCCGCAGAATAGTATTTGGGATTCTTCATCCCCTTAAAGATCATGGCAAGTCCTATCAAAGAAGAAGAAACACGTGGAGCTTGAACATCAGCTCACTTGTGTTGTCCGTGTTTTGATCCCACCACTTGGAAGAGGTATTCAGAGAACTTCCCTGTCCCATCAAGCCTTTGAGTGCTCCCGGCAGGTACAAGTTCAGTACAAGACATTGATCCTCTCAGTAGGTTTGCTCTGCACATTTATGGTGGAGTTCCTACAGCAGACCTTTGCTCGGGAACCCGACAGACTTAGAAAAAACAGGGCAGTTCCTATCCGAACAGTCACAAAACATCGTTTTATGGATCTGGAGCTCCTTGACCTACCCGCTGCTGCAATCATGTTAGAGAGAAGCCAAGCAGTAAAAGAGTCACGGGAAGGACGTGACCAACATTTGCAGTTTCCTTTAGCACAGGAGCTAGAAATTAAACCTTTCTGACTGTGTTCTCCTTTCTCGGGATTAGCAGCCGAGGCAGTAACGTTGCATTAGTGCTCATTTCTAGTCCGCTGGTGCTGCAAAACACCAGGTCTCTGAAATTTCATCTACTTGTTGCTATTTTGCTTTGTGGTTGTCTCGGCACCTGTCTCGGGCTCAATATAGCAAGTTCTGGACTTTGGACCAGTGTTGAGTTTCAGGGAGCTGGGAGAGGGGAAACAACCCGGCGTCCCTCTCCCTTGGGTCCAACTTTCTACGGTGCTGTCCCAACCCAGTTCCAACCCAACCGATGCTCTTGGAATGACTTGGAAAATAGAGGATTAACAGCTCCAACCCAACCAATGCTGTTGGAATGACTTGGAAAATAGAGGACTAACAGCAAAGACAGTGAGCTGGCAAAAGCCACTTGACTCTGTCGATGGGGAGGTGGACTACTGGTGTACATGAATATTGAGGTGAGGCCAGATTAGATGTTTAATATATTTCAGAGGTTTTATGAAAGTGGCTAGATTTCTATTTGTTAATGGATATTTTCCATATGTAAGGACCTTTTTTTTTTAAATAAAGAGGGTTCATGTCAAAACCTTCACCACCCTTGTCCTGGAAAGCTCTGAGGAGCTTCTTTTCCCTCTGGCTCTTCCGGACAGGAGCTGGACAAAGGGAATACAGAGAGGTTTCCTGGCTCTATCAGCACACTGCCTTCCCCAGCGTGCGCCCAACGCTCCTCCGGCGCTTGCTGCTCTCACCAGCCCCTCAACGTTTTGACATTAAAGGTGTCTATTTTTGACGTTCTCATTTCCTGTCATCTGTCTCTCATTTCTTTGGTCGGCAGCAGCAGGTGAAGATAATAATATCTCGCCTTCCACCCACCGCTCCATAGACTCGGAGCGCTCCGCGGTCTATATATACGTGCTCCGGAGAGGCAGGGGAACGCGAAGGGCCATCGAATACGCGGCAGCCCGCGGGGTTATTGCTCTTGGAGGCCCTTGGAGAAGCAGGATTGACTCAACCGGCCATAAAACCACCCGCCTCTAGGGTGCAAAATGCCCTTTAGCTCTTCAGGAGCACGCAGCAACAGTAGGCAAGTGCTAGCAACTAATGCACTGGGGTTGTTTTAGCACGCAGAATGCAATTATCCTCTGGATTTGGGCTGCTCTGTCCAGGTCTAGGTTGCCCCTAGGCCCAGCCCTTTGTACTTCCATGGTTGTATAAGGGGTTGGGGGAGCCGCTAGGACCAGCAGCACTCCAAGGCTTTGCACCAAACACGGAGCATGAGGAGCACTGGCACGGTTTGGCCCAAGGGCTCCTCTTCCCAGCTTGGCAAAGACCAAGACCATGGAAAGGGGCAAAGAACGGGGCTCTGAAGACCTTGTGCCCATTGAAAAGAAGACTGGAGCTTCCTGGGTCTGCCCATGAGAGGCAGATCCAAGGTGTCGCATTCGTCATGCACCTGACAAAGCCCAACGCCCATGGAAGGCCTTGGCCAAGCTCCAGAGCTGCCTGGAAGCAGCAAGTTGGAGCACCCTGAGCAGCTCGGGCAGGTCCAAGGTTCCGATTCGGGTTAGGACAGGCACTAGGTAGTCCAAACATGTCACAGTCAAGGCCACCACCTTCCCCATATACAACAGAGGTGCCCAAACGTGAGCACAGCAGGGCAAAGAGCCAACTCGGGGGGACCGGGCGCAGCGCTAGCGGGTTTGAGCTGCTCTCAGAATTGTTCAGTACTCGGCATCCTACGTTTAATGCCTTGGGAGGAAGCAAGACCTTTCCAAGATGTGCTGAAGTCTCGAAGTAGAAGAGAGACCTCTGCCAGATTGCAGGCTGAAATAAAGAAGCGGAACGTAGGCGTGGATCCAAGCCCCATTGATGTCAACAAGAGTATTTCCATTGACGTCAGTAGACTTCGGATTGAGCCCTTCTTTTTCCTAGCGGATGTCACCTGCTAAAAAAGCCACGGGCAGCACTGGCCGCGTGTGCGAACGCAAGCCCGGCTTTGGCCATTGTGGGTCTGGAAGCCTAATCCGAGGGGTTGGAGCAAGGGAGTCTCCAGTTGGGATCAAGCCCTGGGGCTTCATCCGCCCTGATAGGCAGCACCAAGGGCAGCCAGTGCCAAGTTTCTAGGGAAGAAGGCGGGAATGCCGCAAGGGGCGGGGATGGGACAACCTTCTCCCCACGTATCCTGTCTCACCCTGATTTCTAGGAGATAGAGGAATGCCAAGGCCCCGGGGCAGGCGGTGGAGCAGCCAGAGCCAAGTCTCCATCAGCAGCTGCTTCTACTCGTCCTAAAACCAGGCGCTCATCAGAGGCATCAGAGGCAGCTCCTGCTCTTGCAATGGGGGTCCAACACAGGGCAAATCAGAGCAGCCAAGCCACTAATCCGACGCTCCGAGGCAGGGCTGTGTGAATCAGAAGCAGGTCTGGTTTAAAGGACAGCCCCAAATCCAGGCTTGCTTGTTCTTGGGGCCAAGCCGTGCCTCGTTTAGTCAATGAGCTGCTAGGCCAGGCACAAGGTTCCTCCTCCCGGAATGGGAATGGTGAAAGGGGCACATTCCGGCGTGACTTGTCACCCTGTGTGAGTGTTGGCTGCCCAATGCGCTCCAGGCAATGGGCAGGATCATCGGGAAAGGAAAGGAGCTCCTGAGGTCCATCCTGCCTTGTCCCCTAAGGAATGGCCAATGGTTACGTTCCTCTGACATCTCGTTCTGTCCCTAGATCCCCATTTACACAGGGTTTCTTCCCCACATTCCTCCTTCTCCTTCTTCTCGGAGCTGGGCAATGCACAAGCGAACACAAAGACTCATTCCCATCTTGAGAAAATCATAACTGGCGCACTCAAAATTGGTTCCTTCCAGCCCAATTTCCCTGCAGCTCCACTCGCTTCCCCCTAAAATCCCTTTTCGCCCAGGACTGGGAGCCCAAAACAGGGACATTACCAGTCTGTGGAGTATGGAATCCAAGCAGGCAAGCCCTAACGGAGGGAGAAAAATCATCCCGTGGTGGTCGTTATTCCTGAAAAGGCCTCTAGATGTCCACGCGCACCAAGATAAGGATGGAGTCAACGCTGCAGAGGGAGCAGGAGCCTTTGCCAATGTCCACAGTTCAGTCTGGCCCAAGGGATTTCTCTCCTCAACCAAAATACCACGAAATGATCCCATAAAGCTTCCGGAATTTGGCCTGGTTTTCTGGAAATAAAGAGGAACTAGAGATCAGTGAAGGCCAAGGAGGGGTGGGAAGGGGCTTCCCATCGCCCTGTTTAGCCACCTTGTGCCAATCCAGGTGAGGGACCTTGTTTGGGGTCAGCATCCCCCAGGGACCCCCCTTGCTCGACCCAGGGAACTGCTTTGGCTGCTGAAGAACAAGGAGGTTCCCTTCTCCCTCTGCCCCCTCCAGCACCCATGGGCCCCTGCCAGGGAGTCAAGAATCCCGGAATGTTCCAGCTTGGAAGGGACCTCTAGGGATCATCCAGTCCAACCTTCCCGCTCCAGCAGGGACACCCGGAGCAG
>JAUBOD010000451.1:41556-83609 GCA_032353885.1 Nothura maculosa
AATGCTAAGAGTTTTGCAAAAAACTACTGAAATGACAAAGAGAAAACAAGGATCATGTTTTATACCTTTCTCTCCTTCTGCATGAGACATATGTGAGCCTCAGATGTTGCTTTCTGTGACTCCATCTCCCATAGAGATGACTGTGTCACCTCTGGGAAAGCTTCTATGTTGTCCCACAGGGACTGCTTACATACGTGTTAGCAGATTTTTTCCTTTTTTTTTTTCCCCTCTATTTTGGAAACATTGCTTTTCAATTTCAATTATCTTCTGAAAAGTAGACATTCTCCTGATCCCCTAGTTATATTTTGTTTTGACATTTTTTGTCTATTCTGAATGCAGTAGACCCCAGCCTGCTTGGTCTCTTATGTCTCAGAGATGTCAATAGAATAGATAACTAAAATACACCTGTATGACTACATGACAACCTTAGTTATGGTTCTGCTCAACTAGCCCTTTTATATTCTAGCACACTCAAGTCTGGTCTCTGTATTGCTCCTGAGTAGCCCATCCACACTTACACACTCTGTGTTATTTCCTTTTGCAGTTGATCTCAGTGAGGAATTCCCTGCTCATCCAGGCTGACTTCTGCCTGGCGTCTGCCATGCTTGCTTGGTTTCCTACCTCCTGAATGACCTATTTTGTGCTATGAGGAGGATGTCCTTGGGATCAAAGAGTTGTCTAAAGTCTTTTACTCTTCACAGGATTTTCCCATGAGATCCTGTCAAGACAATATTTTAAGCAGTTTGAAAATTGACTTCTTGAAGCCCAGTGTTATCATTCTATTATTTGTTTTACTCCTGAGGTACAATATTTTTTGCTCTTCCTCTTCTAATATTTGTCTCTGTGAAAGTTTTAGTTCCATCATATTTGTAATTGCCCCTCAGGTGTTTTTTTACAGAGCATAAATGAATTTCTTCAGTTTAACCAAGTTATTTTCTTTCAGCTCAAGCAGTGAAAGCTTGTGTTCTTGATGACAGCTACCTGGTTTCTTGGTTTGAGAGTGGCTGAAGATGAGATTCTTACAGCAGTGCTACAGTCTTGATATGATAAAATTAAGAATCAGTATGGAGAAATCCTCTGTGGAAAGAACTTGTCATAGTTTTTGCACTAAGCACAGATACAAATGCAATTTGTATTGTCTTAAATGAGCATGCAGTAAGACCATCTGCCTATACCAATGAGATGCATTTGAAATAGGGTCCTGTTCAATCCCTGGGCCTGCCTCTGCACAGTTGTGCTCAAATGTCCAGCCTCCTTGCCCCTTCCCCACTTAGCTTTAGGCTGTTCCTTGCAGTCATTGTGTGCTACGTGCTACAGTAAGGGCGAGCAGAACCATGTTAGAGCTGACTTGCCTGGGGATGTTTTCTGCTCTGCTTCTCATCTGCTGACTCACCTGTTAACCGATTCCAAACTGCTCATATATTTCTTGGAGGCTTCCTCTACAAAGTCACAAAGAATCTAGACATTCACTGTGAGCCACCAGAATGGCTTTTAGCTCTCTTTTTCGGTTCTGAGTAACAACAGCTTTCCTCCCCAATAAATCTCCAGTCCCAATAATCAACCCCTAACATATGTTCTGATATTTTGTTCTCATCTCTATTATTTCTCACTGTAATGACAGACAACTGTAGGAAATTTCTGGAAGATTTTTCATAGCAAAGTACTCAGATGCACAAGAAATTCTCAGGGAAAAAAAAACTCTAGAAAAAAATCGTTCAGGGATAACTCTAAGACAGATTTTTGGATTGTTTTTAACAGATCAGTAATGCAGGAGAGTTTTGGTGTTTAATATCTCATGTTTACTTACCCATTGGGCACCTTGTGCACTTGTGTTGCCATAAGAAGTATGACACACTACTCTTCTGCCTTCTCATTTCTTCCCTCATTCTGTCTCTGCTTATCAAAAGACATATAACTCAGATGTTAACTCTGACCTTTATTCTAAGCTCTATTCTGTAGACCTGCTTTACCTGCTTTACTAGCACATCTTTGTTTTACACACAGGAAAACATGGAGAGCAGAAAAAGGAGGGCAGTGTAAAAGCCTCTGCATGCTACTTGGGCACAAAAAAAAAAAAAAAAAAAAAAAAAAAAAAAAAAACCCCACTCTTTTCCAAAAATATAAATAGAGTCTCATGAGCAAACTTTAGACAGGAAGATTAGTTCTTGCTGTTAGGTTAATAGGTTAATTTATCCACTGGGATTAGACATGACAAGGGCAGAGGGGAGGCTTCTTTCAATTTGCACAGATTAAAGAGAAGATGTTTCTAATCTTCTGGCGTGTCTGTGGCATTTAAAAAAATGTTTAGATGCATGAAACTTTAAAAAAAAAATAAAAAGAAAGCACATTTTTTATCCAGCAGACTGAGCAGGCTGCATGCCGGATTAAAGGGAGAGAGACCACCATGGAGTTCAGTTTTCAGAAAGGAGTTTTATGTATAAAATAAATATCTAATTTATTTTTCTTTTCCTAATGAAACTCATTCTCTTCCTTTCTGTATTATTCTCTCTTTCACTCCTCCAGTTCTCCCTATTTTATTTTTTATTTTTTTTTACTGTGTATCTCCATTTTTTTCCTCGCATTCTCTCTCTGTGTGCTCTTTTTCTCACATTCTTTCCTAAATGGGGCACTGGCTGACCATTCAGATATTCAAATCACATCATCAAAGTCAGAATAATGAAGTAGGTCTGAAGTTAAGCTATATGAGCCTGCCAGTATACCCACAAGGTACATCTACAGCTGGCATCTGAAAGACATTGGGTGCTTTTTTAAGATACTTTATGTCTCTGCATAAAATTAACCTCTGGCACAACCTTTGCAATACTTGCTGTCTAAAATTCTCACAATGCCATGGACTATCTTTGGGCGTATATTTCATATTGTGCAGAAATCTAATAAACTGATGTATGTGAAATCATAGGAAGAGAAACAAGAGAGACCATCAGATTTTTGAACACATATATAGAAAAGAGAATATCTCAAGCAGAAAACCTGTTTCATAGATCTGCAGTGAAGTTCACAAGTATGATATGAGGCAAGAAAAGCATCTCTCAGGAGACTCTTTCTTGCCTCAAGTTTTTTGATATTTATTGAGCTAAAAGTTACTTTAAGGTGTAACCACACAAGAGCAGAGAGAAGCTAAAGACTAAATAAACTTGAAGATCTCTCCAAAACATTGCTAATAATTGGAATTCTAGCTTAGAAATATAGTCATACTTCTGTTTGTGTTTGTAGCTATTTAGCAAGATAGAGTTTTAGTCCCAGAAAAGGCTTTCTGGGTAAATAATTCCATTGTTAAACTCCCACTATTCCTGCTACTTCTGCTAATGATTATGTGTTTGTAATGTCCAAAGAAAATGAAAATTCCTGAACCATTTTTTTGCTTGTAAGGTGAAATTCATATAATTATTTTTATTACTTATTTGATTTACATCCTATTTCCCATTTGATTTACATTCTTATTTATATTGCCAGCTAGGTATATGTTGATCACACAAAGGATTTCTGAAATACCCTCAAAAGCAACATGCAGTCTGGACTGTTACCTGGGTTTTAGCTGAATTGCTTGGGAGAAGATATAAGATAAAAGACAAGATATTCTGCAAATCAGTTATGTACTGCAACAGTTTTCTGTATCACCATTAGCTTCTTTGAACTATGAACTTGTTGCACGTGCAAGTTAACACCTGCTGCATTCTGTCTTTCTGTACAATGAACTTCAAATATACTTCCTATTTTCTAAACAGTAGACATGAAGCTTTTGTAATATGCTTAATTAACTGCAGTTCCTAGGTCCACCTGCAATTCTGGTTTATATTTTTCTCTGTTTTTATAATATCCGTTTTATAAGAAACGGATAGCTACATCACAGAGAGCATCTCAAATGCGAAGTGTTCATAAGCTTAGCCAACCCCCAAAAAATATTATCAACTGATAAAAGGCTGGAAGGAAATTATATGTGAGGAAGGAGAGTTAAATATGTATAGCTTGTGGAGAAGAAGATGAAGGGGTGAGATAACAATGTGCCAACAATGAAGACAGAAATCTTAGCATAGACACAGGGCTACAAAACTAAGTAAAAATACAAAATGGCACAAGATAGTATGCAGAAAAACTGCTGGGATTTAATTTTGTATAGATCTCTGCAAGTTCAAATATAATTACTCTATAAATGTATATTCCAATGTTGTTTTTAGCAGATTTTTGTGAATATTATGGAGTAATTCTGAGAAAAAAAAAATAGAGATTAGAAAAGAATGGGCAATAACTTTAATCTACTAAATCACTTCTAATTTAATTTTTGCTAACTGTAAATTAGAGAATTTTTAAGTTTGCAAGGAAGTCTCCATTTTTAAGAGAAAGATTTGTAGTTACTGAAACAAATTAGCATTCCAAAAGCAGGAATTCTAGGTTTAACTTCAGCCTTACATTCACTTAGATGCAAAATAGGAAAGGTGTGAGCGAGATATATGAAGGCTTTCACTTCTGCCCTGTGGTTACACTTTGTACTAAACTTGTCACTTATTAAACAGTCATAATAAGATTAAGATAGATTGTGCCTTTAGCTCTTTTGATCAAAAATATAATATTTTTGAACAGGCTTATTTTTACCAGACTACTTCTTTTATTAAATGCCTATGGCCTGCTGTTCAGAGGTAACCAAGATATCAGCCATCAGGTAATGATGATGTTAGAGACGAGTATTTCAACTACTTGAGGAAGAAGAAAGCTCATGGGAGCTGCTAATAAACACATAATCATTAAAGCAAGTTGCTTTTTGCCAGGAACAGATGTTATTATTTTAGGAAAGAAAATGTGCTGAAGGCAACAGGAGACTTGCCATATATCATACTTACAGAAAAAAAAAAAAAAGGAAAAAAAGGAGAGAGAGGGAATACGTGTCGATAAAACAACTGTGCAAAATAAGAAAAGCTCTATCCCCAAATCCTGAGGCAAGCATCAGAAGAATTGGGACAATATTAGCATATGCATTCAGTTCCTCTCTTGAAATGAGGCGATATTTAGAAAGAGTCTAATGTAATTCATGGCTTTTACATTAAGGAAATACAAGAAGCAGAAAAACATAGGTCTAAGACTGGAAGGGTAAAGGAGGACACCATTAAACTGAGATGAAATAGGCCAGCTGGACTGTTATGATTTAATTAAGGAGAGCTTGGCTCTGTGGGATTCACATATGGGAGATTACTCTTAGCAAATCTGACAATTTTTGACAGTGATAACAAATACTATAAAGGGAAAGAGTGGACATAAAAATGATGTGACACAGTACTGAATACAGTTAAATTAGAAAGCTAGGGTTTATGCAGCATGAAAAAATGTAAAAAAGAAAAAAAAAAGAAAAAAAAGGGAAAAAAAAGCTTTTAAATGAAATACATGAAACCAAAATTTTAAGAAGAGATTTTAGCTGGCTTCATCTCCATCACATATACTATGCCTGTCTAACCTCCAAATCTTTTGCTCAGCTAATGGCTAAGGAAGACTACACCTTTTTTTCATCCAGTTTAACTGACTTCTCGTATTTCACTGATTTATCTTTTACCTAAATGTGACTAATGCTTTCTTTGGTCTAGTCTTATCTTTTCCCCTTGAGAGCTGACTGTCAATCTTGGAAATTTTGAAAATTTGGAATTTTTTTTGCATTGAGAAATTTCATATTGGGAATTTTCAGATTTTTTCACAGAAACACAGAATACTTGAAGTTGAAAAGGACCTCTGAAATCATCTAGTCGAATTATTGTGTTCAAAGCAGTGTCAACTACCACATTTTCCTTAGGCACTAGGCCAGCTGGGACTTTAACATCTTATTCCATAACCTCACCCTACCCCTTCCATTTAGTTTTAGTGTACTTAATATATTGAGACTTAAGAAAAAGGAACACACTCCATGCTTAGTTGAATGCAAGAGCGGCCATTATAACTTTAAAAGACTTCTTATCTTCTCATGTATTACAAGGAAGGGGTTCTAGAGGAACTACAGGTCATTACTAGTTGCACAACATCTTAAGTGAATGTTCTTCAGCTTTAAAATTCACCTTCCCACTTGGCATGAAAGAGACTAAGTTTGTTGACTTTTGCTCCAAAACTGTACTTTAACATTATTAAGTTGCTTGTGTGGGTCCAAAATGTGTTTCTAGATAAGAATTTAAGGTTGGAAGAACATAGGGAGTCAGTTTAGATAACATCAACCAAATAACAAAGAATGTGCAAGTTAAATTCGTCATTTATTTTACCAACAATCATGTTTACAACAAAGTAATTTGTTACAGTGGTCATCTCGAAAGAGCCTGCTATTTTGGAGGAAATTAAATGCAGACTTTGACTGTTATCTGTTCTGAAGATCAGAGCTGGGGCCACACATATTGATTCTCTGCAATAACATTCCAACTTTAGTTTGCAGAATTTCAGGACTTTCAATTTGGCAGCAAGTAAGCAAAACATCCATCTCTGACAGACTGATGCTGCAATCATTCATAGACAGAAAGGAAGATTGTAGGCTTTGGATAAGAAAATGTACATATTTAGAGTAATGTTTGGAAAGCTTACTCCTCTAGTTTCACATGCACTGTAAAACATTTTAGAAAACACATGCTAGTGTGGTATTTGTCTGCATGCATATAGGGCACATGTGTTAAAGCTGCATTGCATCATGCTGCCATTGTGCCCATATTCTGGCTCAGAGCAAAAGATGCATAAATCCACTTTCAGAAGTGGTTTGTGAATGGAAGAAGAAAGCCAGAGAACCAGTATTTCCATACCATTAATGCCTCCAAGTGAAGATTAATAATTACTCAGATAATTTATGTAAATGTGAGTATAACTATTGCTTAACAGACATGAGGAGGGGATTGTGCAGTACTGACTAGAGATCAACAAGCAAAAGTCACAGCTGCCTGATGTCAAGTGCATGAAACTGGACAAATTTTCTTGTATAGTCACCATGGACCAGTCATCATTCACAATATCTTGGGACCCAGCCAGCCACAGCTATCTAATAACTCACTAAACCTGAGCCTCAGGCTCTGAAGAGAACTGGAGCTTGGGAAGGGATTGTGTGGGATCTGGGAAATGACTAGGAAGTATTCTTTTTTT
The DNA here is from genome assembly GCA_032353885.1 of Nothura maculosa. NCBI lineage: Eukaryota > Metazoa > Chordata > Aves > Tinamiformes > Tinamidae > Nothura > Nothura maculosa. Next base: position 48,667 of record JAUBOD010000451.1, read on the forward strand.
TTTTTTTTTTTTTTTCCTTCTTCAATTCCTGATAATTTTCAATGTCTAAATAAAACTTCAGATCTCACTTGCAGAGCACACTACCTCTGTGCTCTACAGATATTTCAGAATCTCTGATCATTTTGTAAATCTGTTTTACTCAATATCTTGCTGCAGCATATGTTGCTTTGGGAACTACCTGGACTGAGCCCAATTGGCACTGGAATAGCTTTGCAACCCCAGGAAGGCTTCCCTGAAGATCAGGGAAGTCCTGTCTCACGCTTCTTTCTGGAATAGTCAAATGTGTATTCATAGCCCATCCTAAAGCTGTTCCTTTCCTTCTATATTCATAAGGACATTTGTGTTCTCTTTGTTGCTACTCTTCTTGACATCTGTGTTGTGATGTATGTCATGAAGCCAAAATGTAGATGTGTAGAAAGATACTGACTTGACTACACTGTCTCTGCTCATCCTTTTTTTTCTCTTGACTTTCATATACTTCATACCCCTCATACAGTTCTCTATGGCCCGTGTGCAGAATAATGGTAGACAATACTTTCTACTTGTCCAAAACATCTCTGCAGCTTGGTTCAACATCTGAAATATTTATAAAGCAACTTCTACCTCCTTTTTTAAAGGAACCTGTCTGCCTTTGTATATTCTTCTGTGACCTAAAAACATTGACCTATCTTATAGGTGGTCTGTTACTGTTTATGGACACAGAATTTACATTCATTGGTTCTCCATGAAGCAGGTAAGGACTATCTAAAGAAAGGCTTCAGCAAGTTCAAAGTAAGATCCAACTTGTAGTTCATAAATATAAATAAATCAGAGTTAGGCATCAAAATGAAGGCAAGAATAGCTTTGGATAAGAATAAAATGCCCTTGAGCAACAAAGTGATGTGCAGTGAAGAAGGTGTCAGCAGAGCAGACTGATCTGCACATAAGAGACATGGTGAGCTGTGCAGTAAAAGGTGTTTTTTGTGCACTGGCACATGCAGTCACATGGGCAGCAGTGAGCCTGACTTACCCCATGGTCCTGTCACCCTTGATTACATGGATCTTAAGTGACAATCAGCGTACAGGAAAATCCCAGAGAGTCTAACACAGAAAAATGGCATAATAAAAAGGGAAACCTTTGTTGTAGAAAAGTGATTACCTAGTAAATTATTTTCCATCCTTCTCATAGAAGTACAACTCCTAATGCCATCTTCTGCTTATAATGATGCTGAATTGGTTCTTAACACTGATAAATAATCAGACTAGGGAAAAAATAGAGAAATTACTGCAGTTTCTCAAAGGGTTAAACTCCTTAGAAACTCACAGGCTCAGCAAACCAATTCTGAAAATGGCTATTTGAATTTAAGTTTGCACAGTGCATAATCCATCCTAATCTCCCTATTACTACTGTAGAGACTCATTTATTTATTTTAGAGAAGATAAACGAGTCCTCTTGTTACCTTCCCTATTGCTTTCTTTCCCTTCACCCAGTTTTTTTTGTCCTCTGCCATCCTTGCCTTAAGTGTATTACACAGAGGTCCTTCTCTCTGTTATAACATTGAGATTTCTGGCATGTTTTCTCTGTTCCCCATAAGTATCTAGTACTTGCAAAAGGCTACTTCCATTTACAAGAGCCACGGCCTATTTCACAAACATTTCATAGCTTTTATTCTATGATATTTAATGATTCTGCAGAGTCCTATTGCCATGGTCTTCCTTCTTTGCAAATTAATCGTCTCTCTCATGTCTGATCTGTTCCTGACTAGACAGAACTTTACCTCATTTCAATTACTATATTTCAACATACTATATGCCTCTACTAATTCTGCTATTATTCCTCTCTTTCTTCAGAGTGTCCAGAACAACTTAGAAAGAAAAACCTGTCTGGCCTCCTTTTCTATTTCCCAGTATGTTTTATTGTGCTATTTAAGCAGTCATTGGCCTGTAATGATGCATTTGTCTTTCTCTGATGAGCCTTCCCCAAAGATCCTTTGGGGAAGCACTTGTTAATTTGTATGTGCTTGAGTTTGCAGCAAAATAAGTTTAAAAAGCTCCAAACAGAGAGGAAGAAAAACAAACAAGCAAGCAAACAAACAAAAAAACCAAGCAACCACTGCTACATCCTAAAAATTGCTAAGGATAAATCACAGTACAGTACATAAGCAAGTGATTGAGAAAATGAAAAAAAAAAAAAAAGAAAAAGAAAAAAGCCTACTGTTTCCCACCAGTCTGTGAAAACATTTCATTTATGCTACAGAAGTCTGTCACAGACTTGATTTTATACAAGCTCTTCCACTAACACACAAAATAATGCACACACATAAAAGCTGAGATATGTGATTTGTGCTGCGTGTAAGACGGAGCTAATCATTCTGCTGTACTTGCTAGCAGCGAGAGCTTTGTTCCTCCTCCAAAAACATTCATATGCTCAAAACCCAAGACTTTTTTAAAAAGCATGTAAGAGTTGGAATTTTTCAAATAATAAGGCTGAGGGAAAGGCAGAAGAGTCTTCTGATACATCAAAGGTTATTACGAAGAAGACAGCAATAATTTGTTCTCCATGACCCCTGGGATAAGACAAAGAAGTCATCAGCTTAATTTGCAAAGAGGATTTAGGTTACACGTTATAAAAATTTGCCATTGTAAGGAGAGTTAAGCTCTGGAACAGGCTATCTGGGGAGGCAGTAGAATTCCTTTAACAGGAAACTTATAGAACACTTTGGGCTGATGCATCAGGGATATTATCAACACATTTATTCTGTTTCAGAAGCAGAAATGTAGGGATAGAAGATATTCTAATCTTGTCTTGCACTGCATTTACATATACTGCACACAGAATATAGGAAAAGGCTATTCAGTAATGAACATTTTGAAAGAAAGATTATAGTAATTATTGTAAGAACTTTTGAAAAAAGTTTGTAAATGATATTGTCCAGTATATTCCACTCATATCTGATATAACCAACCATTAACACATTCTGAAAAGGGCCATTGTAATATTTGATGAGAGTAATATTTGTTGAGAATACTAAATAAGTTAATAACTAAAATAACTAAAATTTCTAAATAATAAATAATATTTAGTTATTAGTTATTTCTAGTTTAGTTAATTATTTTATTAGTTTAGTTATTATTTAGTAATTATTTAATATTTATTAATAATTACATTGCTACTAAATAATGTAATATTTTATGAGAATACTAAATAAGTTATTTCATGGCTGATCCTGCTAGAGTTGTCTATCAATTTGTTGACAGGTTTCTACGACAACCTTTTTAATCATAGTCTTCATGATTTTCCGTAATCCTTGTGTGTTAAATAGTACTTAAATTACAGGAATGGTGCAGTATGCATGAAGCCCATACCTGTGAATTTAAAACCATTGATTATATACACAATTTTTTGTTGGTGGTGTCTTGCTTGCTTTAGAATCCTATTTCTCCCCATGGGACATATTCTTGGTCTTTTATTTTCCTTTTGGTGTATTTTGTTAATCCATGGCCTGCTACAGTGATCTTTCTTTTCCACTCTGTTTCCCCAGTAATCCTCCAGAGACATAAAACATTGACCACAGTAGGAATTTGCCACTTTGAGGTGGAGTTGCACTGTTGCACAGCCTAAAGCTCCTGAGCAAGTAGTAGCATGAGGACTTCCACATGCAATGAGTATCTGAATTACAGCAGTTCCCCTGCAGTAACATCCCTCTCTAATGCATCATGAGCAGCATCAAAAGTCAACTTTTTTTTTTTAAAAAAAAAAAACCATTTCTGACACTGCTTCCTGAACAAGCTCTATTTCCCTGTTCTTTCTTGTGCGGGACAACTACCAATGACCACATAACCATCTCTGGGCTCTTTTTGTGTCTGCTGTTTCTACATCATGGGCTAGCGACTGCTAGTACAGCTTTCCTTCTGCTAATTGCCTTCTTCATTTACCCAGAATAAATTGTGGTGCCAGCACCTCGTTACCTGGAATGCGTTGCTATTCATCTTTATTTGAAAAAGGGTTACACGGAAGTCTGCCATCCTTATCCTCAAATCTCACTCATAACACTAGGAAAGAAGGGCTTCATTCAAAGTTTAAGTGACTCCATATTTGAGACAACTGTTTGAATTGGTTGTTTACTTTGTTTTTCAATGAGACTCATATATGTGCATTCTTATGTGTATAAGAATTGTAGAGATGACTAAAAATACCAGAAGAAAAAAGAAGAGACTAATTTGAAAAGTTTAAGAACTTCTAACTTTGAATATTGGAGATTTCAGTAGGATAAAGCCAAATTATAGGCATAAAGTTAAAAACAATTCACAACATATGGGACTAAACAAGAAAGAGTATAAGTTAAGTAGCAGAGCTTGCTGTGAATGAGTGTTCAGAAATAGGTAGTTTTTTTACCTGGAGCTGGTCAGAGAAAACATCTCAAGAAGCAGTGGCCATAATCTAGACTAGCGTCCAGCTACATAGAAAACCCTTCCGAAATTTTTATAATGAGAGAAACCTGACATCCTTAATGAAACAACTTATGCATAGTAAAGACTACCGCCATCCTCAAATACTACATGGCATTTTTTTCTGTAGTACAAATCTATTGCTCCTTTGGGAGCCATTTCCTGATTCCAGTGCAGGAGTAGATATTCTTCATCTCATGGTTTATGTCATTCCTCAGTATTTCAGATGTGCTCTTTCAGAATATCTCTTTCTGATTCCTGGACCTAATATCATTATCTCAGAATTGAATGCCATCTTAAAAAATAATTATCAAGAGCTATCTGGAAAAAAACCAAAAATTCTTGTATCTATCTTCCCTTTTTCTCATTTTCAGTAAGAGTGACAATGATGAACACAGCCCTTCCTATAACCAACCAATCTCAGTCAGATTCTAGGATGACCTCTGGGGAAGTGCAAGCTCTTCAGCAATTCTCTCTCTTCTATAAGCTGAATCATTCCCCCATCTTAGCCTAGCAGAAACTTTTTAACTAATTGATATCAAGTCAAAACATGTATTACCTAGTTGCTGATCTCACATGAAAAAAGCATGGACTTGCAGGATAACAGTTAAGGCAATCTCATGGATCCTCTCTACAATATTTCACCTAAAATTTAGAAGAATATGCAAGACAGACTAAGATATTCATTTCCTTTAAATGGAAAAAGGTTGTTATGAGTTTATAAAAGGTCTTTCAAATTCTGTATCTCTTGACTACTTAAAAAAATAAGAATAGAAAACATTGCAAATACAAAAATACTTACTTATCATTTATTGCAGTCAAGAGCTTCCACCTGGGAAAAAAGTTAAAAAAAAAAAAAAAAAAAAAAAAGGTGAGAACATACTTTCACCTCACTCACGCTTTTCACAGCATGAAGTGCACAGCCTGTTCAGGTCTAAGCTTTCAAGCCAAAGTCTGAGAGCAGTTGAGGCTCCATCATTTTGAAACCTCCCTGAAGTCATGGCCTTCTTTAACATTGTCAGTCTGAAATGGTATCTAAGGAGCTGATTATTAAGGGATATATATATATATTTTCTCCCTTCTCGGGAAAACTATTATCTTATAAATAATCAAATCATACATTAAAAAAATGCAATATATTTATTTACCAGAAAAAAAGGAGGAAAAAAGGGACTACTTAAATATCTTTTTACTAATACTACAACAATCCCTGAATTAAAAGCCCCTACTATTAAGTAGGAGCTTGACATTATAGAAAAGCAATTAGGGAGACAGACTCACATGCACATAGATTGTCTCATAGAATCTACAGCTACAGCACACAATAACACCAGAAACTCTCAGTGGGCAAAATAAATTAAAACAATTGAGGAGGAAGGCAACAGAAAGAGGAGAAAAGGAGTATTCTTACCTCAAAGCAGACAAACAACCTCTCACAAAATAGTCTTCTAATTTTCCCACTCTAAAAAAAAATACCTTCATGAGGCGCCACTCCATCCCTGCTCATTGACTGCTCTCTCTCATTAGGCTAAAAGTGTTGATTGGAAGAAGTTTGGTCAGGTGTAGCACTAATTGGCCATTAAGCTTTGTATCACTGGGTAATGCTTACGGGTTGTTTAAGTCACCTTCCTCTCCTATTGTTTCCTAGTGAGCTCCGTGTTGGCGAGTATAAAGTTGCAGACTAAAACTACAAAGTGAAAGGTGGAGAAGACAATTGACCCATCAGTGGCCATTGCTTCCTGGTACAGTACCCAAAACACCAGATCTAACAACATTTTCACAGCTCACCCGTGCCATAACCTCAGGATAACAGCACTGCCCTAAGTTACAGGGCTGTAAATGAAAGCTAGATTGCAGGGAAAATAAAGGAGCTGCAAATGGGAGGAAATTCTCATTACAGAGGTGAAGACACGCTGTGATTTAAGTCGTTGGTATCTGCCGATTTTGAAGGATATCGTTTGAAGTTCACTGCCTTCTATTAGCAGAGTTGCAATTAAATATTTTTTGACCGAGGCAGTCTCCCTCCTTAGAACATGTTAAACTCATTCAATTATGTTTCTGTTTTTTAAGGGTTAGAAATAGATGTTCATAAGCTTGTGAAATAATTCTCCTAGGATTCAGGAACCTAATAAAGGAAATTCCAGTTCACCGGCCAAAATGTACGGCTATTCTACACAGAAATATCAGAATTCGATCTGTTAGGTCCTTAGATTTGAAGTCTCCAAACACCTATGAGCATATATCATTCTTTCTGTGCTCAAATTATTTCTACTTATTTTTCTACCTCTTTATCAAAGACTTTTCCCCCACCACCACTTTATTTATGTTCAAAATTTTGACTGCATAGGGAATCAAATTTTCCCTATTCTGAAACATATTAAGCTGTGTATTAAAAGAAGCTCAATTGCCATTTAAATAAGTTCATTTGTAAAATAATGTTTGTTTTTGTGCTGTAAAAATAGCACGAATATAAAGTATGGCAGATAAATCATAAGGAATCAAATTTTAATGTAAAAAAAGTACATACACTGGGTTATTAAGAAATATAAGATTTCTGACCTGGATCAAAGCAATAATCCCAGCTGAGCTTCTCTTTAGCTCCAAAGAGCATCTAGTTTCTAGATTCACCATTTTGGACAACAAAACATTTTCTTTAAAGGTGTATAAAATGAGGATTTGGGATTTTATTCTGGGATCTCCCACAGAAAATACACAACAGCATATGTTCAGTGGCAATACTAAATATTTTCTAAAAGAAGAGGACCTGTTTTTTAGCAAGTAGCCACTTAAAATTTTCAGCTAATTTCTGTAAAATCAGTGCACCTGCAAAGTTGCACTTGCACTCACACATACATGTGGCAAGCCCTGGTGCGGTCATTGCTAACAGCAGAAAAGAAAAACAAAAAGAAAAAAAAAAAAAAAAAAAAAAAAAGGAGTCATTGACCTTGTGACCTTGCTGTTTATATTTAAGGAAGTCCATCTCTATGACTGGTAGAAAATGTCTTACACTGACCAAGGAGAACAGTATACATAATGTAGTTCTCAAAATGTGTCAGCTAATACAAAACTAGCAAAAATAAATCCAAGTGTTGTTATGACTTCTACAGTGGTAGGTGACATTTCATTACAGCTAAAAGCTAGGGACTGATGAAAGAACTTGTGTGATTTCCCCATTGCATGATCAAAGTTTCTGCCTTGTTCTTGCTATTTCATACTTGTCCTTGTCATGCAGATGACAGATATAAGAATGTCTATAATTTGAGGAGATTGTCCTAACTCACCAGTCAGCTAGCAAAATGTGAATTGCCACATCTTAAAGTGCTGAACATACTGAAATGGAACATTTTATGTCAAACATCAATGTTTTTGATTATTTCATTTAAATATTTCATTGCCATAAATCTCACTAATTTACAGTGTCCTTGCACATCTTTTCATGTGCCAAAAGCTTCATTCTTTCATCATTTTTCCATTGCCCGAAGAAATCAACTTCATTCTTGACACTCTCTGTCAGGCTGTATTCTATGAATAAGCAAATCAGGTTCAAAAAAAAAAAAAAAAAGAAAGTAATGTCATACTTGTAATGCTACACTGTAATGTTACAATAAAGCAAATAATTCAGAACAGTTGTAATTGAGCAACTTGAAAATGAAGCCACTTTTTTTTTAATACCAGTGACTGGAAAATCCAGATACTTGAAAGCAGGATTAAATTTGCTCTGACTTCTGCAAGGCCTTGACAATTTCTAATAATTTTCATTAGCTATTATTATTTTTTTAATTATTGGCCCAAAACCTTCATCTGAAATTTTCATTCTACTATCTTAAGTATACGAGTATGCAGCGAGAAAATGATAGTCAATACAGATAAAATATGCAGAACACAACATTTGAGCTTTAATATCTCTCTTTCAAAGTCTGGTTCAAAAGTTGAAGCTAAGACAAAAAATTCTTGTCCTGAAAAAAAAAAGTCATTTAAAATAGGCAAATCACTGGCTTAAAAAAGCACAAAAAATTCAGTTCAAAGCACCACTGAAGTCTGCAAGATAGCATCATGAAAGATATAACTTAGTGCTTCTGTCTACGTATCTTTATACTTCTGCATGTATAAATCAGCTTGGAGATGATGATAGGTGAAATTGATAACTTCATTCAAGAATAGTAAAAGAATTGGCTCAGGCCTTCAGATACTTATCTTTTTATCACCTTCTGGAACACTAAATAAAGACCAGTGAAAGAGGATAAATGGCATGAGTTAGAAAATTATAGGGAAAAGAACCTGAAATTGATGCCAGGCAAAACCAAGGAAAAAGTGCTAGCAGTGAAGATTTAAATGATGATTTTATGTAAAATAAGTCTTGTGACATAAATGAAATGCAATTTTTTAAACCAACATCAGTATGATTTATAAAGAAAAATGTGCTAGCAAAAGATTTATCAGTTTATGTGTCTTGGTTTTATTCAACAGCAGTAATATATAATAAAGATATAATTTATCTACTATTAAATGTCTTAGAACATATAATGAGGCAAGTAACTGTAAATAGAAAATTTTCATTAAAAAGAGATATTTCTCCGGGAGTATTAAGGAGATAGTTTCTTCAGCAAGTGCTGCTCAGTTAACAATCTGGAAGAAAACACAAAATTATTTAAGTAAAAATGTGTAGATGGCATACAGAAAAAATGAGATGGCCTTGTCAGTATACGGACTGACCTGAATTGACTGGGAAGGTGGGGGACAACTGAAGCCCATATATTTCACCAGTGCCAAAGACATCGTTTTATGTGATCAGAAATGTAGGTCATGTGTCTGAATAGAGGAATCGTATCTGTAACAGCCATCATAATAAGAAGGGCTCTGGGCTTGTTGGTTAATCAGTCCCACTGGAGGCTTAGGCTCAGTATGTCAGATAGAATTGTCCCAAGATATGTAAGTGCTGGCCATGGGTGTCAGGGAAAGATCAGGAGAGCTAGTAGATGGTTTGGAGAGATTATTATTTTCCCTATCTTTGTCAGTCCTTGGCCCATTTGCCTTTTCAAACTACTAAAAAAGCTGTGAGATACCAGTAGCCAGAAAGAACAAGGTAAAAAAAGAGCAAGGTAAATGACTTTTCAAAACATTTAAAATGGTTTTCTGCAATCGAGACGGGTGGCTGGGTAGGAGAGCAAAGAAAGCAAACATTCACTGAGTTTACCCAATTGAACACTTTGAAATGAGTTTTTGGAGGCAGCTATGGGAGGTGAACTAAGGCAGGAAGAGGTAGCATATGATTTTCACCAGCACCTCTCTTTTGACAGCGCATAGGAAACACAGACAGAAATAATCACCCATACGCTTTTATAAGAAGACATAGGACTTTTGGCTGAGCTGTCACGTCAGAGAACTGGCAGCCCTAACCTTGTCCAGTTGCCCACTGGTGCACATGGACATCTGCAGAGACATGAAAGACCTGGGGATGGAGTGGGAGGGAAAAGCAGAAAATGTGTAAAGTTAGCACAGACTCAAGCACACCATTACTTACTGAGTGAACATCAGAGTGTCTGGTTTGCTTGCCACTGTAATCCTGTCATAGGTGAGCAACACATTTGGTTTTCATTGCCAGCTCAATGTCTTCACACAGAGCAGGTACAAGCAGCCAAAGCCCACGGGCATCCACAGTCAAGCATGTGGATATGAGGTCGGAGGGCTTGGACAAGAGCCTCTGGGGTTAAGAAATCATAAAATGGAACACTTAACAGAACAGAGAACCTTTCTAGCATTTACCTCGCAGAGTGTGTAGCAGGCCTTCAAATACCTATTGTATAGCATACTATTTGGGCAGCACGTTGCTGCATTTGCAGTTTGCCTGTGACCTATTTATTAATTTATACTAGAGTAGACATTGTGGCACTAAGCAGTTCATGGTGAACTCGCTGCAGGGGTTTTGCTTCCCAATTTAATCAATGCAGAGCTAACTGCACCATCAACATTGATCAGCTTGTGAAGGCTTTGGCACTGAAAGAATTGCAATATCCCATTACTTGTAGTTTGATTTATTTGAAGCTTGTTTTGTATCAGGCTGTGTGCACACTAACAAACACCTGCACCTACATAGCTTGGCTTGGCATGTTCACAGTGGGAGCTCAGCAGTGCTCAAAGTGCACTCAACAAAGACATCTAATACGGTTTTTAATTCTGCTTAGGCACAAGCAACTGGAGCAACACAACTCACAGGTCAGCAGTTTCTGCCATCAGCCAAAGAGTGTATTTGACAGCTTTGTGGATGACATGGGCTGTTCCTTTTGAAAGCTTGCTTGACCCAGGGGGCCATTAGCAAGATCTATAAGCAGAGCAGATCCCCTCCCTCTGACTGCAAGTAAGTGCACTAAGTATTTACTGTGCAAAGCATTTGGTGCACTGGGGTGACCTGTTACATGTTGTGTCTCTGATATCTTTCAATACTGCAGGAGCATCCAGCCACACAGTACTTGCATATTCCTTGCTAATCTGAGATCTCTCATTTTCTCTCCTTTCTGCTTGCACTGTTGGTCAGAATCTAATCAAGTGTGCCCATCAGAGCCCTTCCATTGTGTGTATGAGTTCTCAGGAAAGAAAAGAAAAAGTATTTTATTTTATTACTTTATTTTGTGTTCCTCCCTAAGAGTAGAGGAAGATATTTGCTTCTTGCAATTCTCAATGCAGTTCCCCTTTAGGGTAAGACACACCTTGTCTTCAGCATTGCATTTATATCGTGACAGCAATGAAGTAGATTAACAAAACACACTTACGTGTGTCTTTGGAAAGCTCTAGATAACTTCTGTGATTCTTGGTAACAGCCTAAATTTGGTCATGTAAGGAATTTTCTGGGTCTACAAGTAGGTGGTATGATGAGATATACAGACACTGGAGGTTAAGAAAATCTTTTTTTGTTTTATCCATCTCGAGCATTCCTGATCACTTTCTCAAATGTTAGTATCTAAATACTGCCTAAATCCCCTCTAACACTTCAATGCTTGCAGATTTGCCTCTTATCTGCTATGCACTAGATCTTCACATGATTGTGAGGCTGGAGAGCAACTCTGAGCCCCTGTCACAAAGATGGATGAAGCTGCCCACAGCTGAGGTTACTAGTATTGAGAAGAGTCAGCTCAGATTAATTACTTGACTCCAGCAGCGTTCATGCTCTTGCATTGCTCTCTCTCTCACACTAATCAGCTCACACAGACATCATCTTTTAAATGCTAGTGAGCTACTTGTTACCTTTATTCATATGACAGTTATCTGGCGTTGGACACTACTGTCAGACAACCATTTTTAACAGCATTCAAATAGTGTGAGCTCCGAGAGATGATCACTATCGTGTTTTGATATTTTGATACTAAAATCTCAGTGTTAGAGTCACTGCATTAGGGCAGTGTGAGAATGTGAAAGGGAATCTATAGTGCCATGTAAGTGCTTTTTCTACCATGTGATAGTACCAATTCAGTAATTCATAATGCAAGACTCCTTATTAGTTCTCTAAGCTGTGTCATCTTGAACACATTACCCAGGATTGTATCCATATGACTTCTGAGTATCTCCAAGGAAGAAGACTCCTGGCAATAGGTGTTGCATAACAACATAAGCATGTCACAAAATACATACATATATACATACAAGTATTCTTCAATGTCAAAGGATCATTTAATGAGGGATATGGCACCATAGAGAGGAGAAAGAAATCAGGAAAGCTGAGAGCATGGCATTATCATACGAACAGCTTACGGAAAGTTAATTTATATGGCAGTTATATTGATTTTTCAGTATGTAGGTTTAAGTAGAACAAGGTCATGATTACAGCATCTCTCTTGCTACAGCTACACTATGCACTCAGCTTGTCTAATCTGTTGTACAAGTAATGTGCAGAACTAGGTGCTTAGGTGCATGACAGTGTTATATAGGACCTTTTTGTACACAATTTACGCATTGCTTGGAGTTTCCTCAGCTTGTCCTATGCATTCAAAGGCATAAAATTGCTTCATGCAGATTAGGTAGCTAATAAGATGAGTAGTTTTCCTGTAGGAAACAGTAATTACAGGAACCTTAAGACTTTAAAACCTAGGGACAGGTCTAACCAATATGAATTATGTATGTTATCTAAATTGAATTTAGTTAATTACGTACTAATAAGCATTGTTCTATAAAGGTACCTTACAAATCTCCTGGGGAGAAAGTCAATTAACAACATGTTGACTTCTTCCAAAAATGGAAGTGAGTCTTCAAATACATAAAAGGAATGAAGAGAAAGAGGAAATTAAAGATGATTCTAAAAAATATCGAAGCTGACTGCAATAATTCCACAATGGAATTTTATGCATACATTTTGGGAAATGTATTATGGGCACTACATTTTTCCCTGTACATGAGTGGAAAACTATAATTGGTTGTCCTGTGATGTCCTGACCTAAATACAGAGCAGAAAGAAATAACAGAAGACTATTCTTGAAAGTCTTAATATAAAATGAGATATTTTCATAAGAACATGATGTGATTAACATAACTCAGACCGTTCTAAAAATCCATTGATTGTTGTCATTGACCTTTTATACAAAAAATTCCCATCCTTCCAAAAATAATATGCTCAGAATTTAGCACTATGGATTCATATGGTGAAAATATATGCTATTTTACTTTTTAACAAATTCTGCAATGCACTTTTGCCTTGCTTATTCTTGATTATTGTTGGTCTTAGTCATCTCTGATTATTTTTTTTTTGTTGGGGAGCACTTAGATTTTAAAACTCTAAACTGCCGGACAGAACATGTTACCAAATTCTGATCCCCAACCCACAGTCCTCTAAAACTTATTAATTCAATAAATCACATTTTTATTTTCCTTTTCCTGAATATCCAAATCTGAGGAAACTAATGCTATCATCTGTATGTTAGTTTTGAAATAAACAAATTTAACTTCATATATCTCAGTATTTCAGTTGTAGTAGAGGATTCAAAGAAGGAAAATTCCTTCAAAGGCCTGCTGATACATCTGATTCAGTCTCCTGAAAATACAGACTGAATCTGTACAACATATATTTCACTGCTGCAGTCTAGTGTTATTTCAAAGAATTCCAGCAAGAACATCTCCAGCCCTGTCCTTTTTCCCATCCTCTCTTTTTCCTACCAGGCCATCCAAGCAGTCCTACTTAAACTGTAGGGATCTGCATCTGCACTGTAAGGATCTGCATCAATGCCAGTATTGACAAACATAATTTTGTGTTAAAATGGACGAATCAGAAATATGCTGCAGCTCTTGACTTGTTCTGATAGGAGAAAGCCTTCAAACTGGAACACCTATGGAAAAATGGAAGAATCAGACTGGCCTGTATAAAGGAAAATGCAAGCACTCAAAAGATAAGTGGAAAGATGAGACCACTAGAAAAATTATTGAATACTTTGGTAAAACAAAAATTATAACATAATAAATGCATTTTAATTACTTTTACCCTAGTCTCTTCTACCTTCAGTCAATTTGTTCAATCAAAAGAAAAAAAGAGATAAAACATTGAAGTTTCCTGTATGAGTTAAATCTGTATTATGCATTTTGCTAGAGGCATCGATGAGAATGTCTTTCTGATCTATAGTACAAGACAATAGCACCCTTTATATGTTCAAATTAACACTGCAACTCAAGTTTATGGACATTTTGGGTCTTGATTTAGGTCACCAAATGGAAAAGTAAATGTACTTAAATGTACTTACATAGCAAACCTGCTTATTATTTGCAAGGCTGAAAAAATTAACAGGCATCCCCTTCCCCTCCGTCCCAACACAAACCGTATGCTTTTTCCTCTTGGAAAGCCTGTAAAACTGAATCAATTTCTTTCTCAAGTAACATTGTCTCTTTTATTGGCAGTAATAGGAGCCTGGTAGTGAAAGAAGATGCTGAGTAAACCACAGGAGGCCATTTGTGATTCATGCAGTTCATGCTTTGAGATAAGGAGTTATTTTATTAAAGTCCTACCTTCTGTGATGTCTTATAACTTGCTGCAGGTTTTAAAAATGAATGGTAATTGACCTATTCTGAACTGTCAGCAGCTTGAAAACTTAAAATGTGCAGGGCATGTCTTAAAAAATTCAGTTCTCTTTGATCCTAGATTAAAAGGATTGTTACAAATTTGAGAGCGGTGTAGCTCTTTAAACACTCTCAATTAATATAATATTGAGCTTTATTCTTGGGTGTAAAATAAAGTAGAAAACTTCTGGGAATTCCCTCATCAGCTACATTCTGTTTTAAAATACATGTATTGGTTTTTATACCCGCATCCTCTATCATAGTCAATACTCCATATATACCCTTAGGGTTAGTAATTCATAGGGCTTCAGCTTCACTGATGCTTACAAATAAATCCCAAAATGCACACATGGTTTGATTTAAGAAAGATATTTTACTTGTGTTTCATACACAAAAACTGATAATCAACAGTGGCTTAAAAAATTAACACTACTCCACCTTCTCACAAGTGTACAAAAAAGAAATAATGGATTTACATTCAACAGTAAAGCTTAATGTCCACCCTAATAATAGTTGCATTGACATTCACATACACAAGCACAGAATAAATATTTCAGGATTCTTATAAGAGCATATAGCATACATACAGTACTTGAATTTTACATAATGAGTGTTAGTAGGGTCAGCAATTCATAGTCTCATATAAAAGTAAAACTAAAATCAGAAAAGGGCTTGTGGGAAGTAACACCAAGGTACTGCACAGAGCTAGCAGGCTAATAAATCCATTTGTGTGAGGAGTTTGCTTTTATTTCTTCATATTAGGACAGTTCATTTGCAAATGTGTATTCAAAGTGCATATTAATGCAAAAAAAATTACTGTATTTATTAATACATGCAAGAGGCAGCCCCCAAGTGACCCAACAGAATAAAGCTGTTATTGGCAAGTGGCCGATATAATACAGATGTTTCAGGCAATTTTTCTAAAGCACTTTAATAGCAGCAATTTAATTTATAATGGCTCTAGTCTGACTTGTGTTTGGGTTAAAGGGCTTTTTTTTTTCTTTTTACATTTACAGCTATATTTCTTTATAAATAAATATCTCAAACAACAAATAGCATAGTTAACATGTTTCTTTTCTCTCTCTTTTGCATAAGTGTCATGGAAAACCTCTGACTTTTTCAGAGACATAATGTGCAAAATAATGTTAGAGTGGAAATAGGGGCACAGAGCATCACAGTCAGTTACATTCCTGGGATGTCAGCCCTGCCCCTCTTACACTCTGAGGGCTAGCTTTGCCAGCATAATGCAGGGCTTTAAGGGATAATATTCCCAATGGCTTGGTCAGAGATATAATTTATGGTATCTTAAAGAGCTGTAAATGTGAGGTTTGATTTGCAGGAGTGTGTACAATACGTCATGTACAGGATTCAGTATTCCCACACAGCTACTTCTCGAGATTTGAAAAGTCTGGTCATCTCCTTTCAGACATTTCCTTCCCAGCCCGAACATCTTTGAACATTTTGGTTCATTAGGTGTTTCCTCTGTTGTGTATTTATCAGCTCTTCTTGCATCTTATAACCTGATCTCACATCACCTAGCTGACATCTGCACACATATATTTCCAATCAGATATAGGCTGCACAATATTAAAACTTTTAAACCTGTCTATGAGTGTCATCAAGACAGGAGCACAGGAACCACAGTGCAGAGAGTCCAACCTCTCATTGGCTGTACTGTGAAGATTCTCCTTTTCGGCGTAGGAGAATGGAAACTTGTGTCTGCTTTTTAGATTCTGAAAACAAGCCAGAGTGGAGAAAGAGAGTTAACACCAGACTTAATAAAGCTTTTAAGACAAAACCTGTTAAGCAATTTAGACAGACACTGTGAATTTCCTGCTGATTTTCTGAAGTCTGTACATACAGGAAACTTGTTAACAGTAGGAAGAAGTTGGGAGTTGCTACATAGGAGAAATCTGCCATTATTACAAAAACTGGCTAAATGGGTTCTTTCAGCATAAAACCCTCACTGGTCACTGTTCTCAGCTGTGCTGTTCCCCTTTTCTTTTTTCTCCTGAGTCTTGTTTCCCTTCTTCTTTTTCTTCTTTTTCTTGGTCTCCTCCTTCTTGCCAAAGGTAATGAAGTCACTTTTGTCAATTTGGCTGTTTGGTGGCTCCTGCCGGATGGAGATGATTGCAGGAGATCCTGGGATAATGAATTTGTCTGGCAACTCACCAGGACCACCTTGTTTGGGATTGCCGGGTCCAAATTTAAAGGTCCAGCTGTTGCTGTTCACACCAGCTCCCACTGGGGGGGACACCTCTCCTGCCTCAGGCTCTGGAAAAAAAAATTAGAAAAATCTTAAAGCACCATTAAGCAAGCCATAATGAGATGTGACACACGCTGTGCTCTTCTATGATAAGGTAGTTGTTTTCTCTTTCCTTAGGCTTTAAAAACTCTTTGTAGCTTAAAATGACTCTCCATTTTGAATAGAAGCCACATATTCACTTTACTGTATCATATTAAGCATTTAAAGAATTCTGATCTGGGGAAAAGTTGATGCTTATGCTTTGATTCTTAAATCTCTGCATCTTATGGAAATGTTCCTCTCTACACTATAAAATTGTGACACTACAAATATAGGCCCTGTTACACTTGTAACACTCCTGCCTACACACAAATGTAGGAAGTACTGCATGCACAGTGTCAGGAACATAGAATCGGATGAAGTTTCAATATTATTGCATTCTGCACCAGTGCTGTCTCGTTGCATGGGCAAAGCTGTTTCAAAAAGGAGGAGAGGAAGGATCTGCATCACTATGAAGAAGGCTTGGAAAAGAGTATGGAGAGGTTCCACTTCATTTGGAAGAAGAGACAAGGCCCAGAAAGGAGAAAAACAGAGTAGGACTCCTTTGTGTCCCCCAGAGGAAGGAGGGCAGGAAGAGGAACCACAGTAGACAATCTAGAGAGAGATCTGCAGTGTTTGCCAGATCAGAAGATGCTATTAAATAAATCTCATGTATCGACTGTTCTGCACCACTGTAGTGGTAATGAAATATTTCACTTGCTTTAGCAATCCTTCCATAAAATGAACAGCATCCCTTGTACTTTTGATTTTTGTTTCATGATTCACAGACTTCTGCAATATTCATACAATTATTTACTTCATGTCAGGCATGCAGATATAAGACTTTCCTCTTTAAAAACTAAAGAGTAAAATTTGCTACTGGATGATCTTTCTCTGTCTAGCAGCATAATAAAAATCTCTGGAAAGCATTATTTCTCTTGAGTTTTGTTCTTCATATTTACATCATGTGCCCATGTTCCAAAGCCAAAGGATTTTGTATGCATGATACGTCAGAATCATCTCTGAAGTCAATCTGTAAAATATTTTTTTGCATTTTTGCAAAAAGGTGATATGACTTAACAATGTAATGTTTAATTAAGAAACAGAAGAGCCTGTACACCTCCTAAGACTGTTTTTGATGATATCTAACTTTGATTTCATATTCTTCCTCCTAACTGCTGAAGTTGTTTTAGGGAGGATAAGCTAATCTTTCTATTCTCAGATTTCTTTTCAAATATATTGTTAACATGGAGCTTCTTGGGGTTTTGTTTGTTTGTTTGTCAGTTGTAGCTTCCATGTGATTTTTTACAGCATTACCTATTGGTTTCATGCCCTTTCCCACCCAACATGCCCTAATAGGCCCTTTCCTACCCAACACATTGATACAAAATCTCAGCCTTCACTTTTGTTTAACAAAGTATTTAACTACATTTCATATAATTTGTTTCTTTGAAATACTAACTTGCAAAGTAGAACATTGTGCGTCTTGGCCTGCTTCCAAATTATGAACCTATTGCATCTCTTCAGCAATACTTTAGTAACAATAGCTTTAATAATAACAACAACAATAAATTAAGCCCTATTTGACAAATAAGACTTTTCTCCTTCTCAACAACACTGTGCAGCACTTATTTCAGGTAACACTGGCCCAGATCGACTGCTCTTTTCCTGTTAGTGGAACAGCTGAAGGTGCCCTTAAACTAGTTTTGAACTATCCTTGCTCTGGGGACAGCCCTGTAACAGTGAATAGTCTAGAAACTGCTTTGACAATTTATAGACCACAGTGCCAGTGGGCCATATTAAATTGAGGGCAAGACATGAGACAATGGCAATGACTTTATATTAACCATCCTACTACTTTAAATGTGGTAACCAGCAAAACTCAATTAGGGATACAGGTATCCTGGAGGTACAGTGTCTTTTTTTTTCCTTTGTATGAAACTATTGCAAGCCTAGCACGATGCCTATATACATGTGCATTACTGAAATCTAATTCAAAACAGGATTCTGACCTCTTAATCTGGTTCTGCCTACACAAATCCACTCACCAGATTTTAGCAGCATTTATCACAAATTCACCTGACATAATGCAACCAAACACAACAAAATTATCATATCTACTCTGTCAAACTAAAAATTAAAAAGTTTGCCTGCATTTTTTTCCTCCCTAGTCCTTGAATGTGTTTGTTGTCCTTATAAACTAAGCGTACTAATACTGCGTAACACTCACTAAGCCAAAGCAAACTAATTATGCTTACAGCTGTGTGGAGAAGTCACGTACAAAAAGATGAGACAGACTGAATGCAATGATTTAATAATCATCCTTTCCTAGGAGCAGAGCTTCAGTCGGCTTCTCAGGAAATTTAATTTCTGCTTGATTTACCTGATAACATGTGTGTTTATCTGTATTGGCAGACTGGAAGGTCACAGTTCAGCTGTAGCAACAGGGCTGTGTTTTTAGGCATTTCTGATCAGGGATAAATGTCACTTACCTTCTAGTTTCCAAAGTCCCCTTAAACAAATACTGTGTTTCTAATCAGCAGGAATTTAAGAACAAAAGCTTTCCATTTAGATGACACTTTAAATTTAACAAGATTAGTTATGCTTCTCATTTTCTGGCTCTTATTAAATGCTTTAAAGCTGTTTAAACTCAGAGAAATATCTATATAAAGTAAATCCTTCTTCTATATTTGTATCAATTTAAAATGCTACACTTCTTTTCTCTTCTTCCTGCAGCTGAATATATATTTTTTTTTCAAAGTTGAGACAAAAAGCATAGACAGGATGTTTTTTGATGCTTCATGAAAGGTTACTTTGGAGGCTGCTTCCTTCCTCTTTGGCTTCAAGGAATATAGCAGCCTTCATATTCAACTGCCATATAATTTATTTCTAAAATGCATGTATGTAGCAGAGACTTGAATTTAGACTGCACCTGCAGCTCCTCATGCTTCCTTGCCCATATGTCTGCACATTGAAATCAAGGATGAACTTTCCACCTTTTCCTTTTTTTTTTTTTTTTTCCTCTCCTCATGCTCTGATCAAAATACAAATGTCTCAGTATAATTCTGAGAACGAGCTACAAAACGAGAAACTGATGTCAAGTAGTCAACATGCTTAGTTGGGAAGAAAAGACTTTTAAATTCTCTTCCAAAATACTTATACTTCTAGACAGTGATTGTTACCCGAAATATACAGATAGGAAAAAAATAAAGCAAAGCAAAATAAAAAACAACAACAACAAAAAAAACAGTAAAATCATCTATCTGAAAGCTTCAGTCACCAGAATACATAGTCTAGCTATTTTCTCCAGACACATTTATGAGTGATAAATGTGATTACCTCTCATATTACTTCAAAATTAAAAAAGCACAAAAATTCATGAAACCTTTGTTCAACAAGTCCTAAAAACAGAAAAAAAGAGCAAAAAACATCTAGAATAAAAAAGAAAAAAAAAAAAACTAAACAAGAGAAAATAGTGCCATACAGGTACCACAAGCTCAAAGATTTTAGAAAGGGAGCAGACTGCAAGTGAAATGAGTGGTCCTCCCGAGCACAGTACCTCCCTTTTCTGTACTCTGAGAAATCCTAATCTCAGCTTTCCCCTTGCTGGGTACAAGGAGCCTAGGGCTTACTACATGGAACGAGATCCCTAAAAGTTAACTTTAGTACCCAAACTGGGGGCATCTATTTTTTTTTCCCTAGGTGTAATCCCCTAGGATGAGGCTTCTCCATCCTAACTCCAGCAACTAAGCAGTAGGTATCTAATCTAAACTATATAATCTCCTTCTCAACACAGGCTGTAGCTAATCAGCCTCAGGCAGCAGTTCAACTGACCTAGTTTAAATGCCAATTTTTTTAGATGGAATGAATTATCTGTGTCTCTGTCCTCTCTCTCTCGGAGCTGTCTTACCTTGCTTCATTAACTGCAAATAATGCCTAGACGGCCAATTTAAAGTAGACAACTAATTTTTGGGTGGCTAATGCAAAGTACTCTCAGAAGGTCTCTCAAAGTGCATGCTCAGAAACAAAGCATCATGGCTTGCGGGATGTTTTACTGATGACCATGCCAGAGTATTCCTATAGATGAAATAGGAAACTCATCTCTAACAGTGACAGTCAAAAAAATCCCATTTAACAATTTGCAAGACGAGGCCATTTTCTCAGCCCTAATCTGTATATGCATTTAGGCAGCTATTGCCACCATCTGCTTAGAAATACTCGAGTGAGATTAGTGATAATGTAAAAGATGCTTCATTTTCACTCCTTAAAAGGCCACATTCCAGTTATGACAGAGATGATAGCCACATAGTTTGGGTCTTGAATAATATTTTGCTGAAAGACTCCAAAATATGGGTCTGTCACTGAGATTTACACTGCTGCCTTTTCAAAGTCAATATTTATGAACTTATTCAGTTGAAGGGTTGCCTTTCATCAGCTTGTAAACCACACGAGCTGATATGTAAGGGGAGCAAAGAGGAAATGCTAAGTGATAGACACAAATAATTTGAAATTAA
Source organism: Nothura maculosa (assembly GCA_032353885.1). Taxonomy (NCBI): domain Eukaryota; kingdom Metazoa; phylum Chordata; class Aves; order Tinamiformes; family Tinamidae; genus Nothura; species Nothura maculosa. Next base: position 69,922 of record JAUBOD010000451.1, read on the forward strand.
CCATTTCTCCATCTTCCACAAATGGGGAAAGTGCCTATTCACAGACCCTGGCATCATTCAGCACACAAATCGATATCACATCAAGTCTGAGTAAAGCGTGCAAAGTTTTCAACCACAATGACAGAAGTCCTTTTTTGAAAGGCTGCGTGTGCTTTTCCTCTTGCTGCACAGCCCCAAAGCTACAATCTGGTGCTTACAAGAACAGGTGGTGCTCACTTCGAATAATGTGAGCTGACCGCATATTGTGTGATGGACATTGCCTCTACCTCCTGCACCTCTGCTGCTTTCCTAAAGAACCTTGGTCAGAAGACAACTAAGCGTGAGAACAGATGTGCCCTGCTGAAGGGCAACATGGGGGAGGCATTTCTGTGCAGCTCACTTTCCTTGTAGAGATATTTTTGATGGCGTGACACACTCAGCCCAAACAGCAGCTTAGTTTCATTCTCTACCACCCTTCACCATTCATCAACTGGTCTCTAAAAACTGAGTAGTTCTTGGACACATAAAAGCTTTCAATCACACCACCAAGTGTTATTGAGTTCAAATGAAATCTTTTTGAATAATTTGAATATTCTGAATATTTTGAATTTTTTTTCTAGCCACCAGAACATGCTAACTAAAGCCTCTACAAGCCTCGGAATAGCCAGTCACTAATCACAGACACTTCTGCCCAAGGTCAGAATAGCAATACACTTATTAATTAAATTAATTTATGTAAAATGGAGATCATGCTATAAGCAGGAAACACGGTGCCGAGAAAGCTTGTCATTAACCTGATTTCCCTCTTCCCTGCCTCCTCTGCTGCTGTTGTGCTGACTCTAGCTTCTGCTTCCGGCAGATGCAATGAATATTCCCTGTTATAAAGAGCCTGACATTTTGAGCTCATTCTGAAGCAGCACATCAAATGCAAGCAGCAGGCACCAAAAAAATCCTCTCTGTGTCACTCTGAGGATCTCTGCAGACATTTTGACTTCACTGATCTTCTCTAAGCCTTTTCTGGATTAAAATGCCCATTTAATCTTTTTTCTTTTTTTTTTCCCCCTTTTAAAGCAAGTGGGAAAAAATAAGCATTAAAAATGACAGATACTGAACTGAAAGAATGATTCAGCCAGAACAAAATTGGACCGTTTTAACTCTGTTTGACAAACAATCTTGGCCTTCTCTAAGGACCATGTCAGTTTGGATGCTTAAAGGGAAAACACATAAATAACTCTTGCTCTCTGCCCTTCCATCTGTCTGACCTGTCCTGACTAATGATTTAGAGAAAGGAGGAATGAACAGAATGAAATCTTCTCCCACCGAAGAGTCTGGGGCTTTAATCCCTTGTCTGGATTTAAAGTCAGTAACATTAAACAGGGTAATTATAGCACATATGTTGTGTTAGATCCCTAACCCCCCGCTGCTGCGGAATCCAGCTACAAAGCAGGGCACAGGCTGGGGGTCCCTTTCAGCTCGGTTTCAGGTTATTGTTCATACATTTACATTTAAATAGTGATGATCTATATCACAATAAAAAAAACAAGTCATATATGTTTGAGTACTAAACTAGTTATCTTTGATACTAAGTAGCTCTGCCAGCATATTCTGAAACGTGCAAAAGAAAAAATAACTTGATTTGCTTGGTAACAGACATGCTGTGGCAACACAGAGCAAATGGCTTCTCACAGCTGCTGAGCAAGCGAGTAAAGCTACTGCTGCCCTAAGCCCCTATCCCCCTCTCTTCACAAAAAAAAGAGGCTTTTCCATGAATAAAACCATCAACCTTCTCAGGTAACATCTTTCTAATGCTGTTCTTGCATCCCTCCCTGCTCCTGCTGGCAGAATCTACCCGTTACTCTTTGCTCAACAAAAGCATTAACCTTTTCCTCGCCGAAGTGAGGACTACACCTTCATCTGCTGCATTGCTGAAGCTGCACGTGCATACGTCTAGGCTGCTCTGCATGATCCTTCCAGCAGCAATCAGGTACTGGACTCTGGAGGGTGCAGCATACAAATATTTGCACCACCCACAAGGGTTGTCAGTAGGAGACACTGTCTTTTATTTGTTCTTTTGGCAAGCTTTTCATCTTAGAAATTCACAAATGCTAAATATTATATGGGCAATTAGAGACTCAAGTGCTGTGCCTCTCATTTTGATGCAAGCCATAAGGCAAAGGGCAGTGAGTAATATAGGAACATGGGCCCAGGGGAGGAGGGCTGCTGTCCCTGTAGATTTCAGCTTTAGGAATAATATCTATATAAGTTCCTATCTTTTTATACATTAAACTTGTTCTTAACAGCTATTGTGGGCAAATATATCTTTCACCACCTGCAGATACAAAACAAAGTCTTGCATTCAAAAGAAAACAACAAAAACATATTGAAAACAACAGGAATACCCCCAAAAATAGTTTAAACTTGAATATGGACTCCTTTTTAACAATATTTGCTAGCTCCAGCCTTTTCTTCTTTTCAAGTATTTTTTGTTTCCTGCTGTTATCATGTGATTATTGAATGGATGTGCACAGTGCATTCCTGAGGAGTTCAGCAGGACTCTCTCCACTCCGGGAGACAGAAGGATAATTATTTGTATGGGTAGAGGCAGGGCAAGAAAAACTCAGCTCATTTTTTGTTCATATTTAGGCAGATTTAAGGTACTTCTCTATATTATAATTCAGTTTAGTATAAGCAAATTTACAGAGCCTCCGAGAAAAGACTTCTGAGTAACAGAAGATTAGGCTACCACTATCTTAGGAGAACAAAAACAGAAGTTTGTTCAATAAAGCCTGGGATATCATATGAGAACCTCTGTCTGTGAAGGTTATGTTTTCACGGCTTTCATTTAACTTGTACTGTGTAACGCTGTTGCCTCTATGATATAAAATTTCTAGGCTAGGAAAAAAAAAATCCTTTCAGAATTTCAGAAGCCAGAACTCCAAACTCCAGGAACAGAGCAGGACACTGCATGCTCTCTATTACAAAAAGCCAATCCTGGCTACTGTACTCTGTCAAATTTAAACCAAAATAATTTAATTATTGCCTACAAGCACCCTTACGCAGAGGGCAACAGGCTCACAGAACATCATAAATCTTGCTATGGAGGGAGGAAGGAAGAGCACAGATGGAGCAGAGCTGCTGGCTGCCACTGCAGCATGTAACTGCATTGAGCAAACATCCCCTCTTCTCTGTTGGATGAGCTGAATTCTCGAGTACAGCCACACTGTCTATACCACCTCCTCCTGCCACTGGAGGCCACTCTGCTTCTATGGGGTGATCTCAAGATAAACAACTTTGACTCTTGTCTATGGCCAGTATAGTCACCTCTCATATGTCTAGGGCTGTCTGGGACTGATTCCCCAAAGCAAGAAAACTGCAGAAGAGGGAAATTCAGTTCAGCCTGAGGAAATAGCCCAGCATAACTGTTAAAACCCAGTGTTTCTTAGTAAAAGAAGTACCATCTTTTTGATCAAAATTATTTAACTATTTACCTGAACAAATTAATAGAAAGGCAGTAACTAAGAAACCCTGCAACACTCATTTTACTCTTTCAAAATGAAACTTCATTTTTAACCAATTGGATGATTCAGCAATGGTGAGAAGAAAAGGGACACATTTATTTCATTGCTTTTAGAGACCTCTGCTTTAAATGTAATGTTTAGCAAGAACAACAGAGTAATACACCACAGACTCTAAAGAAACTGGTCTTCAGAAATAATACTTTTTAAATTCTATGTTTAGCGTACACCTTTCAGACATTTCCTTCCTATATGTTTCTTACCCCAGTAGCCCAAATCATAATGATCTCCAGACTTGATGACTGCAATATGAAGCTTGAATGGAGTGCAAAATGTAGTGTCTTATCTCAAAGGCTGGATGCAGCTCTGTGCTCACAACCTCTGATTTGGCATTTTTTTTCCCTCCCTGTGGCTGTGATCACAAATAAAAGGGTCATTTTACTGTTCCTTTTTCAAGGATTAAGGCTGAATCTGGTCTTTTCTCTATGTGGAACATAAAGGGGAAGGAAAGATATTTAGGGTTTCCTCTACATCTTTTTTTTTTTTTTTTTTCTTTTTTGTTTTTTTTTTTAATAATTCAAAATATACCATGCAGGTGCTTAAGACCAATGTTGGCTTAGCAAATCCCACAGCTGACCTAGTCTGGCTAGTTTATGACAGTACTTTTGTACATGTTATACCCCTCTGAAAGCCAATTAACTAAATACTAACTGATGTCTATTTTGAATCTCACTGATTTGGCTACTAGCCAACAATCTTGCCTAAACCAGGTGTGTGGCTTCAATATCTTCCACAAGAAGCTGAACTCTGCCTGTAAAGATGAAGATATTGCAGACCTCAAAACAGAATTAAGAGACCTCTGTTCTCTGCACAATATGCATTTCGTATTAACAGCTTCCTATCATCTTCTGTTAGGATCACATCCCATTATTTTTCCCCTTTTACTGATGTAGGATGAATGGAACTAATATTGTAACATTTCACATCAGCTAAAAAGGAAACTTAATTAAACGTGATGGGTAACTGCTAATACAATATGAAAAGCCCCCTGGATAAGCACGCTACAAAATTTCTTCATTTTTCAGAATCCATTAAAATTTCTCTGGGGAGAAAAATGGAGATGACCTTGAGAAGACAAGCCACATTCATCCCCCTACCACAGGAACAGCTTGGCTCTTCAAGCGGTCTCAAGGTCTCACACTTTGAGGACTTAGATTGCAAGCAAATTCAAATACTATGTGCAGTCCTCTGTGCTTTAACTTTTTAGAGGAGATCATTTTTGTACTGATGAGATGACCCAGATTGACCACCCTGGGAGCTGGAAGTCTGGCTACTACGGCTTGTCTCCAAATCTTCTACTCATTCACCTTTCCCTGCGGCTAAAAGGGAGTTTAGCCTTAAACTTAACTGAGAAGATAGTACCCAATTGAACTTTATCAAGGAATTTGGGCATTAAGTTCTTCTGAGAACTTAATGTGTATCTATGTACTTCTGTAGAAGTTAACAGACCTTTGTGCAACTGTGCTCCAGGTCTCTACTGGAGGATAGTTTGCTCAATATTTCTTCTATAGTATATTAATTTGATCGCGTGAGCTGCATACTGCTAAATGATGCACTCATACCATGCCATACCATACCATACCAAGCTGAAATGAAATATGGTTAACAAAGATCACATAAGGGAAAATAATGCACAGTTAGATTTAGAAGTAAAGATGAGGTCAAAACAGTTGGTTGCTTAAAATGGGTGGCACCACATTGCAACAGCCATTTTAAAGTGCAGATCCCTAGCCCTTCTGTTATTCTGTCTCAGATGGTAATATATAGATTTCAATGCTTAACTTTTTGAAGAATCCTCTGCATGAAAAGCAATTTCATACTAACATCTGGTAGGATCTACATTTAAAATATACATTTCAATATTTAAACACTGAATTAATCTTTAATCTTTTGTTTCCCATTAAACCCTGAATTACCCTTTAAATCTTTTGTTTCCCACTAATTTTATGCATATGTATACATGTGCATATAAAATTGTTTAATTTGTTTTGAATTACCATTTGATTAAGGAAGTGAGCGACTATCATCTTAATTATTCTTTGCACGCTCTACCTGTATGTGCACTCAAAAAAAAAAATGCAGACTCCAATGCCTGGATAGCAGCAGAGATGACAAAGTAGCAGCCTTCTGTAGGCCAAACTGTAATATTGGCATTTCTCTGAAGAGCAGCAGATGGGGCTGTCATTTACCAAAAAGGAAAAAACAGACATGAACATAGATAAAGACAAACTCTCCTTCATGAACGGCAGACAAAATGAGATGCTTATCTCTCAGAAACAATTTAAAGATGGATTCAGTTGGAAAAGTGCTTACACTTTTCCATTACATTAGTAACTCCAACCTGTATGCAACAAGGACCTCCTACAGCAGTCTATCGACCTGGCCAAATCTCCAACCCGCCAGAACATCTCATTTCAGATTCTATTTTCCCAGATTTTTTCCCTCAGTTTACCAGTCTTTCCTTAGACTCAGCCTAGTCTACCACTACTAACTAGCCTGGGTGGTGGAGGAAAGTGGGCTTGTTACATTCCAAACTCTTCATCTGGAATGGAAGCTTAATGGGTAATTATGCCCTAAAATGTTTTAATAAATGAGGACCACTCCAATTCATAGGAGCCTAAGATGTGATGCTGATCACACGTGACAGATCGCATGATAACAGGCATCTATCTATTCCTGCTATACAAAGGAAAGCTGTTCCTCTCCCAGGTAAGAGCTGTCGGACAAATCAATTCACCAGATCCGTCAGACGGCTGTATTTGGTGCATGATGTGACTACAGCAACAGCTCTTCACCAAAGAAGTGTGAGATCCCATGTTAGCAGGACAGCATAAAGCCAGAAGACTTTCATGTTTAGACTGTGAAACCTGACAATTCTATACAAGCGGGGTTTTGTCAGCTTTTCCCAATATATTTCCTCACCAGAAAGCTAAAAAGCATCTTCTGCAGCAAAAGGTCAGTTGCCAGAGAGTCAACACTATAGCCTGGACAGCAGCAAGATCAGCTATTCTTTCATCTTGACATGTCATATCTCAATAAGCACTAAGTGTAAATGGCTGCAATCCATACTTCCTCCCCGCCCTTCCCCATATTCTCCTCATGATCCAGAAGTGTAGCACTGAATCTACCTTAAATGCTAGATTTCTTTTTTTTTTTTTTTCCTCCTTTTTTAAGCTATTCTTTTATACCAAACTTGAAGGAGAAATGGTCATGTGTGGTTTGGAGTATCTCACAGAAACACAGAACCGCAAGAACAAGGAGAAAAAAGCTCTATTTTTAGCTTTTCCTGCTGACACGTGTAATAGTGAACATTTCATTCAAGCATACACACAGCTGCTCAGTGGTTGAAATTTCTGCAGTGGTTTATAGACTGGAGGAAGTGCAGTCAAAGCATATAAACTGTTTAGTGAGGGGAAAAGACAGCTAAAGCATGCTTTAAAATGCTGTATTTGATCAAGTTCATTCTACTCCACAAAGAGGCCCACAGTTCTGGATTTTGTATTCAACAGGATATGTGCACATTTACTGAAATTAGCACTACCATTTAATATCTTTTCATGCAAAAATAGGATAATTATGTGTGCAGAATTCGAGGCAAGCAACTATCAACATTTCTTTGCATCATCAACAACCCAATTTACACCTCTAGTGCGGCAAATCAGTGAACAGGCAAAGAGATTTGTATGGAGAGAGGACAAATATTTAGACCCAGTAGCAAATGCTGACATGATCTGTATGCCTTGCCTACAATAGCTGAGAAGAACAATTAATGACATTAAATTATTATGACATTGCCTTTTTTTTTTTTTTTGGACAGAGCTTTTACTTTGATGCATAAATAATAAAAAGTGAGACAGGAGAAGCAAAAAAAAATGCCAGCCAAAAAAGCCCCCATCTATATATATGCGTGTGCGTGTATACACATAAACAAAGACAATAAGATTTGTGAATTGCTCAGTTTCATTCCTCATCTGGGACCCACTTACTCATGTAACAACATGAAATGGTGCCAGATGAGATGATTGTTCCCTTTACTGAAGAAAGTGAGGTTTTTTTTTGTTTTTTTTTTTTGGTCCAGGGCCATACCAAGGCCCAAATATACCGATTTAAACCTGCTTAGGCATCTACATCTGAAGCCTAATCTGCAGTTTTCTTGAGGCAACAAATACTGGTTTTATCCAGTAAAACTATCACAGGAATCAGCTCTACAATCCTCTCAAATATCCTTCCTGTTCCCCTACCTAGACAATCAGCTTTGCTTTAATGTCCGTCTTCTGAAGCAAACCTGAATCACCATTTCCTTCCTCCTAACCCTCAGCTATTATTAGCATATATGTGAGTTTTCTGCTGTTCCCCAGGTAATTCTGCTTTGGACTCAGTATGAAAGCTGCATTAATAAAGAAAAAACTAAGCAAGTGGCACTGCCATAATGTACCAAGGTCTAAATACACAGAATAGAGTCAGACTTGTCCCCTTATGACTGTCTTATTTTAATCAGAACTAAATAATGAAAGAACATAAACTGCAGCCTGAGCTTCCAGACTCAGCCTGCGGGATCTGTCTTTTTCTGCTCACATGAGATTTTTGTGCTCTAGTCTTTGTACCATAGGACTAAATCATGCCTATTCACTCTGCCAATTATCAGAAAATTAGTAACTTTACTTAAACATCAATAGTTATGTGGTTGAGTCACAGACTGATTTCATGGGGGAAAAAAAAGTTATTTTTAAGAGTTTACACATCACAAAGCAAATAAAACGAACTCTCTGTTTTTATTGAAAATGGAAAATGAGTTTTAAATGAATTTAAAAAATACTCTCTATTTGAGCTTAATTTTTGAATATTTGGTAGCACAGGTCAGACCCAGTGCAATTTCATGGTCTGTTTATCCATCCTTTTCTTTGCATTATCATGAATTTTGTAACAAGTGCTCTCTTTTACCCAGGCATCTGTGGCAGACAGAACATGCCATGCATTACTGCTAGGGAGAGAGCAAGTGCTTTTATAAAAGTAGACCCAGTCAATGAAGAGCTTGCATCTCAGAAAAATACCTTTCAATGACTTTCTTCAGGTCTATGCATCAGTCTCCTGTTTTTTTTTTGTTTGTTTGTTTCTTTTTTCTTTTTTGGTTTTTTTTTTTTTTTTTTTTTTTTCCCAGGATTCCAGTATTATGCTGCTTCCCTAAAGGCTGTGTGGACCTACACTGCCATCCTGCATAACTGCATCTGGCACATGACCTGAATATGTTTCTCTCGATTAGGCAGTGACATTCTCATCTGGAAACTCTATTTGTACATTCAGACTGTTATCTCAGCATAAAGGTGAAAATCAGTTATTCTGAAATCCTAACTGATTATTTACTAGGATTTATACTCTTAAAATCTTTAGAGGTTTTGGTGATTAATACAGTTTGAAGCCTTTTACTTACTGTCTGTGGCACATGTCACACATCCTGGTGGCTTGTTGATGAGTGCTAGATGGAACCAATCTCCACGCCACAGATAACAGTAGCAGCATTTTTTTTTCCTTATTAATGACCTTATAAACAACCCTTATTAACATTAACCCTTATTAACAACGGCTGCAGATAATCAAGGAGTGAGACAGGGAAGAACCAACAGCTGCTAACACAGCTCTTTCAGGTCAAAGATAAGCCCCAAGCAAGTTTGCGAAAAAGACCCAATATTCCACCCACTTCCACTCCTCCGCAGTAAACAACAGACCATCCTGCCAGGTGGAGCAAGTTGCCATCTTTCACAGGCATTGAATTTCTTTTGGCAATCAAATATTATGCTTATGTTAGCCTATGTTATATATCTTTCACATTTACACATGGCAAATAAATGCAGTCTTGGACCACATGTCCAGTATCTCAAAAACTTGCAATGTTTGCCTCTTCAAAGTTAATAGAGGCTACACAAAACACAAATAATCCTCTCTTGTCTCCTCAGCTTCCTGTGAATGTAGAAGTGCTTTGTCTAGAGACAAAAATGCAGTATCTGAGCTGATCTTAGTTACTAACTTGATATATGCAAAGTAAATAATTGTACAGTCAAAATGGAAAACAGAAGATACACAAAAATTAGTATTTAAGTATCAGCACTATATTGTATATTGACTTGACTACAGTGCCAAAACTGTGGAGAATTGTATGTACACATTCATAATAACCAGTATCATTGGGGACATTTTTATTTTCTACCAGTTATTATTTCCAAGTCCTCTCAATTAAGACATGGTCTACAGTGGCTGAATCTCTATCTATCTGTAGTGGGTTTTTTTTTTGTGTGTGTGTGTGTTCGTTTTTTAATCAGTTTTGATGTTGATCCGTTTTTATAGTTTTATGACTATAATGATGTCTCTACCTCACAGACCTCTCAGTTCTCTCTAGAGTAGTTTTCTTACATTTGATGGACATCTGCATTTCAGTAGTCTCATGGACTTGACAGTGGATTTTCTTTTAACCTCAGCTTGCTCTTATAAAAATAGCCTTAGAGTGTTTGAAGAGCAGAAGTAAAACCCATAATGAGTTTGCCTTTCCCTCCTCATGTGAATATGCTCAGGCAACACCACAGTCACTTGCAAGGCCTGTCCTGCCAGCTGCAAGTTCCAAGCAATGGTGTCTCATGGTTAGTAGGTTTCTTCTAGACAGCCTGCAATTGCCCACTAGCCATTAAATAGTTCTGTTACACAACACCAGCGTTTGGCCATGTTCTCTAATTCAATACTGCTGCTTGTGCACGTTACTGATTATATCACAGCTGGCAGCACAATCCAGCTGAAATTGAATTGGTCATTGATCAAATAGACTAACTGCAAATATGGCAGTTGAATGCCCGGCAGCTCTCCTCTGACAAGTATATCCACTGATAATGCCTGGATCTGCTAAAATCATATCACAGGTCTCCACTGGAAGTTTCCACATCACCAGGCACTGCATATGCTTGTCCTTAAATCACCCTGGATAGTTACAGAATCCAAACTTAAGAGTTTTCTGCATCCTTATACTGTGTTTTACCCAACCTGTCTTCCCCAGCACACAGTAGAATTTTTTAATTAAGCTAAGGATGCAGATATTGTGCCTCTGCATATTTTGGCCTTCCTATACAACATAGATCTCAACATTTCAGCTAGTCATGGTACACATCTTGAATAATATAGAGGTAGAAACTTGGTGGACACACTTTACCTAATCTGTTTTAGCCAGATCAAATGTAAGCATGTCATTTCTCTACACTGAAATTTGTTTGTCCAGCTCAGGAGTTTGAGTGACCAACTTGGATGATGTCACTTACATTGCAGGTCACTAAAGTTAGATAAAAGCAAACTCTCCCTCTGTTTCTGTCCAAATTTTTTTTGAATGGCCTGCAAACCAAACTACATTCTTTTTGTTCATCTGAGGTTGGCTTTAGGCAAACCAGGTAGCAGAAAATGGTAGAAAATGCAGAAAAGCAGGTAGAAAATGGGAGAAATGTTCAGTATTTTTCCAAGCTCACTGTAATGTGGAGGAACTGTGTATGCTGAGCACAGCCTAAGCATAAGGTAAAGATAGTCTGTCTACCTCATCTCTAATTTTGGAATTCTTTGTCTCCAGTGCTGGAGGTTCTTCATATAGATACCTATTCAATATTCTACTTCTTCATCACAAGGAAAAAACAACGTATTTAAGGGGGAGGTTACTGTACTTCTCAATCCCCCTATTAAATGCTTTATCCATCTTGGAAATGGTATCTTATTCATTTTTTTCTGTTCTTCTCACTGAAATAATGAAAACTCTTATCTTTCTTTCCTTCTTATCTTTTATGGACATCTCTACAAGAAGATCAGAAGTTATTTCCTCTGCTTGCTGTGTTTTTGCAAGGTTGTTTCTCTACAAGCACAATAGTCCTTTGTTTTGAAGATGCAGTTCCACATAACTGAATAAAGTCTAGACTGCAGGATCCCTGATTCTCTTTGTGTCAGGACTAGTTCCCATCATCAGGTAACTGAGTTGAAAACTAACCTTATGAAAAAATTCTCTTCAGTCAGACCAGCTTCCTTAGTGGCTAACCATATAACCAGAAGAAAAACAGTGCCGCTTTGTGTAAGGACTGGATCATGGCATCTTTTGATAAGGCAAACCCCAAAAGCCCAGACTTGGGCTAGTATAACCTGATATGGAAATACACAAAGGCTGTTCACATGGTCTGCACAGGCTGCCTAAAATGTTTTTTCTACTGGTAAAACACAAGCTCTTCCCTATTACTAGCCTCACTATCTTCCTTGTCAACTGCCACCATGTTTCTTGGGGTACAAAATGGATAAGACTATGGAATTATGCCATTTTCCTCCATCTGAAAAATAGTTCTTTATTAACAAAAGTATTTGTGCAATACTGGTAGGACTACATGCATAGAAACAGAGAGAAGCTTCTTTGTGTGCTCTTCAAACTCTCCTTTATGTAGCCTCTCTTCCTTTCTCCATCCTCCGTGTACATTGTTACATTAGTCTCAAGGAAAGAAAAAGGAAGAGCAGTAAAATCTTGTCATGTTTTAAATATTCCTATATACTTAAAAAAAAAAAAAAAGAGAGATTTTTGCTATAGTTTCCTAGCAACTCCGCAGGCATACTTAGCAGCAAAGACTTGTTTAACATAGGCTGGTTATAGTTCTTTTTGGAGAGATATTTTGGACTCTTTAATTGCCTCTTTCTAGCTCTTCTTTAATACATAAGCATAACACATTCTAAGGTCTGCCTGGAAGCTTTGTATGTAGCTAACAATCCTGGAGACAGAAACAACTCCATTTCACTTCTACCTGCATCCCAGTTTCTGGTGATTTTCCCTCTACATGAAAGAACTGTGAAGAATTTTTAAAATAAAGAGTAATTCTGGGGATACAAACAAATGAAAAGAAAATATCATAGATTACAATTAAATTATCATCAAAGAAGATCTCCAGCCAGGACCGACCTCATTTCATTTCATAGCTATGAAGGACCTACATGCAGGTTCTATAGTGTCTGTTGCAACTGCTTGTCATCTAGGATCTGAATACTAGCCAAGCATAAAGATGCTAATTGTAAACCTTGATAAGGATTGGTCTTTTAAAATTAGATTTTCTAAGATACACAAGAAGACATCAAGAAACAAAGAAACACAAAATTATCATTCATGGATAGGAAGACAAGTTATATTGATAACAAAGACAAGATTGGCAGAAATGATTCAAGCTTCCTATCATGCTGTCCAGCCAACATGCCTCAAAAGAGATCAGCAGTTGACCTGTGTGGATTTAGGCTGCATGTCTCACCTGCTTTTCTGCTAGGACTCCCAATTAGTGTCAATTGTGATGGTGTTTTGTTTGAGGTGGTAAATTGCCCATGGGGGAAATGGATTAGCACCATCAAATTATTTTATCTGTGACCCTAGAGGTGGGTAGTTCTCTTTCCAGGTCTTTTGGCTGATGAGGATGGATGTATCATTTTACAGCTTGGAATGACATTAATGTCCTTTGTGATGCCTCCAAGCTTAACTGCTGAAAATAGTCTTAGCATGTGACTTCACCTGCATTCTTCAGAGAGGTAAAGACAGGGAGCCAGGGCAGAACAGCAGTGTGTGATCTTGTGAAAAACCTCTGACCTTTCTTGTCCTGCAGCAAATAAGATAGACTAGTAGTAGGAAGGAAATAAAAGGTGATGTTGCCCATGGTGCTTCACTTCTCCCAACGGCAGTGAAGTCTGGGAATAACTGAGGCAGATAAAGCATTTGAGAATAACGCTGCTCACTTGTTTTCATTCCTCTGTTTCCAGCCATACCTCTGCCACTTAACCTTTGCTACTTACCTTGCATAAATTTACATAGCAAGATAATAACCTACCAAACATGAGGTTTTTCCTACAAAGAGATGACATAATGCAAAATAACCACAGAGAAGAACCCCCTTGGAACCATGAATTGCACTGTGGTATTCTCACTCTCCTTTTCTTGCTGCATGTCTGCTGATGCCCTATTTGTGCTGCAGTTGCAGACTATTTTGTTGGGCCAGCTTAATCACCTCTACTGGATACGCTCGACTCTTAAGTGTTCAGAAGGACATTGACTACAGTGACACTGTCTGCTCGTGCTGTCTGAGACAACATGAGTATTTAGAAATG
>JAUBOD010000451.1:90116-125868 GCA_032353885.1 Nothura maculosa
AAATTAACCTTTAGTAGTCTCAAGGAAGCAGCGTTTTCAGCCCTTGCACATTCTCTGCAGTGCCTGCTGGGCTGCTTGAGGAATCCCAATCCTTTTTCTTTAGATAAGGAATATCATTTGAAGAAGTTTAATGAAAACTCACTGACATTTTGGAAAAAAAGGGTTCTTGATTTACAACACAACACAAAGGTATACGATATGAAATGATACATGGGAGGTCTCTCCTAGGACTCTGAGTTGTTATTTTCTTTCTCTTTAAACAGAATTTTTAGAAACACATTTAAGAAACTAGGATCCTTTGACAATACTGAGGTCTCCCAGGTGCTGTTACAGCAGTATTATGCCTACCGAATTTCAAAAAACTGTCTCCTGTAGCAAGGAAAGGGTCAAACTGAAAAAAACCCAAAACCATCATTCATTCCCTTCTGCAGTAATGCTACATGGATTCAAAGATGTGCAGAGATCAAAACATTACATTCAATGGAAAGAAGAGGCAACCTCAATGTAGCTTTCTCTCCCCTTTGCCAGAACCTATTACCAAGCCTTGGTGTGACACCTTTCTTCCCCAGAGACCTATTTTCAGTTGTCACTCAAGTTTACTATCTATCCCATTCCCAATGCCATCTGCCATCTGTAGAACTTCTATTGCCATTTTCTACTATTTTTTCCTCCCTCACAGTTCCTTTCTGCTCACTTTCCTATTGTCAGCTTTTTCCTCTTCTCTTCTCCATGCCTTTAGATTTCCTTTCTCAGATCTCTTGGTCCCATTTTTTCTAGCCTCTGCTTTGCTAGGCTAATGTCTCCATCTGGGCCTTTCTCATTTCGTTCCACTGCAAGAAAGTGCATCTTTTTTAAGGAACAGCCTAGTTCAATCAGAATTAATTTGCCTGGAATACAAATTACTAAGTGGTATGCATTCCACTATGCAGAAATTCATAATAGATAATTATAGGATTTCCTTCTCCTTCCTCTTCCTTCTCTCTCCATTATTCTTACTCACTCTCCTTGGAATCCACTCAAGTATTCCCTTTCCCTTTCTTTCTACACAGCTTACTTTTCGGATCATTTTACCTACGTGCTGTATTTAAAGCTAGTTTTAATTCTTATTTTGAACATTTATCATTTTTTCTGCAGCTCATGTTCCATTCACTGACCTCCTCTTCATGCCTAGTTGCAGCATGAACTACCTTCAGAGAATAACAAAAATCTATTCCAGGTCAACTGTGGCACCAAGCATAAAACCTAAGAGGACAGACAGTCTCTGAGGACAATCTAAGAGCAGGTAGACACGGTAGATCTTAAGCAGCATGGCAAAAATGAAAAGATCAGAGAGTAAAGATGTAAGAAACTGCAGGAAAAACAGTGAATAAAGAGGAAAAAAAAGCCAGGGTAGAGACAAACTTCAGAGGATAAGTGTTGAAAGACAAAGGCTTGGGTCAATGGGGCATGAGGACATATATATCGTTATAGGGAGGTTATATACTTATATACGCATATGAATATATAAGCATTGAGGTACGGTTCACTTCAGAATCAGACCTGAACTCTGGGTTCCTTAGTTACAATATTCTCTCCTACCCTTTACAAGTAGCTATGAAACCTATTAGTAAACTGTCTCGTTTAAGGAATAGCAGACTGCTACTACTACTACTACTTACTTACTCAAAGGGATAAACATATACACATAGGCACCATGAATTTTAAATATAGAGGACATCTCATACTGAGGTCCGGAGACTGACTTATTTTTCATAAGGCTGCTCTAAAAAAATGCATCACCCTCTTCCCACAGCTTATTATATTTAAAATATTAAAAAAAGAAAGATAGAAATACCCAGAAGAATATCCCTACTGCAAGAGCAGAAGCATAAAATTAGCATATCTTAGGACTGCATTTGCCTACGCAACCTTAATTCAGCTCGTCTTGAGTATTTAGATGAAAAGGCACTGAAATGATGGCTTTCTTGAGGTGGGATCTTTGTCATGGACTTCAGACACATCAGTGTTCCAAACATGATCTTTACCTAGACACTTGCATATTTCAAATGTATTTTTTTCCACAACATCCTTTTCTCATTCATTCCTATCATTATCTGAATGGAAATCTACTTCTTCCTATATATGCAATGTGTGGCCTACTGCCTTATTTATTGCACACAAATAAAGCCCATATCAAACAGAAAATTTTAAAAATGCTCATAGTTGTTTTTTTCAATCACAAAATCTTATAATTCTCCTGAGTGTTACATTTGTCATGAATGCATCTTCACAATGTTTTTTTCTAAAACAACTTGTATTACCAATTCTTTATTGTGGATTGGAACCTGGAGCACAGAGAAATACAGGCAGATTTATCTAATACCCACTAACTCAGATCTCTGAGTTTTACACAGGTCTATTTTTTTCCCAAAATCTTAGGTGTTTTATATTTATAGCATTAGTTTTAAGTTCCATTGATTTTATTTCAATTACGAGCTTCCAGCATTTCTGAAAATCAGGCTGGAGTTATTCTATTACACATTCAGAACATAAAGTTTACACAAACTAGTGATCATGTATAGAAAGTCTGAAGTAATTGTCAAATCTGTTAGATGCTATAGACCAGAAATTAGAATCCTGCCTGCAGATCTTAGACTCGTTATACAGCAAGTAAGGCAAATGCGATGCCCTGCAGAGCTGGACCTAGTGCCACCTTCTACTTAAGGGAAGTTCCAGGCTTCTCTTGCCACCTTGGTTGGAAGGATCCTGATTACGAAGCTACAATTTCACTGGTGCATAAGAAAATGTGAAGATGAAGATTTTCTCCATTGCATGGGTGAAATCCACTCCCAATTAAGTCAATGGGAGTGTTGTCAGTACAAATGAGGCCTGGAATTTGCTTGCACAACATGTATTTGCTGATACATCATGTGATAACTGGGTAAAGCTATGTCTTAGGAATTAAGGATTTACTGATTTAGCACTTGACTTGTTCATCCTTCTTAAAGCAGTGATGTCCCATGACATCATCTTTGGATGCTCTCATTGATTAACTCTGAATCTGTTTCTATGAAGTATCTTAACTGGGTCTTTTGCAGCTTGTTAAATTAAATGAAAGGTTTAATGACAAAGTGATTGGGAGTAATCAAGTAGCTGAAGTAAGTGCATAGCGCCTGTGTGCACAAAACAGAAGTGGAAGTGGTTTACAATAATCAGAAATGGAGACCTGCAGCTGCTGCATATGCTGATAAAAATGGAGATAATGAATAGCAAGCATATTTAGGGAATTATCTGGACACAGATATAACTCTATTCAGATGCAAATGACATGTCAGGAGCAAAAGCTTTGATGACTCTATCAATAGTATATGAACTTGTACTGAGAAGCATCTGTTCTGTATGTTAACCTGACAAAAACATCACAATTCACGAACCCACACAGTATAGAGAATTATGGAAATAAGTATATGTGGCAAGCTGCAGTTAGATTCATATAAACTAGTGTAATAAATTGTTAAAAATGTGATGCGTGATGATGGACTCAAATTATAATTTAGTCTTAACATGTTTTATCCAGTTCTTCATAGCCAATGACTGTGGCTATGCTAAAGTGCTGTGTGTGGCAGATTTGTATTTATTGCTTTAGAGCCTCATTTACCAGAATGGCAAGTATTAGGAAAGAGCAGCAAAAGCCTAAGGCTGTTGTTTCTCACATCTGGAGATGTGTAGATTCCCAAAATGAAAATAAAATAATTCAACCTAAAAAGACTGGCAGAGAGAAAAGGGGCTCTAAGACCCAAATGGGAATAGAGCTCCTGAATACATCTGACTTTTACAAATACTTATGGGTACTTAGATATTGACATTACTAGCCAGCAAGTATCTGGGTGAATTTTTGCACTAATACTGAGTTTGGCATAAGGTGATGCACTAAGTGCTCAGTCCAAGGTGACTAGTGGAGCTGAAACCTTTTGTACTTGTAACTTGTATTTGTGGTGACATTTTCAAATGCACACTCAATAGTTAAATACATAATGTGCAGAAATGGTGTCCTGCAGAAAAGTCTAAAATAGAAAAAAGAGCACAGGCTAACAAGGTAGTTAAAGCCTAGAGGCCAACTATGTCTAATTTCCAAATATGTTTAAGAAGATAACTCTTCTGCAATACTGATTGCAGGTTTTTTAACTCATGCATAAATTGCAACTGTGAATGCAAATTCTGAAGCTACTCTGCAGTTTTTCACTCAAGTAAAATTTCCATTTAAGTCAAGCAAAATCTTTTCACCTAACATCATTTAATAGAGCAATTTTTACATTTTATTCTGCTTGAGAACCAGGCCTTTGACCCAATTCTGTAATACCAGAATTAAGTCCTCATTTGAATTTCTAAAGGACTTCCAGTGCTCATCTAGTTGTCACACAGAGATCAAAACTCTAAACAGTGTCCACCAAGGGTAGATTTTATTTGAATTATCTCACAGAATAATCCTATCACACTATTGACTGCCTACTCCAGTGAGGGCAAAACAACTCTAGATCCAACCATGGAAATTTTGAAACTGAGTGGAAACAACAGAACTAGTTACACAAAGTCAGAGTAAGGCAAGGTCAGAGATAGAATTAAGGACTCTCAACTCTAGTGCTTATCTGTGGCTTTCTAAAGAAAGAGATATTTTTGCTTAATTATTCAATGCTATTCAGAGTTCATAAATTAAATTACAAGGTCTTCATTGAGAGAGACAAAATATAAGAAGAAATAAGACCGATACATTAAGTAGTTAACATCATTCCCTCATTTATATGCCATAGTCTCACACTCTTACCTGCAGTAGCACTGGAGACTGTTGGCCACTGCTGATCAGGCCCTCCTGGTCCTCCACGTAAGATTCCTGCTTCCTCCATATGCACAGCACTGAATAAGCATATATCATGGTTAGATTATACAGTCCCTATCAGCCCTGGGTTTTATAGCACTCCCCTTCTTAGTTATTCTTCAAAATGTCCTAACTATTTGTCACTGTGCGAGCATTGTATCATGCTAACAAAGTCGGCAGGATCATTTGAAAACTAGCTCACTTGACTTGCAAATATCCTTTTTGATTATTTACTAAGACATAGTTGCGGCATATTTTATAAAACAAACATATTTCCAGGATGCTTTGCTTTCACTGATTGACAATTGTTATCAAGGAAGTCTTTGCTTTTATGATGACTTAGCAGTAAAAAAAATGTTAGTTCTCAGTTCTGAGGGCCTGTTAGTATAGTACTCTTATATACCTTGCTTTCTTGGGCTACTGTATGTGGTTTGGTGAACAATTAAATAAAAAGAAAATAATCTTATCAAATTCTGTGGCTACATATTAATTTTTACAGGGCTGCATGGTGAGCATGTTTTTTTTTAAGCACCACTGCAATTGCTGCATATTAATCAGCATCGCATAATAAAGAAAAAGAAAATATATGCTATTTTTTAATACAAAACTAAGTTCTTATTTGTGTGCAACTCCTTAGAGAAACAGGATTCTGTGACAGTGTTGTCTCTCCCTGTCTTTGCTCATCTGCCTCTCAGTTCCTTTCCACTTTCTCTGTTGAAATTAATGGGTAGTTTCAGCCAATTTAACATATGACAGTGGTCCCAATAACATCAAATCCCTACATTTCATACAAAAATCAGAAGCTGGTCAAATTACAAAGTCTCACATCTTGAGATCTCAGGGAGGGACAGAAGCTGCTGATATGAGAGAACAGAGTGACACAGATTTGGTTTCTCAGAAAGGCTTCATTGTCTTCCCTGCTTGCGGGGCCAATTGGTTTAAATGAGTTTTTACTTTACATTTATGTACAGGTAACTTAAGGCAAAATCTTGAACTACTTTTAGAAAAAAAAATGTGAATCTGCAGAGCTAGGCTGACAATATACAAGAAGATGTCTGACTTAGTGGATTGGTAGAGAAGATGATTAGGCAGGCAGGAGAATTCTTGCTTCTGGATCCTCCCTCAGACTCTGTTTTGCAGTATGCAGTCAGGGATTAAAAACAGAAGGAACTTAAAAGAAACAAGTCAATAAACCCAGATTTTTCTCTACACAACAGGTCACAAAATCAAGATCCTTCTCTCTTCCTTTCCTTCAAGTCTCTGAGGTTTATGTTTCTTTTTACACAGCAGCCCAGAGTCCACTACAGAGATACAGAAGCACGTAGGCTAAACAGTCTCAGGGGCAGGGAAGAGTCTGAGCTTGACTATTTTCTTTCTATCTTATAGAGTCTCTTGAGCTCTGTAATGGATAGTAATAATGGAGAAATGGGTTTGGCCACAGCCCCATTGAACAAAAAATTTAGGGGAAAATATGAAGTGCTGAACATTTAGTGCTATTAGGAATTTTTAAGCCTTTTAGTTGCTTCTAAACTTACAATGCGGTCTTATTAATCATGCCAAATTATACCTGAAAATAAGACTAGTTTGCCGATTTGCTCAGGAAGAGGAAATAAAGATATTATTTTATCTAAGCTCCATAAAAAGGCTTACTTTTTTCAGATCTACTGCATAGAAAATTATAGCAGAGAATGGGATGCCTGAGTAGGGATATTTAAAGATATAAATATTTGGAAACGGCATTATTGTGCCTTCTTTGAAAATCTGAGTTTTATATGCTCAAAACATCCTTTTAACTGTTTTAATCACCTTGATTGCACCACATTCTTAATAAGATGCCTGCAGGAGCTATGTACTTTTATGGTAATGAAAAGCAGCAAGATGGAAAATGCTGCAGAATCAATGCCGCAGAGAGCCTACTGAAACACATCAGCATAGATGATAACAGGGAGCTTAAAAGTAAACATAAATTGTATAATCACAGTTAAATAACATAATAATGGTAGCAATTGTGTCTTGACATTCAGTATATAAAAAGCAGGAGGTAAACAACACAAATGTGCACATCTGCAGGACTGTTAGAGCATAAGATGTAGTCAAAATGAATCTGTAATATCTATAGACTGAAAGAGACAGCAGCAGAACTCTGATGCTTTCTGTCTCAGCCTACAGATAACATTAGTCTAGGACATCTGCGGAGCCTAACAAAAATAAGGTACTTCTTTCTACAGAGGGTACAGACAGAATTGCCCTTCATTTCAGGAAGAACAACACATACCTTTGCATTCCTGCCCTTAGGGACGCAGAGTAACGCCAGTCAGGATTAGGGTGTTTTGGCTGTAGAAACAAAAGCCCAAGGAAACATTGTTAATGGGTGTTAAACATGCTGAAAAAAACAAGTATCTGGCTAGTTTTTTCACTATTGTCTGCGCAGCCCCTAAAGGCTCCATTGTTACCAAAGAGTCTAAAAGGAGCTACTCGATTTTTGCAAACATTTAAAGCAGCCAAATCCTTCTGAAAATCTAAACAACTTTTAAACAGAAACAAAGATCATCTGCACAACTGAAAAATAAAAAGTTTGGATGTCAGGACCTTCGACTACAGATGATCTCTGTGGAAAGACATTTAATATTGGAAACCAGTGGACAATTATTTTGCATATTTGGAAACATTTTGAACAAAGAAGGAAAAAGATCACAAGCCCAAAATACACATTCTGCTTGTTTACATGATAAAGCAAGGAAACTTGAGCTCCTGCACTGGATAGCATCTGCATGAGTACATATAAAATGCAGTAGTCTGTGAAAGGAGCACGTGAGTTAGGCTGCTGGCTGTGAGGTTTCTGCTAGAGTTTAGTGGACTGCAGAGGACTGCGCTAGATTGTATCAGAATTGCAGACTGCGGCAAGTCTTTTATCAAAGGCAGCTGTATTCTTTCATAAAATCAAGAACTCAAATATTTCCCATATTCATAAAAGAGCATAGGAGAAGAGGGGATACAGTTAGCACAACCTTTGACCAATAAACTATAGCATACATTGAAACAATGCATAATAGCTTGCTAAATAAAGTGGCTAAGAAAGCCACTGTTGATCAAAAATTTCTCCAGAGAATCTCATTTATATTGTCATGGAGCCATAAAAATAATTTTAAGCTGCAGCCAATGAATGGAAACTGAGATGCTACAAAATTAAGCACTTAAATACAATTCTAAAAATATATAACACATTTATTGGGGGGAGAGAGGGCAGTTCAAGACTTTCTTTTTATGCAATATTGCAATCAGTGCTTATCTTCAGACATTAAGTTCAAAACTGTAATTCCAGAGAAAGAACGGACTGCATTCGTTCCTGGTGCAACTTGTACATTGCCAGACACACAAATAATGTATGATAGTAATGGTGTAATACTCTTCAAGCCATTGGAGGCAGCCCAAAGTCAATTTTGTCCCATTATTTGAGAGAGAGAAAAAAAGAAGTGTTGAATGCTCTGAATTATTTAAAGTCAGCTCTGCCTTTCCTCTTGAGGTTTGGCAAATGCTCTTCCTGGGATCAATATATTTTATTCAAATAAAAATGGAGCAATTACAACTTACACCATTGCTCTATCACCATATTTCCTGGGTCCAGCATTGAGTTTGAGATGCTCTTGGATGATGTACATCTTACCATTCTTTATGCTAGGACTTACACAGAAGAGAAGAGGCTGCTACTTGCAACCACACATCAAGCATCTGTGCTAGCAATTTCTCTCCCATTTAGGCCCCAGTTCTCAGCTATACTCAGCTTCTGCTGAGTTTAGCAGAAAGTGTCTTGAGAAGGAGCCGGTTATGGTTGCAGTGCTTTCTGGTTCATTCCATCTTGGCCACAGTTCCAGGATACGAGGGCAACACAAAAGTCAAACATATAGTAATAGACAGCTAAAATGGATAGAAAACACCACACACTAATCAACCCGTGGTTGTCCTACTGTGTGAAGGGTGCTGACACCAGATTTGGGTTTTCCCCCTCTGGGGATTCCCTTGTAGCAGGAGAAATGCCAGCTGAGGCAGGGAGGAAAGGAAAGCCCATTTCCTCATTTTTGCAGTGAAAGAGCTGTAGATCACTAATTTGTACTAAGGTTGCTATTCTGCAGCTGACAGGCAGCCTGAAGAGAAGAAATCTTACCACAGTTCCAGGTAAAACATGAATGAAGTGAGGTTACGACAAAGAGCTAGGAAAAAAATCTGGTCAGGCAGGAGTAGAAAAATAGAGAAAAAGAGAGGCTAGAGCTATACAGATCTTGACTTAAAACAAAAAAGAAAAATCCATGTCCTGATCTGTCCTACATTTGAGTTATCATAGGCCAACATGCTGCAACTTGCAAAATCGGGGAAGTCTTGTTTTGCCTGTGTAACTGGCTACTTATTTTGATCCATTTTAATTATTTAAGTTCTTCTATTCCTAAAAGAAAAGTAGTTTTAATACACCTTTAAATAAGATCGGGCAATTACGAATGACGAAAGCAGAAGTATGCTCAGTATTAGAAGTAATATCATAATAGAAGACAAGCAAACCTGTTCACCACAATTTAGATGCAGTGGTGTTGCTTCTTAGAGATCCAACAAGCAATTCATAGTCTGTGCATTTGAGTTGGCCTCTATCTCTGTTCATGATCAGTCCACCTTTATCCATAACAGACCAGTATGATTTTCATACCTTAATATTTACTGCTTAGAACATGACTAGATTTGGTATTTTCCTACAGTGCTTTATAGCTGCAAACCACAAATTGAAACTGCCTCATCAGAATGTGCTGTTAAGAGTCACTGTGTTCTGACACAATGTCTCTTCAGCACGGTCCATGGCATTGTCAAAAGCTGGCAGCCTCTGTCCATCAGCTCCAGTGCAAATCCCCTGTCCCAGGCTTTGCTGCAAGAAGTGTAGCTGTGCAGTAAGTCAACATCAGGGCAAAGTACAGTTCAGAAGATGGCCGGGAAGTGAGAGTATAGGGAGGAAGGACAAACAGGAACACAAAGTCAGAAGAGGTCCATGTTCTTCCCAGTTGCATATCCTCATGCTCTTGTTACAGTCACACAGTGCTGATGAAGCTAATACTGCTCCTTTTTACCTCTGCAGCTCCCAACTCTTTACAAGGCTCTGTTTTCCACTTTCCAATCCTTCCACTAATTTCAATTTCATCTTCAACTGCCATCTCCCCCAAGGAATTTTGGAGGCCACATGCCAAGTCTAGCAGTCCTGTCCTTTCTAGTCATTAGTGGAGGTGATGAAAATCTCATAATCTCCCCCAGAAATTATCAGTCACACACTTTTTCTGACTTAGAAATAGCACATAACAACACATTTGTGAAAAGAGTCAAAAATCTTTACCGATGTCTATATTAGCAGTTACTAGTGCACTCTTTGAAAACCTCATGACAAATAACTTGCTCCCCCTGGTTCTCTCAGACACCAGGGCTACCCTCTGCCAACCACAGAACCACAAGTATTAATGTGATTAATCATAAACAGCAAATCCTATTTCAAGTCTGATAAACAAAGTGAATATATAGCACAAAAGCAAGCTACCTTAGCCTGAGCAGAAAGGCTCATGTTGAATTCACTGAATTATTTTTAAATTACACAGGATAGGTTAACACAGAAAGGATTTGATAGATTCACTGAGAAAAGAAACTAATTGAAAATACATGCTAGAAACACTCTTTTCTGTTTTCTTCTTTGCTAGTATTTTAACACTTTAAAGATTTGTCACTGGAACAAAAGGAAAAAATTAAAACTTTTGATGTTGGTTTGATTGCATATTAATGAAAATCAGTGCAAAGCTCCCATTCGCTACAGTAGGTGTCAGCCCACAGGGCCTATTTGAGGTAGAAAAATGTGAATCAAACATTTATAAACAGTTACCAGATGATGAGATTGATAAAAACATCCCACTCTCTTCCTGTTTCCACACAAACATACAATAAATGGTGAGGTATACTTATCAAATCTATCAACGTTGAAGCAATAATAAGACATCTTTTAAAATCCCCAACTGCATACAGCTCTGCTTATTTTCTGGGAAGACCATGCTCAGACTGTGGGATAATAGAGATTTCTACTGCTGATTCCCTACTGTAAAAGCTTATGATTAATTCAACATGGAGAACAAACTATTTATAGCCTGGACATACATTTACTGTACAAGAAATCAGCATGGAAGTGGAAACAGGGCATAATTCAATAACTCACAGTTTGCTTCCTAGCAGTGATCATTTGCATACCTAACTCTGAAAAAAATTAAGGTGATAAGAACAGGTAAACGCTTCAGGAAAGTCATTTAATAAGTTCCAGGAGAAGGAAATCTGCTTTGTCTGCTTAATGCTGGATGTGAATTTCTGCTGGCACAGCAGTAGCTCCCAGATTCAGGGAACTGACTTCCCTGAAGCACAAAACACTGCCCTGGCATAGCAGAAAAGGTTCAGATGCTGCTGCTAAACAAAAGAACAAACATTTATAGTTAACCTTTACAATGTCAATGGGGCTGGAGAATTTCTTAAAGGCTTAAGTTCCTGAGCTGAGATTGTAAGATATGCCATCATCAATACCTTTAAAGCCCTTGTGGGAAATCTCTGCAAGAGACAGCTGCAGACAGTGCTGTGGGCTTACTAGATGGGGTCACTTCAAAACATGCTCGTCTTTAAAAGCAATTGTCAAGATGTGTTCAACTCAAGTGCTGTTTCGTTCTGTTCATGTCTTTAGCAAGCTGATTTTGAAGTGCAAAACACAGGGTAGATGCCAGAAGTAGCGCAGTATGCTTAAAAAAAAAAAAGTCTGTGAATTCCTGTGTTTTACAGTTTCAGTTCTTCGTGAAAAGTGTGCACAGATCACCAAGCAAAGTTATTTATGAGTATCACATGCAGCTGAATTTCCTAGTGGTGTATAAGCCATATGTAATGGTATGGTGAGTGTAATAAGCCACGTAGTAACCACACAGAACGGTGGTAAAACAAAATCTAGAAATACAAGAACTGATATCTGCTTCTATAAAGAATTCAGAGTGCCTGCTCATTATTATGAATGTGCCAGGCTGCCTTCCGAGGCAGGAAACCTCAGTTAAGCCATATGTCAGCCTGGCTGCTCAGCCTGTATTGAAGAGAGAAGGTTGCAATGAAGTCCAAGGCATAATGAGTAAGGCTGACATTGAGAAGGTAAAAACAAATTTTGAGAGATGAAAGGACAGACCAAGCAACAGATACTATCCAGCAACTTTACATGCCTGTGAGGGAAAGGAACTGCAGATTAAGGTACTGAACCATTCCTGAAAATGGCAGATCATCTCATCGCTACTCATTAATCCTGCATTCTGACTGTTACCATTAGACTCACCCCACCAGTAACTGTTTCTAAGCTTTTTAGTGCACATACTAGTACTTTTCCTTTACAAAACACATTTGGTTTAAGATATTCTTATAAACTTATGAACAACTGTAGCAACAAGCAAGGCAAATGCAGAAGCACAGGCTGTCTAGAAGAAACAAGTTCCCATTATACCATTATGACACTACATGGTACAAATTAGAATAACTACACAGAAAAAAAAGCACATCAGCATACAGAAAGAACACCCTACTTCACCTTAATTACTCTGGGTTTTCCCTTCTTATGCATATAACAATAAAATGAAGTTAGTCCCAGCATAGCACAGAGTAAAAGCTTTGACCTTTCACTTAAATATGAAAAGGACTAAGACCTTATTGTGAAACAGCATTTGCATATCCCATAGTGAAACAGCATTTGCAGAATAGTACTCTGTGAAACCTAAGAGCTATTTTCATGCACAGTATGCATGCATATGCAGCCCTTTCAGTTGGCTCCATCCTCTTCACTGAAAATTCCAAAAATTGCCAGAAAGAAAGATCTGCTTACATTTTCCATAATAACACACAAATCAGAGATTAACTGGGGAAATTGTAAGGCACAGTAATTCTTGTTGCTATGCTTTATAGGTGAAGGGCATGAGCCTCTACAGACCAATATGAATTCATTATAAATAACAAAGAAAAATATTTTTTGCCTGAAAACCTAGTAATGAAAATCTGATTGTCTTTAAAAAGTATGTTTTGATGTTGCTAAGCAAGGGATGGCATGTACAGTGTATATGCTGAGCTTGGAACAAGGGAGCACATGATTTTGTAGTAAATTGGCTGGGAATTAGTGATTAGTAAACACTATTACATATCTTTATCTCATATACAGCCAACACTGATA
Organism: Nothura maculosa; assembly: GCA_032353885.1. NCBI lineage: Eukaryota > Metazoa > Chordata > Aves > Tinamiformes > Tinamidae > Nothura > Nothura maculosa. The sequence continues at coordinate 103,214 of JAUBOD010000451.1, forward strand.
TATCTTCATGAAATGGACTGCTATAAACATGTTTAATAACTAAAGACCTTAAAAAGAGCTTTTCTGATAAGTAGCAATTGTCAGAAATTCAGCTCTGTTTAAATCATATAGAATTACTTGAATAATTGATTTCTCTTCTGGAACATAATTCCAGATAGGCAGGCACTTGTATGCTCATTTTATATATCTCTTTGCTTTTGAACTCCAAGTCTGGACTGTCAGAGTTGCCTGATCTGCATTTGAAATTTCAAAATTTGCTAATTCATTGCATTCAATAGACTGTTCTCTAAAATGTGATAGGAATCTGCTAATTTCCTATTGTTCTTAAATCTGAAGTGAAATTATTTCCAGGGGTTATCGTCCTAATTTTTAGAAATTCAGATTTAAGATACTATATTCCATGTTCTGATTCTCCTTCATACATGCTTACAGAGTATATCTCACATACTCTCCTATGATCAAACAGATTCTAGTTGAAAAACTGTATCCTTGATAGTTACCAGTAACTATATATCAGTATTGATTCATTGTTCAGTACATTATACAGAAAATAACTTTAAGGTACAAAAGCTGCAGAAAAAAATCTCCCATACCACATCATGGTGATTTACAGAAAAACACTGCAGTGGTTTTAAGTGGAAAATAATTCTTTCAAAAGACCTTTTTTTTAATGGAAGCCCTGCTAATCCTTAGGATTTGTATATCTTTAAATACCAGTTGTAAAAGATGCTAACATCTTCCTACTTAAATAGCTATAAATAAACAAAGAAATAGGTCATATTTCTGTACAAGTACATACAAGCTAGGGTCTCTCCATCTCCACAACAATTATTGCCTTCAATTCTCCTTCCTGGATACACAGTACACATTAATGCACAAACCCACTGTATGTCTGCCACAATCCTAGGGTACAAACAACTAATAATATTTGCAAAATGTTCATTTTCTTCACCATAATTATTCTCTCTAGTGGGATATTTCTGGATTTGGCTTCATTATCAGTAAACATGACACCGTATAAAACCTACACACCAACTGCAGAATAGCTACAATACTTTGCAGAAAGCAGCTATTAATTTCTCACCATGGGAAAGTATTGAAGAGGTTAATATACTGCTGGTGAAACCATAGGAATTAAACACTTTTCAACACCAACCCAGCAGGATAGAAGTTGTTACACTGCAACATAACAATGATAACCTGCTATAATGCTCTAGAAAGATGCCACAGGATTGTCACAGTCCAAAAAGTGCAAAATTTAGTACAATGTAGAACAAATATTGTTGAGAGACTGACGTTTTCAGACAACAAAAATATACTCACATTGGTAAACAAAGCACACTGCTGTAATGATTTAGCTCCAACAACCTTGCCTAGGTATGAAATCAATAAAGTTGCAAATATCTATAATTGACATAAAAAGCCTATTGATTTCCAGACTAATCTCTTTTTATTTTTCCTTCAATATTAGCTATAGCATTAAAAATGTAAGACCACGTTTGCCATACCCTAGTGCTCTGTGAAAGCAGGCAGTTTTAGATCTCTAGAAGATAAAGGCAACTCTCTATTTAGCATATGTTGAAAAAAAAAAGCTGACAACAGACATGTATACTAAACTTACCAAATGGACCCTGCAAACCACAGTATTTACCTAGAAACAAAATGCATTGCACAGATTAAATTCCTTAGAGACGGGTTTTGTAGTTGTGTGTCAGTAAACCCAAAAGGGAATACAAGGAACTTGGCCCTTCCAGATTGAAACTCCTTTAAGCATCGACTTGCCCAGAGCACAGGTCATTATCAGTGGAGCCTCACCTCGTTAGGAGTAACGGAGCCACTTTTAAGTATGATCAGGTTTTGTGCACTTTGCCCACTCTGTCCTGTCAGATGCCTCTCAGTCATCACTGCAGAGGGACCAGTTCCTGTTGGGCCACAGGTATTGTAAAACATAAAAGTGTCACTTCCTGATCCTGCAGTTAAGCATGCCTTATAGCAGTAGGTCTTAGTGAGAGACCCATTGCCCCTCACTTCAATGAAATGGGGCTGCACTTTTAAACCAGGGGGCAACCTAGTGTCAATGTTGTTGTTGGCCTGCTTATACATTTCAGCAGGGCACCGTTCTCTGACCCCACAGAAACCGGTGCAGCAGGAGTCCCCATACAGACTGTATCTGTAGCACTTGATAACAATAAACCCAATAATTGCAAAAAGGAAAACGAAGGAGATGGCGCTCAAAGCGATAATGAGATAAAGAGTGATTTCTGAGTAATTCCTCGTACTTTTAATGTGCCTTCTTGTGTCAGGGATGATTTTGGAAACTCTGTCCACCACAGCAACATTGATGGCCACTGATGAAGACATCGCTGGCTCTCCATTGTCCCTCACCTCCACTGTCAGGTTGAAAGTAGGTGGGCTCTCTTCCCCCAGCTTGCGAGTAGTCCTAATCTCCCCACTATGGAGCTCCACCCTGAAAAGATCCAAGTCTGAGGTTTGCACCAGGTAGAAAAACAACCAGGCATTTTGCCCTGAGTCCCCGTCAATAGCTATAACTTTGGTTACCAAATATCCGGCATTTGCTGAGCGTGGGATCATCTCCAGGGCTGCTGAAGTGTTGGTTGAGGTAGGATACAGGATCTGTGGAGCATGGTCATTTTCATCGGTGACATAAATGTAGACAGTGACAGTGCTGCTCAGTGGTGGGATCCCAGCATCCTGAGCCTGGACAACTACTTGGAACTCCCTTAGTGTCTCGTAGTCAAAGGAGTGGACAGCATATATGTTACCACTATCAGATTTAATAGAGACATAGGAGGTGACAGGTAGCCCTTCAATCTCCCCATCCAGTAGAGAATAGGATACATAGGCATTTTTGGCAACATCCGGGTCGGTGGCTTTGACAGTGCACAGCAAGACCCCAAGGGGGTTGTTCTCAGGTATGTAAACTGAGTACGCAGGTTCCTCAAAGTGTGGGGGATTGTCATTGATGTCAGAGATCTCCACATGGATCACCTTCTGGGAGGAGAGAGGGGGCCTCCCAGAATCAGTAGCCGTAACTGTGATGTTGTAGGATGCTGCCTTCTCACGGTCCAGGTTGCCCTGAGTGACCAGGGTATAGGAGTTCTTGAAGGAGTTGAGTGTGAAGGGGAGCCCAGGGGGGATACGCAGCCCCACCTGCTTGTTCAGTCCTGAGTCCTGGTCAGTGACGCTCATCAGGGCTACTACAGTTCCTACCCTTGCATCCTCTGGTACTGGGCTATACAGGGAAGTCAGCTCCACCTCAGGAACATTATCATTGGCATCCACAATGTTGACCAGCACTTTGCAGTGCCCAGCCATGGAGACAGGGCCCTGGTCAGTAGCTTGCACATAGATCTCATAAAAAGATGCTTCTTCATAGTCCAAGGTACCATTAACCCTTACCTCCCCTGAGTGTGGGTCCACACTAAAAAGCTGTCTCACCTTCTGTGGTGTGTAGCTGCCAAAGGAGTAGATCACATCCCCATTGGAGCCCTCATCAGGGTCTGAGGCATTGAGCTTTACTACTAGTGTGCCAGGTAGGGCATTCTCCAGGAGGCTCACAGTGTAAGTAGAGCGATCGAAGGCAGGTGGGTTGTCATTAGTGTCCACAACCCGTACAGAGATCTGGGCTGTGCCAGACTTGGGGGGGTCCCCACCATCCACAGCAGTGAGTACCAGCTGCTGCACGGCACTCTGCTCCCGGTCCAGTGGCTGCTGCAGCACCAACTCTAGGAGTTTGCTCCCATGCTGGAAGCCTTTGAGGTCCAGGGCAAAGTGGTGGCTGGGGCTGAGGTGGTAACTCTGCACAGAGTTTGTACCAACATCAGGGTCCTGGGCACTCTCAATGTGGAAGCGGGCCCCAGGCATAGCAGACTCACTTATTTCCAGCCGGTAGTCCTGGCGAGGGAAGCGTGGCGCGTTGTCATTGATGTCCAGCACCTCCACCTCCACGTTGTGCACCTCGATGGGCTGCTCAATGATCAGCTCCAGGTTGAGGAAGCACGAAGGGCTCAGCTCACAGAGCGCCTCCCGGTCCATGCGTTCCCGCACCAGCAGCACCCCACGCTTCGCTTCCAGCTCCAGGTAGTGCCGCCCGCTGCCTGAGGTGAGCCGCGCTCCTCGAGCCGCCAGGCGCCGCGGATCCACGCCCAGGTCACTCGCCACGCTGCCCACGAAGGCGCCGTGCGGCAGCTCCTCGCGCACCGAGTAGCGGAGCTGCCCGGCGGCCGCGCGGCCGCTGCACAGCCCCAGCAGCACGAGCAGCAGCCCCGCGGCCCGAGCCGCCGCCATGGCCGGGCGTGGGGAGCCCGGAGCCGCCTCGCCCGGCCCTGGCCCGGCCTCACGCCCCGCCGCCCGCTCCCGGCCGCTTCATGCAAGCGGCCGCTCGCTGCCACCGACCGCCTCCGGTCCTGCCGCTGCCGCCGGCCCCGTTGCAGCCGCCCGGTCCATGCTGCCCGCTGCCCGAGACGGCGGCTCCGGCCTTTCTCCCTCCGGCGGCGCGGGGGAGGAGGAAGAGGAGGAGGAGGAAGGAGGAGGGACCGGGAGTCGCTGGATCCGCTTTCTCCTGCTCCAGCTGCTGCGCGGGAGGAGGCGGGGGAGAACGCTAAGCCGCGGCTGGCTCCGATTCAGCACCTGGGCAGGGAACAGCGGCAGTGAAGCCGGCTTGGGGCCAGGGGAGGGAGGGCCTTGGGCAGCCAGCCTTCCTCTTCCTCCTCTTCCTCCCTGCGGCTGGGCACAGCTCGCCCACGCCTGCCCCAGAGCTCCTTCTGCTCCCCAGAGAGAGCGAGGCCGATCCCCTCTCCACCTGCTGCCCCAGCAGCACCGTCCACACCCGAGTCAGGCCTCCTCCTGGGCCATAGCTGCCCGTTGTGGGGCAAATGGGGGACGCCCCTACTGCGGGAGGGGTGCAGGAGGTGGCTGCCACAGCCCCCTAAGTGGAGGGGGAAGCACCAACTGCCCGCACTTGTGGACCTGCTACTGCAGTGCAAAAACGCATCCGCCTGGGAGGCTTAAATCAGTGCAGGGAGCCAGAAGAAAAAAAAAAAATGTGGGCCTCAAGCCAGGTCTGGTGCTTTTGCTGATGCTGTCTCCGTGTTGCTGCAGTACGACTGATGACCTTCTTGGAGAGCTGCCCCTCTGCTCCCTCAGAGTTTCATCTGCTGCAGCACCGACCTCCTGCCCAGGCCCTGTGGCCCCTCTTGTCTCACTTCCAACTTCCTCTTCCACAGCATCTCCCTTGCTGCAGCAGCCATGCTCTGACAGCAGCACGACTGGGTGAATTCTGCAAGTCACACCCAGGAGTTCTGAGTATTTAAGGGGGGGCGTCAGTTTCTCATCCAGTGCAGCATAAAGGCTCAAGGTGATCTTGGCCAGTTGGAGAAAAGACGTTGGTGCAAGAGTAGCTGGTTTCCAATTACCACTTCTTCCTGCTCTGCCCTCACAGTGGACAGCCAGGCAAAACCAAACCAGGGCTAGGAAATACAAAACGGAGCAAATTCAGCAGTGACGGGGCAGGGCGGGCGGGGAGAGGGAAGGCATACAGCCATGCACCAAGACTCCTGCAAGTTTTACCATGATGCTGACAATAAACTTAAATGTTTGTTCATTCAGCAACTGAATCACCAACCTGACATGTTCAATGAGACAAATCAAGGAACATGGTCCTCCAGGGGTGCAACTAAGTTGTACCTATTACCTACTGCAGAAATTGCTTCTCCACCAGGATTTTTATTTTCCTGTTGTTTTGTCCTTGCATGCCCCATATAATTTTCTGTAATGACTAGTTAGTCCTTTCTGAATTGAGTTGGTCTCTCAAGGGGACTAGGGACCCAAATGTTCAGTTAAAAGGCCTCTCATTGCCCTTAGAGGGCCTGGACATCCATTATCATGTATGGTCTCTTCTGGAAGCATCTTGGGCTATAAACCCTAATCTCATGCACAAACCTCAAGAAAAGTTGCCAGCTAAGAATGACTATCCACCTATCAGCTCTTATCAATGACCACTATTATCAAGAGCAACATTAAGAACAGCATTATCCTATTTATTTCTTTGACTGACAAGCTGATTTATCTCTCAGTGCATTTTTTTGCACCCCAAGTAATTGCCCTTGTGTTTATTCACATGTCCAGTACCAATGTATCTGCAAATACTGTTGTGGCCTGACCCAACTTGCTTATATTTTTAAGTAGGACAGTGTATCCCTGGGAGAGTAAGAGGGGCAGGTAAAGCTGCCAAGTGCCTAGTACATCTGGAAATCTGCCTGTTTCATCTGATTGCCTAAATAGGAGCCAAACATTCAAAGAAAAAGAAAATAGGCTTTGGATCTTTGGCTAAACACTTGCCTTGAAGAATACAATATTCAAAGATTCAAAGCAAAATGCCCTGAGCTCCTTATGCAAAAAATGAGAATCGTATTTGTGACCATTTTGGAATTTTGGAATGCACATCTATAGCAATACTAATACAAACAGATTTTTAGTCAGGTCTGTGTAAAAAAGAGCTTGCAATCATCATATAAAACACAAATCTGAAGGGATATATATATTATATATATATATATAAAATATACTTATATATATAAAATCAAATACTAGTTTTGTCTAGACAGTCCATAGGGCATTTCTAACCCACACTTTCAAAAAACATATGGCCACAAAGTCCTGTAACAAACAGTAAAATACCAAAAGTCACAAAACCACAGTGCAGCAGGGATGTCGGGGCACTGGCGACATCTCAGGCCCCAAGGAATGTATTTAGCAGAAGTTCTGGAAATGGCAGTGCCCATGCTAAAATGGGGTGGAAAACAAAAAGTTGTTTAATCATGACATATGAACAAATCACACGTATATCCAGAGGATTTAAATATTATCCAAGATTCTTCCCTTTTACTTTGCTCATAGGCCCCAATGATTTACTCCTTTAACATGCACTAAGGCTTCACGCTAGTATATACCAGCCAGCATCCCCAGCAAAGAAAGTCCGATGAACATCAAAAACTTACTGTATAAACTCACTGTTTACAAGCTATCCTCGTTCATCTCACATCTACATCCCACTTTGGATAGATAGGACTGTGCATGTCAGAAACCTAGCAAAACATCACAGAATGTAAAACAAATGTTCTTTGACTTTTTGTCTCCTACTTTCAGAATTGTATCATTTGGGTTCTGGCCTTTTCTGGAAGTTTTATAATACTAATAAAATAAATAATTTCATTTCTGTTTTATAAATTAATGTCGTAGCTTGGCTGGTTACAGTAGCACTAACAGCTTCTTTTTTTTCTGAAAATAATATTTTTATTTAATGCTGACCACATACAATTTATATAAGAGACTGAAACTTGTCCTGTTCTGATTAAATATTCTGAGTTAGTTTAAGTCTATATAAAATACACAAATGGATATTTTAACTTTACTTATGTCCACTACTTTCAGTATTACTGCTGAATTCAGTCCTGTAGAGCTTTGTTTTTAATTCAGTAAAAAAATCAATTGAGAAAAGATTTCAGGATATGGTCTGTAGTAAAACCAATTTTTGCAGTGTAAGGCTAAGATTGAATCACAGGAAAACACAATTTCATTTTCAACTGAATTTGGTTTGAGGGCTTGGAGTTTTTTTGTTTGTTTTGGTTTTCCTTTTCCTGGAGTTTCTTTACGCAGTAATTATTTGATATTTGACCTAAACATCAGATCTTCAAAACTGTCTTCAAAACTTGCTATTTAAAAATTTTATTCTGTGGATTCAGATCAATCCACATGAGCAAGAAGACCAGAATCTGTCCCTGCAGCAAAGTAAATAAATAAACAAACAAAATCAGCTGAAGAAATCATCCTGGGACCAAATAATCATTTGCCGATAAGCCTGCTAGTCATTGATTTGACTGCATATTGTCCAAACGCAACAGCCACATATGCAGGCACATCAGGTTTTACGGACATACAAAAACTGTGTGATTTGAATTAGTTTGGTTAAGGTAAATCATACTAGGCCTTAAAGGGAATACAAACATGTGGGTATAGCAAAGAATACACTGATTTTAACAATTACTCTAGATGAAAAATGTGTGTTTATTCTAGAGATTGTAGCCATATAAGTATTTCAATGTAAAAACTCCTCATATTCCTAACTGTTATATACATATATATTCCTGTTATGTAACTGTTATATATATTTCTAACAGTTACATACATAGATATGCTTGAACTAATAACTGTGTAGTACACTGAAAGCCTAAACAATATTTCTCTGTAGATATTTCTCTCAGGAGAGATATAATTATACAGAGATATAACTCTGAAAATACATGGCAGTTTCAAAATTCCTCCTTTTCAAATGCCATTTGTATTAGGAATGCTTTCATTTAATATTGTTATTAGAATCACCTAATTTGATTGAGCACAGTTTCATTTCAGTTCAATTTACTTCATTACAAAAAATTGTGTAGGGTCCATCCTCTGGTTACTTCTATGAGGCTCATAGCAAGAGGAGGAAGAAATTTCAGGATTAAAAAAAAAAAAAAAAGAATGTGACTGTGCATCAGGTTAACTGAAGAACTCTGGGGAACAGTAACAAATGAAAAGACATTACATGTCTTTTTAAATAACTTCACCTGTTAAGTTTGCTGAATGTCATGATATAGCTCCATTCTGAGCTGACAAGAGGTCAACAACTCCAACCATCAGACTTTAGATGATTGCATGAAGTTTTGCAAGCATGTAGCTTTTTAGTAACAAAGAGTCTTAAATAAACACTGTATAAACGCTGGCTCACACGGATTCTGCTTACAAGTAAAGCAATGTACAAAAAATATGGAAGCAGGTCTGAGGAATTCATTAACAATCAAGCAAAGCATCATTCTCTAGAAAAATCTGGATTTGATCTCTGCATATGGGGGTATGTGCAGCCATGCACACATGTGGGCCTAAGATTGTCTCCCATAATTAGAACTAAATCAAGTCAAGAGGAATGGTAAACCACCACTCACAGCCCAGATTACTGCAATCACAGTGGAAAACAATACTCAAAACTATAAGGGAATTACTCTAACTTGTGGACTTTTAAAGGTTCTGATTAGTATGTTTTCCCTTGTCATCATCACATCTCTCTCCAGAATCACAATCTCTGATACTATCTTCTCTGCACACTGTGTTTCTTTAACTCCTCACCACTAAATTACAGTTCTGTATGTTGCGTTATTCATCTTACTAAACAAGATTTTCCCTAGGCTTAGGATGGTCCTAACAATCTGTAAGTCTCTAGCAAAGACTCCTGAGCTCTCCCAATTTGACATCATATTGGACTGACAGCTTTAAAATTGCCACTGTTCTCTACTTGTTCACAGTCTGGTTGTTAAATATGTGTTTCCCTTCCTTTCTCTCCAGACTTCTTCCTAAATATGTTTCATACATCTTTATTTCTAATCACAGCTTAACTTCAATTTCTCAACTTTTCCACTCAGTTCCTTTCACATTGCTTTTTTCCCCACATTTATTTTCCCTCGGTATCCTAGAATTTTATTCATACTCTTCCAGATATAAAAGAAATATATAGCATTCCAAAATGATGCTGATAAGGGCTGCTGATGTCACCTTTTTTCCCTTTTTTCTATATATCTCAAGTAAAGTAGGAAGCTAAGCATCAAACAGTGGCATTAAACCCATGGAAACTGAGACCTAGGTATAAAGATAGACACCTAGAGACAAAAGTACAGGCAAGGTGTAATATGAGGAACAGTCACCTTCTTTACTGAGAAATACTGAGAACATTTTCTTTAAAGCCTATCGGGGCCTCATTAATTAGCAAAACAGTTCAGAGATCCATTACAAAAGACTCCATCTACCCAAACAGCTTAGTGCTGCCTCAAAGTTTAAAAATGTAGTGTGAGTTACATTTATTAATTTTATTTCTACTTCCTGCTTACTCCAATGTATCTTAGTAGTTAACCACCTAAATCTGAAGCTTCACTTTCTAACAGAAAAAGAGCTCACAACACTGTAGGTTTTCTAGGCCTTGTGGGTACGTTGTTTTAATAATGACCTTAGTTTGCCTTTGAGCATGTTAAAAGTATCATCTGTCCAAGCCTTAACTATAAACTACACATTTTGTGCTAGATCAGATTTCTTTTTAGAATGTCAATGCTTTCTCCGTCTTCCTGTGCATTTTTCAGTCTTGGTCTACTGCTTATCTAGCCACTTTTTTTCTTCTTCTTCCATTTCATAAGAGTAATTATTTCTATGAGTTCTCCTAATTCAAGAAAGTATATTAAAAGTGATTAATTCAAGACTAAAATATGATAAATTCAAAATATATAGAAATTAAGCTTAAGATTTCTTGTATTCAATTTCTTGAGTCCTATATCTGGATAATATTATATTGAAAGTGGAGCCACCAAACTGCATGAAAAGACATTATGTCCTTTCTTTTTGAGAGCTGTTCTGTTAATGCATTGAATGACAGGATGGCCATTCACAGTGAATGCTTAAGTCATGCTTTTGATACTTGAATCTTTCACAGCAATGCCTTTATTATTAGCCTATCTGGCTACCTAGCATACAGTAAATCTTCTGCTGAATAAATCTACCCTTTCCCCACAAAAAGAGAGACCAGACTCACCCCAATCTTATGCTACTTTGCCTCCTGACATTTTAAAGTACTATATGCTTTACAACTCTAGCTGAAACATGCATTAATCTATTGAACTGGGCTCCTAATACTAGCTACATTTTCTCTGCCAAGCAGACCTACATGAAACCTCAGTTCCATTCATGCAGCTTTTAAACATTACTTAAGTGTTTTGTGTTTATTCCCTATACACTAATGCATTTCAATATACTTTCAATTTACGGTCTACAGACACTCTAGACAGACCAAGATACAAGTAGAGATAAAATTTGCACAAAGCAGAGATGGATCGGCCAGTGTTTATGATCAAGCAGCCTTAAGATTGCTCTGAATTTCTTCACTTGCTGAGATTCAGTCTGTCTGTTCTCTCCAAGGCACAGTTCTGCACTATGGCTGTACAGGAGGTTAGCACTGAGCTAAAAATGTCTCCTCCAAAAGACTGTGATATTCTAACATAGCAGCAACTCATAACTTGTTCTTGAAGCTAAATATATAAAGCAGCACTGAAGTGATGAAGGATGGATTTTCTGCATACAAAATCCCCAAATTGCTATAGTGCTGCTGTAAACGTCAGTAATTTCTCAAGTTAATAAAATAAACCATAAGTAAGCTCAGTTTAACAGTGTATGAATTATTTTCCTTTTCATGTGTTGCATTTTAGAATTAGCTGCTTAACTGCTGATTTCCTGAGGTTGGAAAAAGCCAATGTCAAATTTGCCATGAAAATAAATCATTTGAGCTATGTTTTTCGAGACATAAAACTGAGCCAAATCATCACCTCTGGCTGTTTTGCTCATAAACACAACTCCCATGCCTTCTGCAGCTGGAGGTTCAGCTACCACTGTGACAGCTTCTCCAGCCCAGCGTGATCAATTCCATAACTGAGTGATTAAGGAAAATCTCTTGTCACTGAATGGGGTGATTTTGTCATGGATGGGAACAATTTCACCTTGTACACAATTTGATAAAATTATCCTGAACAATTTGGACATGTACCTTGTTCTCCAGTGCATGGACAGAAAACAAAAATCTTCAGTCTATTCGAAAGAATAGGTAAGGGGAGCCAAAAAAAAGGCAGGAGTTACTGCACTGGCTCCATAAAACATACTGATTCTATGAAGATCTTTATGAGAACTGTAATGTAATGGCTGCTGCTCCACTGTTTTCTGCATTTCATGTATCTGTACAGAAACGGTTGAGCACGAAAAGTAGGACAGGCAAATATTTTGTTTGCTAATTCTCAGCAGGCATTTCTGAGCTTAGAAGATTTTACTTCAAATCCTAATAAAAAAAAATCCATCTGTCCAAACTTTGTCCTGTTTGGACTATTTTTAGCAGATAACCACATACACAAGGGGCAGAACTTTACTACCCTAGCTTTTCCTGATATTATCAGACCTCAGAATTGATCCCTTTACTCAGCAGAGCCAGAAGCAGCATCTGACTCTGAATAATCCCCTCTGTCAATGACTTTGTTCCATTTTTGTATTTCTTTTTGGGGTCCTGCAGCCCTTTGGCATCCCATACCTCCTTCCTCACTCTGTACGCCTCTTTTTTGAATAGACATGTCAAAGCTGGTTCTGTTTTTTTCTTTTACTTGAATTTATATATCAGCCATTTTATGCCCTCCACTGCATCTTTACCATCTCAGTCACATTTTCCCTTTAATAAGGTTACCAGAATAGCATAGAGAACAAAGCACTAACAATGCAATTACAAATAGTACCTGATGAACTGCCAAAATACTATCTGTCAGTAATGTCTATGCATTAACACAAGAACATTTTTTGCTTTCTTACTTCTTGATAATATTGTACCAACAGCTAGAGTACATTGCACATAACTAATCCAAATCTTTCTTTTCTATAGTTCATGTTATTTTACTTGTATCCATGTATCATCTTTCCTTCTACAAGAAGAAATTGTCAGAAAAATATCAAAATGAGTATGAATGAAATATAAATGTAAGTGTGTGTGAAAACACAAAAAAAAAAGAAAAAAAAAGGAAAAGAAGGAAAGATAGGCATTAATCAATTTTCAATCAGATGCAGTGGAACAAAAACACTTCAGATATAGAATGAAGAAGACAGAGAAAAGGACTGAAACATAAAAATATCCAGATGAAGCTAACAGGAAAAGTGTGAAATTCAGAAGCTTTTCCTAATACTTACAAGGCAGTGAGACTAAAGGGGGAAAAAAAAAAAGTGTCAGGAGGAATCTCAAATATTCTAGTCCCTAAAAGTACTAAAGGCAAGTCCCAAATCAGACCACTGTTACCAGTGAAGAATCATCCAAGAGACACAATAACCATCGTCCATTGTAGTCTCTGGCATATACAGGTGATATTTGTTAGGCCATTGGGCACAAGAATTGGTGTCGCCGTGTGTACAAGGGCAAGTAAGCAAAATCTATGAGAATGAGTGAAAGCAGGAAATTTGCAGAATAGTATCAATTTTCCCTTCCACAAGATCCTGCATTCAGATTTCAGTTTTGTTATATTCCTGCATATAAATTTGAGATTTTTCTCCATGAGACAGCGTTTATACACAAAGAGGCCAGATCCTGAGAGGGTTCAGTCTGAAAGGATGAGACATAATAATGGGCAAAAGATATTGTGAGGAAACAGGAAAAAAAGCCTGGAGAGGCCTGAAGAAGAACAGACAACAGTAGCTTTTGGAGCACAGACAGGTTTTGAGAAAGGGTTGAAGGGCACAGCTGGTACCAACTCTCTTCCCCAGATCCACATCTCTTTCCATCCAGACATCCAGACATCAAGTCTTGCTCCTTCTCCCCTGCTCCTCACAGTCTCTAGCACTCACTGCTACTGTTGCTACTCGAGTACAGGACTGAATGCAGATAGGAACAGAAAAGGAGGAGATGGGATGGGTTGTGGCTCACAATTCACTACCTGAATGAAAACAGCAACAGAAAAATAGGCAGTGGCCAATGAAAACATGAGAAATGTGATATTACATGTAGTATTAATAAAGAATTTGTCACTGTGACGTGAAAAATCCTCTGCTATACAGGCTAAGAGGTCTACCTGTAGGTGCATCAGCTATCAAATAGGTAAGGATAACAACAGAAAGCTGCTGCCTGCAGCTGCCTTGATCAGACCCTGTATGCCAATAGTGAAATAGTTCTGCTCAGATTCACCAATGTGACAATTTCACCTCCAATTTATAGTAAACGAGAGCATCTGAGATAGAATATCTAAAAGGGGCAACAGAGAGAATGGGAGAAAGAAGGTGTGTGTTATGGGTATAGAATATAATCCAAAAGTCCAGAAGAAGAATAAGAAGCCATGAGTCTCGTGCAGCAATGAAAGGAGGAAAAAGTTCCTTGTAGGTCTTTCAAAACATAAGGTAAGACAAAGGGAGGATGGTAACAATAGCAGCTGATAAGATAAAAGTCAGAAGCCAGGAAAACTGTGTCCTGTTCACTGTTACAGCAAGGGCTTCATAATTTTTGGCAAGGCTCTTGATTTGTTTCTAAAATGTCAGCAATATCTGGCTCAAATGGCTATCATGAGGCTTAAAGCATCACTGCAAAGTATGCTTGAATATCTCCAGGAAGAAAGTATATACAATGTAATGTATAATTTATTACTTGTAATGGGTTCTTAAGGGGAGAAAACATTTTCTTAAGCATACACTAAGTAAATCTGTTCTCAAATTTCGCTCCAGGTTTCTTAAATCTTAGGCAACACCAAATATTCATGTTTTGACCTTACTAAGATTTCAGTAGTTCTTTCCTCAATACAGAAGTTGGGAATAAATATCTTGAAGTGATTGACATAATAAATGTCCTTGTGAAAGCTATACTATACCCAGTGCTTAGCACTAGATAGCATTACAGTATTAGTGCAGATTTGCTTTAGGCACTTGCAAATAGTTCTTTTGTGACAAAGGAAACCTTGCTCCTCCAACAGCAGACAATGATATTCTGATTATTGGATATCCTGCCTAGTCCTCATCTTCTGTTCCAGAAAGGCACAAATGTTCCATAGGTTCTGTGACATATTTGCCTGTCTTATGGGGACAGCTCCATAGCCCTCATAACCCTCAAATGACATGTGACATCCAATTTCAAACAACTGAACTAAGTTCATTGTATTTCTTCTATCCTTGAACAAAGATACCAAAGTAGGACATGTGAGACTGAGAGTATTAAGAAAAGATAATAATATCAAATGTAACCAACAAATACAATTTCATATCCTAGTACTAGTCAAACATAATTCTCAATAAACACACACACTTGAAATGTCTCAGTATGATTCTTCTCTTCATTTATAGTTTTTTTGAACTGTCCGAATTTGGAGATAGATTTCAGGAATGAATATTTGGAATGCAAACAAATATTGGCTGCACAATTCGGAAAAATGATGTAACTTCAAGTTTTACTGGAAACAATGTCTAGCAGGAGCACCAGTGCCCCTCTTCCCGTTCTCTGTTACATCAAACAACAGTGGGAGTACATTCAGTCCCTTCCACTGAGAAGGCCACATTCACCAACCATTATCAGAGAAATCCACAGACCAGTCTCTAGCCAACAAACTCCATTAATGAGATCAGAAAGGCAGCCTGGCTTTGTGCCTTGATAAGCGCATATATGTACGGAATGAAGAACTTGAGTCTAATCCCTCTCCCAGGGTTTTATATATTTTAAAACAAATAGTTAAGGGACAAAATACACAAACACTTTGGGTAGTAGGAACTAGATCTGAACAAATCTAAGGTAAGATGAGATGACCAAGGGCTGGAAAGGAGAAGACGAAGAGAGAAAGAGAAAAATAGAAGGTCAGAAATATAGAAAAGAACAATCCAAACTGCATTTCTATCCTTTAGGTACTTAACCCTTCAACAATAGCACCAGGTTATCTTCACAGAAACTCATACAATCACAGAATGGTTAAGGTTGGAAGGGACCTCTAGAGATTGCCTAGTCCAAATCCCCTGCTTTAGCAGCAACACCTTATATACATTAATCAGATCACCTCTCACCCTTCTTTTCTCCAGGGAAAAAAGGACCAACTCAGTTTCTTCTCACACGAGAGACGTCCCATTCTCTTAATCATCTTTGTTGCCCTCCAGTGGAACCTGTCTAGAAGCTCCACATGCCTCTTATACTGGGGAGCTCAGAACTGCACACAGTATTCCAGGTGTGGCCTCACCAGAGCCGAGTAGAGGGGCAGAATCACCTCCCTTGACTTGCTGGCAACATTCCTTCTGATGTGGGCCAGGATCCCATTGGCCTTCTTGGCCATGAGAGCACTGCTGGTTCATGGTTAACTTGGTGTGAACCAGGACTCCCAGGTCTTTCTCCGCAGAGCTGCTCTCCAGCAGGTCAACTCCTAATCTGTACTGATGCCTGGGATCATTCCTCCCCAGGTCCAGGACCCTGCACTTGTCCTTGTTGAACCTCATTAGGTTACTCTCTGCACATCTCTCTAGCCTGTCCAGGTCCCTCTGAATGGCAGCACAGCCCTCCGGAGTGTTGGCCACTCCACCCAGCTTGGTGTTGTCTGCAAACTTGCTCAGGGTGCATTCAGTGCCCTTGTCCAGGTCACTGATGAACAAGTTGAACAGCATCGGGCCCAGTACTGATCCCGGTGGGACACCACTGGCCACAGGCCTCCAACTGGACTTGGCCCCATTTATCACCTCCCTCTGACCTCTGACATCCATCCAGTTCTCAATCCACCTCACTGTGCACTCATCCAGTCCACACTTCCATACTACGCATACCCCAGGATTAACCTTGCATTTTATATTCACTGAAGATTAAGATTTCATTTCAGTCCTTTGTTCAAGAGCATTGGCACATAAACCACTCATACTGAGCATGCTGCCAAATATTAATACTGCTGAGTTATTTTTATTCTTTATCTATATATATACACACTGCTGTGAATCAAAAGACTCTACAGAGAGTTGGTTTTTTGTTTCTTTGTTTTGTGGTTTTTTTTTTTGTTTTTTTTTGTTTTTTTTTTTTCTTGTCTCTCCCCTGTATTCTGTTGCTAGACTCTCTCTAAAATAGTGTCTCTACTCTGGGCACAATATTTCATCCATTCTAAACACAGACAGAAAGACCAGATATTGCCATTCCTGGTACAATGTTGTCAGCTCTCCTCAAGGTCCATTAAAATTAGCTTAGGTGATTCATCTTCTTACTGATGGAGGCATCTTCCTGACAGCTCCTGAACAATGTTACAACCAAAAGACACTTTCACATGTTTTCCTTCCCAGGTCATTAACTCATGTCTCATGAGCCCCATGAGCTCATATGAAAGTTTTTGTTTGATTAATTTTGCCCCATCATTGTACACTTATTAACCTGAAAACTTAAAGCTCCATATTTTCTCCTGCAAGACATGTCAGTCTTTCATCTGTCACAACTGCATTTTTTAATTCTATTAAACTAACTGCACATATGCTTTTTCTGCCACAGTCTTTTATAAGTATCTGTTCTTGAAACATCCCCCTGGATAAAAAGTTTGCACCAATCACAGCAATTTAAAGTCAATTCTTTATCTGCTTCAATTTGTCTATCAATCATTGTAATCGTCAGCTTCTTTAATAGTTTCTCATTTGGTACTTAATCAAGGAGTTTGCTGATACCTAAAATAGGTATCATTTATTTATTTATTTATTATTTATTTATTTATCATTTAGTCTTTCTTCTAAAGTTTTACACATCATTGTGGTTAAGATAATCAAGTCTTTATGAAATCTGCCTTCTTCCACTTCATGAAGAGATATGCATGTAACAGTTTTCCAAATGTATTTTTTTACACTTGTTCTTCCCTTCACACCTCTCTCACTCCTTCATCAGTTTCTTCACTAGTTTCTCAAAGTCCAACCTCCTCCCCACCTTCTCACCCTCCCGGTCACTTCCCAGCTTCCTCTATTCTTCTTGCCAGTTCTCATCCAAATATCTTCCCCAAGGTCCCTGGGATTCACCAGTACTTAGTGCATATTTGGTGCTTTACACTGGAACATCTCAAAGCACTTCACAAAGGAGTGGTCAGCATCCCTGAAATGACTTGCCAACATGCCAATGACAAGTCAAGACCATGCAGAAGAACCAAGAACAGATCCTGTCTTCCAAGATTCAGTTCACTATCTGCCACGTGAAGTCATTTGGGCTCCTTCTGCCTGAGGTTTATACCTTCTGCATTGAAATCAGAGGCCCTCCCCTTCCTTGCAGCCTGATCCTGGCTGGGTGTTGACGCTTTGCTCCTATTCTGCCTGCCCTCGGTCTTTACCCTCAATTCTACCTCCAATTGTCATAATCATATATAGTTGAAAGTGCAGGAAGGTCTTGCCAGCTCTTGGCTGAAATATGCCTCAGTGCTGGCAGAGTTCAGATTGAACTGAGCTTTCCAGCTCTTTCAAATATCTACCAAAAGCAATGAATAGGAATTCTCAAAAGCTTCTAACTCAGCCAATCGGGCAGATCAGACATGACACAGAGACTACTGCGTAACAAAAAATCACATGCCTTATCCAAAGCATTGCTTTGCAAGGTTTTTTAAAGTGAGAGATCAGCCTCTTTAAAAAAAAATAGTAAGACAATTTTTTTCCACTATCCTGGGCCTGAAGAATCACCAAACTGTTCAGTTGAACTTGTGTAACAGGAAATTCATGGTTCATAATCTCATATGAGAATTCCCAGTCTGTGAAGTGAGGTGAAATATATTTGCAGATATTTAAAGGTTTCTTTCTTTCACTACTTTTTACTAGTGACTAAAAGATTGGTTAAAATACAATATATGAACAAAATCAGATAAAATTAATTAGGATGCAGACTGCAATAGATAAACAAGTACCCAGAAGGGCATTAAAAACAAAATGTTTAGCTTATATACTTCAAAGGAGATATTTATGAATCATTCCAAAAACATCCTTGCTATCTGGCAGAAACAAAAAGGAGTTAAAGCATTCCTTAATGACTTCAGTTCGGAAGGGCACATCACAGATCGTGTCACAGATCTGACTCAATTTCAGATAAAGCTGCCTCCTAGCTGGTATCAAGGATAAAATTTAGGTCTGGTTCTAGGCAAACACAGGTTCATTTTGGAGTATTAGTAATTATTTTTCCCAGTAAGCTGAATTTTACACGAAATCAGATGATATTTAATGTAAATGTATAAAGAAGAAAAGAATCACCATCCCATTAATCTGCATCTCTTTTGAGCACTGATTTCAACAGTTTCACAAAATGTCCTCCAGTAGAAGCAAAATGTCCTCCAGTAGAAGTAAAACACAACAACATATCTCTTCAAATCACGCTATATTTAGGAGATTAAATTATTCAGCATATATTATGTATGAAAACAGATATTTTCTTTAATCAAATTCCTAATGAGATCATGGAATCACAGATTCCTTAAGGTTGGAAGGCACTATGAGAAATCATCTAGTTCAACCTACCTGCTCACACAGGGTCACCTAGAGCATGTGGCATAGGTTGCCTCCAAGTGGGTTTTGAAGATCTCCAGAGAAGGAGACTTCACAATCTCTCCTGGCAACCTATTCTAGAGCTCTGTCGCTCTCACTGTGAAGAAATTTTTCCTTAAGTTCCTGTGGAACTTTTGGTGCTTCAGTTTGTGGTCCTTTCCTCTACTTCTATCGCTGTCCACCACTGAAAAGAAGCCGCCTCATTCTCCTCTCTCTCTCCCTTGAGGTATTTATAGACACTGATCAGGTCCCCTCTCAGCCTTCTCTTCTTCAGGCTGAATAGACCCAGCTTTCAGCCTTTTCTCGTAGGGCAGATGTTCCAGGCCCCTGATCATCCTGGTAGCCCTGTGCGGGACGCTCTCCAGCAGCTCCACATCCTTCTTGCACTGGGGAGCCCAGATGTGGACACAGTCTCCAGATGTGGCCTCACCATGGCTGGGTAGAGGGGGATGACCACCTCCCTCAACCTGCTGGAGATGCTCTTCTTAATGCACCAGAGAACGCCATTGGCCTTCTTAGCCATGAGAAAACTGATGCCTCATGGTCAACTTGTCATCTGCCCAGGTCCCTCTCTGTGGAGCTGCTCTCTAGAAGGTCAGCCCCTAGCCTGTACTGGTGTCTCCTCCTCCTGTTATTCCTCCCCAAGTGCAGGATCTTGCACTTGCCCTTATTGAATTTCACGAGGTTTCTCACTGCCCAGTTGTCCACTCTGTCCAAGTCCTTTTGGATGGCAGTGCAGCCCTCTGGGGTATCAGCTACTCCTCCCAGTTTGGTATCATGAGCAAAGTTGCTGAGGGGGCACTCCATCCCTTCATCCAGGTCGCTGATGAATAAATTGAACACGACTGGACCAAGGACTAATGCCCTGGGGACACCACTAACTACAGGCCTCCAACTGGACTCAGTGCCACTGATTACCACTCTCTGAGCTCTGCTATCCATCCAGTTCTCATTGCTATTTTCAAACTGTATGTAAAAAGCTAGCATGTTAAAATGGTTGCTTCTAATCCCTTTGTACTGACCTCGCTTGGAGTTAACAACCAGTTCAAAACAGAGTAATAGAACATATGAGCTTCCAAGCATAAAACATACTTGAGGAATGGACTAGGATTTCCTTTTAATAAGGGCATATGAGCTAAAGATTCTTTAGCTGAAACAAAGTTATTTCCACAGCTTCTCACAGAATTAGAATACTGGGTTGTAGAGCACCTCTTCTCTTCTTTCCCTAGAAGCCCAAGTGGACACAACCAACAGCCTTTTCAACTATGCAACTTGGCCCAACATTTATATACTGCTGTTTCATACAATGAATTCTTATATTACACAGAGAAATGGAAGGAAATTAAATTCTGCTCTATATATCTCAATTACTTGTAATCGAGGAAAAGAACTTCTTCCTTATGACCAGTGAGAATTTCCCTTGTTGAATCTGTGACCATTTCCTCACATTCTTTTACAGTACACCCCTAAAAAGACTCTGGCTCTGTCTTTGCTGTATTGCCTTTCAGGTACTGGAAGATTGCTGTTAGATTCTTCCCCCCTCTACCCCAACGTGCTTTTGTTGTTGTTGTTGTTGTTTTTAATCAGGCTTAACTCTGCCATTAGATGTCTTCTGAGTTTTTTTCAAGAATCTGAATTATCTAAAGAGTACCGGACCATTTCCTAGATGATAAAATATAAAACACAGAAGAGAACTCCTTAATGAATAAAGTATTAATTCATACAGGGGGGATTAAAGTTCCAGTGCTGCATGCTTCAGGTCACATTTTATCTCAAAATATTTGATTCCTTTTTCAGCCATTCAAGTGAAGAAAAGCTTTTCCTTGAAATATGTGGTTGCAATATAAAAGGACATCACTAAGAACTCCTGAATGATAATATCCTTCAGTGTTGACTTGTACTTTACAGCTTCTTTCTGACCCTGATCAAGTTGGCATCTTGCCATGTTCTGCATTAGCTCAAGTTAATTTTTCTTGCAGTTTTACAGATAAGGTGAGATGTATTAGAAAGACTCAATGCATTACAGAGACGTGTGGTGTCATTACAGAGGAGACAGGAATTCACTAATTCTAAACCTTAGACAAATACATAATAAAATTAAAGCAAACAAAGATGAAAGTGCAAATAGCACTCCTAAACTAATAAGCCTAAAAATCTTTAAAGAAGTTTCAACTGACAACTCAAATTACACAAATCTTTTACTAGGACAATTTTACCTCACTAGCCCAAAAAAAAAAAGCCAAGACAGAAGACAGTCGTAACTTGTCTGATTTGAGGAAGGAAGGCCTTTTCTTTTTATATCAGGTTTCCTTCTCAAAATTATAACTTTGAAAATAGCATCTCCTAAAGTTTAATTATTTTTAGGGTATGCAGTTGCCCAATGTTTTCTCTTGCACTCCATCCTCAAAAACACCTTTGAAATATTGGGATCAGTAATGAAAGCCAATCGTATTCATCTACTAAACCTGAAAACTTTCAACACCAAAAAAATCAGCCTGCAATGTTTTAAGAATTATACAAACTTACAGTATAAAATGGTAAGAAGTCCAGTTTCATCACTTAACATCATGGTGTTCTTTGCAAGATTCACATCCTTTCACGATATTTGGTCACCAGTTAACCCTGAGCAGCTTTACTCATGCTTATTAATATGCACAGGCTTCCCATTTTTCTATTAAACAAACATTATTAAATATTGCAGTTCTATGTCTAATCAAATGTCAGATGTTACGAGTTCTTATTACCAATCTTAAGTCATGTAATAATGGAACAGTTTATCTGAGCAAACATCTAAAAAAAGATTTACACTTTTTTTTTTTTCTTTTCTCCTCTGCAAGACTCCCCAGAGTACCTACAAACAGTAATTGATTCTGGTACAAATCTGTGCTGTGTAGAACTTTAAATATAAATTACCTGACCCAAAAGACCTTTCAGATAGATCACAGTCTAGTATTCAGTGGCTATTTTTTTGTCATGTTAATCTCAATTGTTTCTAAATATCTAGTATACTAATGTTATTTAAGCAACAATTACTAAGAACATTATTTTGTGTAGAGCAGTACACTTGACCCATGCCTTAGGCACAAACAGGAATGCACATATAGGGATTTTTGAAAAAATTGCATAATTTTAAAATGTTTCTTAGTTTTTCAGTTTTTTTTTTCCTCGGATTAAGATAAACAACATGTTTAAGCTTGTCAAGTCACAACAGAATAAAAGTTAAAAAAAAACTTAACTCCCCCTCTGCAATCCTCAAACTTCTGCCCACATTTCATGATCTCCTCTCTCACTTCTGTAGCCCAGCACTGCATCCTCTAGCACTTCCACAATGCAGTAAAAGTCAGTGGGCCTCAAGACACTGGGAGCAGGGAGCAGAGCCAGACCATAACCCGAAACCAGGTTGAATTATATAGTTCCGATCACAATTCCACGATTTAACTGTGTGCAATGAAAGCAGCTATAACCTTAAGGACATTGCAGTAATTGTTATATAGCTGTTTGTTAGAAAGCAGAGTCTAATAACTACTTCAATTGGATTCCTAAGGCATATA
>JAUBOD010000451.1:125968-138146 GCA_032353885.1 Nothura maculosa
TTGACTTCTAAAAGGAAAATTTGGTAGAATAAAAAGGAAAATGAAAAATCACTAAATAAGGTGCCAGGGAGGAAATAACCATCAGACAGAACAAAGCCCAGGGAAGGATCTAAGAGGTAACAGGGCAAAACAGAAAATCGTTCCTTTGGAAAAGATTTGAAGGAATAAGAATGCATTGGTGTGACTGATAGAGACTGCTCAGAGACTAAAAATTCTTAATGCATCTTCCTTCTCAGATATTTATTTTTCATTGGCTACATTTCCAGATCTACTTTTATTATCTAAATGCCTCTCCCAGCATATTTCTACTGTTCTGATACTTTTTTTCTTTTTCTTACAAGTCTCATCTGAGTCTCTTAGTGCCTATGGGCCTTTTCCCTGTTCCTTTCAGGTTTAGTGTTGGATTTCATTCCTATTCTTTTGATTAATCTCAGATTTCAAAGTGTCCTTGACAAGTTGCACTCTTAGTAGTATTTGCTTCATTGCATTGGCCATGAATCAGTTATAATTCCCTGAAGAGAAAAGCATGAATCTGCTATAAATGTAACAGAATAGGAGTGTGTTCTAGAATTTCCTTAACTACCTGAATCACAGGGTTGCTGGCTTTTTTTCACTCCTCAGACTTTATTATATGTCAAGGAATTACAAGTCTAGTATCTTTGTAATAGTATTTTCAAAGGTTTACTCATTGCGTCTGTACTAAATACTCAGTCTTTACCAACCAAGAATCTCATGTACCAGCTGTACACTTCTAGTGTACAGATGGACTATACCTGACTTGAATTTGCACGGAAAAAGTTTGATCCAGCAGGATTCATTTGTTTATATATAATTACATACAGGTAGCCCTGGATTAAAATAGCTTCTGAAGACTAGAGCACTGGCAAGCTCAGAGCACAGGTTTCAGGTATATCTCAGCTCAAGCCCTAGACTGGTCCCGCTGAACTGTTATGGATACAAATGTCTTTATTCCTTCATACTGAACGGCCTAAGATGTCCAATAATACTGACATTCCTGAGGCATGTGAGAAGCTCCACCACCTTAACACTGGACAGCTGACTGTACAAACAGGAGGCATGCATATGAAACTGAAAAAAGACTCTAATGAATTGTTATTATTATTCAAACTATAAATAACTGTTACGTAAGTTAATAAATTACTATAATTTGATAGAAAAATGAGGCAGCTAGAATCTTATTCTATTTCTTTGAGACAGAAATCTTGCACCAAAGCTGAACTTAAGCTGTAAAAGACTGAGGAACTTGTTTATTTTCTACAAAAAGTAGACATGTCACAGGTTACAGTAGACAGGTTCGAGCAACAAGGTAAGTTTAACCTCACATGTGATCTCTACTAGATACAGCAAAACTGTACAACAAGTAAAACTAGAGACATGAAGACTGACATCAAATCACAGAAAGATTCAAGCTCCTCACCATATTGTTGCTGCTATAGGACTTCTCTCTCCCACAGAATCACAGGATGATTAAGGTTAGAAGGAACCTTTGGAAATCATCTAGTCCAACCAACCTGCTCAAGCACAGACACCTATCCCACTGCGCAAGATTACATCCAGGTAGGTTTTGAATATCTCCAGAGAAGGAGACTGTAGAACCTCTCTGAGCAGTTGGTTCCAGTGCTCCATCACCCTCACAGTCAAGAAGATTTCCCTCAAATCTTGTACTTCAGTTTATGGCAGCTCCCTGTAGTCCTATCACTGGTGACAACTGAAATGAATCTGTCCCAAACATCTTGACATTCTCCTCTAAGGAAATTTATACACATTGACAAGACGCACCCTTCAGCCTTCTTTTTTCCAGATTAAACAGGTCCACCTTTCTCAGTCTCTCCTCACAGAAGAAGAAGATGCTCCAGTCCCTTAATCATCTTTGTAGCCCTGCACTCAAATCTCTCCAGTAGCTCTATGCACATCTTGTACTGGGGCCCCCAGGCTTGGACACAAGACTCCAGATGTGGCCTCACTAAGATTGAATAAAGAGAGAGAATCACTTTTCTCCACTTACTGACAACAGTCTTCCTAATGCGCCCGAAGATGCCAATGGCCTTGGCCACATGATCACATTGCTGGATCATGGTCAATCTGTACTCCACCAGAACTCCCAAGTTCTTCTTTGCAGAGCTGCTCTACATAAGGCTACTCTGTAGCCTGAGAAAAGGACAAGGAATTCCAAAGGTTTTGATAAGGCTATCAGTATATAATGCAATGTTACTGCTATTAACTACAAAGCATCTATTTCTGACAACAGTATGAAACAGTCTTGCTGGGCTACTCAGGTCAACTCAACTCAATTAGTGTCTTGAAGGAAAAGAACAAGGGATCCTTAAAGTTCTGAAATATGTTTGCCTGACCCTTTCAAACAAAATATCACTCCTACTGAAATATCTATAGCATATACAGTAAACTTACCTTTTTCACTTTGTAAATATTCTGTGAATGTTTTTTATGTTTTAAATTGAGGGATATTTGGAAAAGTGGGTTTCAAATTTGAGTGAGCAAATTTTCAGCCTTGAGGTTGCTCAAGAAAAAAAAATCTGTATCTGCCCCCTTGAAATACCACATTAAGACTGTGTAACTGATTGTGAAATTCAAATGGTCTTTATATAGCTGCTCCCTCTTAAGTCAGGCAATAAATATTTCATAACTACTATCAAAATGTTCTCTAAAATAATTTTGACATGAATTTTTGGAGATGCGTTAAGAAATTATTCTTCCAGGAACTTTCAGTGCTCTGTCAAATCATCTTGCCCTAGTAAAACATTCACACAGATCTTTCAGAGAGCAAATGAAAAGGGTGAGAATTCTATTCAAATAAATGTAGTTTAAGATTTGCTGAAAATATTAGCAGATTTTGCAGTACAGTATTAAGGAGCACATAAGAATGCATGAATCTCTCCTAGAAACATTCATTTTAAATTAAATGACACATAATGGGAAGTATGAATACGTATTTACATTTCACAGTAATACCAGCAAATTCCACAATTTTGCCTTTAAAAAATCAGATATGTCTTGGAAAATAAGATATATGCTCACATTAATGTTAATTTTTACTATCTGTGAGTGAGGTAACAATACCTCCAATACAGGTATTTTCTGAAATGCACCACACTGCTAGGAACCTACTATTGTCAAACACTGAGTCTACTCCATGAAGGGAAAAATCTTCCTATTTCCATTTAAAATTCCAACTGGATGTTGACCATCATCGTGGCATCATTTGTCCACCCACAAATAACCTATCCAGTGTCAGTTCCACTAGCAAGATGACCGTCTCTTCAAGCAGTAGAGACTTCCACGAATTTTTGCCTCTTGGATGCAGTCAAAAATGATTTCCTTTCTTCAAGGGCATGTCCCTGTCCAACTGCTGCATTTAATAACTCCACATCTCACTGCAGTTATACTGACACGGCAGATGAAGTTGGATCAAATGCAAACTATTTGCTTCAAATGAAAGTTGTACCGGAGACTCTTACCTCCAAACTGTGTTAAAACACTATCTAGAAATCTTCATTGTATGGACTACTGTATGTGACTTACTGAACTACATCAACAAGTTTATCTTCACAGCGCTTTTCTGGAATATAATTACTTCCATTTTACAAATGGGAAACTGAGGCACAAAGCTATTACAGTCAATAATCTGTACAAAACTTTATCTACATTTGTAATATCTACTTTTTTTTCAAATGAAATAATTTTAAATGTATTTATACATTTAAAATGTAATGTCAGTTGGCATTAGATGTTATCATCAGTGTCCAGTATGTTGTCAGGGCAGATTTCATGGTCTCAAACCAGGAATCTCGAATATGGATCACAATTTGGAGCTACCTTAACTCCCCCATCAGTGTCCTGGAACTGAATACCAGCATGAGATTTGCAAAATGCTTCCTTAGAGAAGACTACAGCTGTTTTCATCCCCCCAACAAGACTCTCCCTTCCTTCTTGTAGTCCTCTAGCTCATCTACTGCATATGTTTAGCTTCTGCAATAACGAAACAAGCTATCTATTGAACAAAAAGTTCCTTCACCGTGTAACTCCACGTTTTCTTTGTATCACAAAATATCTTAGTGCCAAATAGGATAGTGTTGCCACATCACAGAAGAAGAAAAAAAAAAGTGCATAAAGATCATACAATGTACATGAAAGGCAAAGAGAAGGAACATGGTCGCGCTAAGTAAATTTGAGGTGAAAAGCAGAATGGCTTAATTTTATTTAAATTTAGCAGGAGAATAAATAAAAGGATGACCACTTATTACGAAATAGAGACGTGAAAAGTTTAACATGAACATGGAGAATGTCCACTATCTCTAAATCAATAGTGCAAAAGTTCTAGAATTTTCATTGCCAAGCAAAAATTCTTGTGAAGAAAAATAGAGAAAACAAGATACACTGCTTCTGCAATTCTTAAAGCACAAACAAGCAAAGAGTCCAAAATGACCGGGAAAACAAACAAACAAACCTACCAGCCAAAAAAACCTACAGTTGAAAGTCCAGAAAGTACAGGGAGAGGAAGAGGAAGAAAGAAGAAAAAAGAGGAAAAAAAGGAAAGAAAAATTAACCCAAGTCAAAATTCATGAAGAAATCGAAGTTGCATAGTAAAGCTTTCTACACTACATCATTAAAAAATAACAATAAAAGAGAGAGAGAAAGAAATGAGATGAGACAACTGCAGGAAGGAGTGTATTAGAAAACAAGTACAATCCCAAAGAAATATAGTGTAAGAACTGT
The DNA here is from genome assembly GCA_032353885.1 of Nothura maculosa. NCBI lineage: Eukaryota > Metazoa > Chordata > Aves > Tinamiformes > Tinamidae > Nothura > Nothura maculosa. The sequence goes on from JAUBOD010000451.1 coordinate 130,724, forward strand.
TACATTGGGTCACACTAAAAGCACGGCAAGCTTTCTCCAAGGAGAGATAGAGGATGCATAGGCAAATAGTACAAAATGTGGCATTTGTAGACTAGTATTTCCCTTGAAACACCATCCTAATTTATGACAATAAACCTGTATTTTCCTCCATTTTCAATATACTGGTTATGATTGTGACTATAGATCAAAGTGACAATAAATGATAACTCTTAAAGAACAGAAACTACTACCACAAAAGCAGAAGTAGAATTCTGAGATCTTAGCATCCTGAAATTCCCACTGCCTGATCTCCATCTGAAATTTCAAAAGGAACCGGCAAACCATAGGGTTCAGGAGGTTTGGGTTTGGTTTTCAATAAAACTGTTGAGACTGGAGTAGAACAATTGGACTGGAAAAAAAAAAAAACACTACATCATCTATAATTAAAAAGGGTAAAACTAAAGCTAAGTCAGGGGCACACTTGGTGACCTGTTTGGAAGAAATTCTGAAAGAAAGAATAAATGTGAAATGTAAGTAGATCCATATAGGTATGGAACGGATTTACAAATTATGGAAAGAAAGTATAAATGAGAGGTGAAAGCACACTGAAAATGAATAAATTTTTACAGATTTATCAAATTTATTAGATTTGTCTAAGCCTATCTTCAATGAAACAAACAAAATTAATCTCAACTGTTCTGTAATCAGTAAAACATTCAAAATAGTGTTACACTGAAAACCTTAATGTTAGCACGCTAACTCGGGCCATTCTAATAACATTTACTAAAGACACAATTTGGTTGGCATCATTGTAGGAATGATTTGAGTCCTGTCACAGAAACGATGACAACTAACAACGCAAACTTCAAAGTCCCACAGGGTGATGCTCATATAACTTTTTCGGAAGTTAAGCATCTAATCTAAGCATCATCTGCAGATCGTCTTGAAACTCAGCAAAAATAGACCATTTACTTTATGGCTAAGGTAGACAGACAATTTGCTCTCAGCAAATGGCAGCAATTTTATAATATCTAACATCCAACCAACAAATATTTAGAGGACTAAAGGCATGCAGAAGAACGAATGTCTTAGGAAATACCTTCCTGTTCTCCCTATTCCTACTAGAAAGTCCTGCAATCATCTTTCATTTACTGGGCAATCAATATGTTACAACTCTGGAGAAGGTAACTGTCATTCCACGAAATATTAGGTGATATATTTCTAGCATATATAGAGAACTCATATCACTTTGTACAAAGTACTTTATCTGAAATACTGTATACAATTTGTATAATTCTAGGCACATATTCACAAGAAATACATTTTCACAAAGGAAAAATGGATGCGAAGAAAGTTTTAGCACGATTAGATAAGTGCAGAGATTATCTTAGAAAGAAAAACTAAAAGAAAATGAGTTGTATAGCTTAGTCAAACAAAGCCTGATTAGATAGATAGATAAATGGATGTAGTTGCTTTTTAAACTATATGAAGAAAACAAGCACTGGACAGGGTCATAAAATATAAAATATAAATACAAACAGCAAATAAGGAGGCTAGATAAGGAAAGGTTTTAAGAAAAACGCTTCAAAACTTAGAGCTTTCCAATAGGAACAGCAGGTACAAAACTGTTAGTGAATTTTACAGTTAAAAGGACTTTAAGATTAAAAATTTAACACTTTAAATTTAAAGATTTAAGATCAAGTGGTGTTTGTTATAGGAAAAGCCTAGACTTGTGAGGATCCAAATAGCATTTTCTTGTCCTATGGTCTACTGCAGAATGAATTACTACACATCCACTTATTGTGGGCTTCTCTCACACTGCTTTTAACAAAACCCCAGTGTGACTGTGCAATCAGTCTCTCTCTTCTCTCCTCTCAGCCCAGCTCCTCATCTAAACTTTAGCCTTTCCTGACCATAATTTCCCTTTGCCCTTATGCATCTCCAATCACAGTCACATTATTCTACACATTCCCTCAAGCGTTTTGTCTCAAGCTATTCCTTCTGTCATTTCCCCTTTCACTACCTCTAAAAATAGTACTCTGAAGCAGACATCAGACACGCAAGGTTTCAACCTAGGCATTTGAAGTCATTCAGTGCAATGTTCACTGAATGAACAGTGAACTCCTCTTTGCAAAAGATAATTGGGGTGGTCAAAAGGAAGGAAATGTATGGCATTTTCCCTTTTTGGATTTTCTTTTTTTGCTCTAAGATTTTCTTGGCAGAAGTCCAAGAGTAACTTTAGTAGCCAAGAAATTTGCTTACCCAATTGACTTCTTACAATGTGGGCATGCGATCACAGTCCTGGGAAAGGTACTTATCAATGAAGACAGAAAAGGGTGGGAAGGGGCTTTAACATCACACTCGGAGATTATGAAGCACAATCTCGTCAGAGGCAGATACAGAGAGACTGTATTCACATGCTTGGTTTTTACTTGTGCAAAGAAGCCATTGATGCTTCGCCTCCAGCAGTTCAGCTTCAGCCTAGATTACATGACACTGTCAAAACGAAATGGCATCAATTTTTGTCTTGACGTGCATGCCACATTGAATAAAATGATTCCACTCCTATTGCAGTTCAGCGAGAAACATTCTCTGTTGCTAGGGATGTGGCTATTTTTGGATGTAACCTAAATATTGCATGTAAAAGAACAGAGAGGTCACTACACTCTGAATGTGCAAATATCTTACAAAGCTTTTGTGTAGCACAATGGCCAATGTTAGTGTCTACAACACAGCCTAGTAGTAGAGCAGCGTAATGTGCTTTGCACTCAGCTGTCACATATGCTACATCACACAAAAATGCATCAAGACATTGAAAGATACACAGTTACAGTTTAGCATACCACTAATATGGCCATTCGTAGTTCTATTTTTGGCTGTAACCTAAATAGAAAATGTGAAAGCACAGAAAGGTCTCACTTCCGTATGAATAAAAATAATTATATATGTATTTTAATTTAGTAGCAAAAGAAAACCAAGGATAAAGAAATCAAACTAGATCTTAAAAATACTTTTCCTTTCTGAAACTTCAATTAATTTCTATTATATCAATTTTTTTTTTATATAATTTCTGGGTACTGAAAACTGTAATACTAAATATGTTGAAAAAGACAGAGATTTAAGTTTTGCTTAAATTGTAATTATGGAGTGGTTCTAAGTGTCTTTTAAATATTTGATACTTTTTGTTACATTTACATTTTTACGGAAGCAACACAATGAACCTCATTAGAAGTTCAGAGGGTGATACTTGTTCGTATTTCTAACAGTAAATGTGTCATTGTTAAAGCACTTAAAGCCTAAATTTTGTTTATAACCAAACTTACGGATTTTATTTTTAGTGAAATGTCTATTGGTAATTACTGAAAATATATACGATCCCACTATTTTAATATAAAATTAACAGAAGCAGCGATTAAAGCATTGATTTTTCTGCATAGCAATAACATTTAAGTCCACAGGAATTTGTATTAAGAAGTACTTTCCAAGAATGAGTGATAGTTTCCTTTGCAATCTCAGATCACAGGAAACCATTTCCCAGTATATCTTTAACATGATTCTATCTTACTTTATTTTAAATATTTGGAAATCTAAAGTATGTATAGAAATAAAAGTACATGAACTACAGCTTCTGTCCTCTTGCGATTATTTCAATACAAGCATCTTTTTAATGACTTGCATATTTTAGAGATATGTAAGTTATAACAAATATATAGTTGATTTTCCAGTATTCCAGTAAATTAATGTTTGTGATCATCAGTACCAAGTTAACAGCAACTGACATCACTTTGTTTCTAAGGGTAGACACAGCTTCACAGTATCTGTGTTCCCTTGTACACGCATTATCCTTGCTTATGTAATACACAGCCTTTGGACTTTCTACGGAGGTTACACATATGCCTATCTACCTATGCCTAAGCACCACATATACCTATTTATGGGGTTAAACAGAAAGAATTGTCAAACGTGATGTCCATGATTTTTTCCCCACTATTAAAAGCTCCTGAAAATATGCACCACATTTCACATATGCAGTTTAAAAAATAAAATAAAACCCATCGGAATTAGTGTAATACAGTGAAATTCAATGGGACACATTTTGGTGAATCTATTTATAGAGATCAGGGATAAACTTCCTTTTTCTTTTTTTTTTTTTAAAAAAACTGTTTAATCTAATAACATGCTAATAACATGAGTTTCAAGATCTTCCTCATAGAAATGCCAAACTAAGGATACATGCCAAATCAAAGAAATGGCACTACCTGACCAATACATTTGGCTCATATTCACAATAGTATTTTTCAGACGCGTTCCTGCTGACTACACAATTGCCTTTCTGCATGCACATTTGGGAACTTCAATAATCCATAGGTAAAGAACCCAAAAACTTCACAAAAATATAAACAAGATTTTCTGCACTTACTAAAAAGTCTCACTAATGTTATTTTGCACATAGGAAAACTGAATTCCATACATCAGAAACTAGAGAGGATTCATATGCCACCCCTACTTAGCTCTGTAACAAGGATGAACTTATAAGGTATTTAAAGTTCACTTACATCCTTTTTACCTTCAGTTATGCTTGCATATCCTAAATGTTGATGAAACTCTTTTTTACCAACCCATGATCATACTACACCCAGAGTTTCCAAGTCAGTCCTTGGCTTTGGAAAATATATTTATGGGTCCTGAAATTTCTTTCAGGTGCCATGAAATTACCCTGTTATCCTGAAGACAACTAGTGAGAGCACCTTCTTCCACATTGACATCAGCCCAGTATACAGTCATATGCCAAGGATCAAAAAAGCAATAGGTACTTACCACAAGAACAGCACTTAAGCGATTACTTTGGACCTGCTGCACTTGGATGCAAGGTCCTGACATTTGTAACCCTGAGCCACCGGGAAGGTTCCCAGCATCACCATTAGGGATGCTGCCATTACCAGGTGCAAGGCCTACAGATGCCCTATACAAGTAGGTATGAGTCAGTTTGCCCACACCAGTAACTTCCAGCATATCTGGTGTGAAGTGAGAGCTAGGGAGCATGCGGACATTGTAGCAATGCTTCTCATACTCATCCACTGGACAGCAGTGACAGCAGCTGCAGCATCCGCAGTGATGGGAAGTCCGGCAGTGGCACACTCGTGCAAAGACAAGGAAGAGCAGGAATGCTGCAAAGACACAGGCGACACAGGCAACGGAAACAATCAGGTAGAGGTTTGTGGCATTCAGCAGCGGTGGTGGCTCCCCGCTGTCATCAAAGTCAGGCAGTGCCTGGGGCAGGGAGTCAGCCAGCAGGATACCCACAGTCACGGTAGAAGAGAGTGGTGGCTCCCCATGGTCCCGCACCACCACGACCACCTTGTGCTTGAGAAAGTCAGTGGTGCGCATGGAGCGTGTGGTGCGCAGCTCACCGGAGTGTGGTACCAAGTGGAACAGTGTGGAATCAGAGGACTGGGCAAGATGATAGGAGAGCCAGGCATTCTGTGCGTTGTCATTATCATCTGCCACCACTTTGGTCACCAAGTAACCCTCGTCAGCCAAGCGGGGCACAATTTCCACAGCTATAGAGCCATTCTGGCTAATGGGATACAGAATGTCTGGGGCATTGTCATTCTGGTCTGAGATGTAAACATTCACAGTTATGGCAGTGCTCAAGGCTGGTGACCCATTGTCTTTGGCTTCCACCTGGAAATGGAAGCTCCTAAATTGCTCAAAGTCAAAGGCACGTTTTGCATAGATGCTCCCATTGGCCAAGCTCACAGACAAAAAGCTGGTCAGGGCATTGCCTGCAACTGTGGAGTTCCTGAGCACGTAAGAGACTCGTCCATTTTCCCCCACGTCAGGGTCAGATGCTGAAACGCGGTAAAGAAAAGCACCAAGGGGATTGTTCTCCTCCACAGAAACGTTGCATGCATCAGCAGTGAAGAGAGGGGGGTTGTCGTTCACGTCGGAAATCTGCACCCAAAGGGTCTTCTGAGAAGTAGTGGGAGGGGTTCCCAGGTCTGTGGCAGTAATGGTGATGTTGTACTCACTAATCAACTCTCGATCCAGAAGCCCACTAGTGACCAGGCTGTAGTAATTTTCAAGGGAGGGTTTTAGCTGGAAGGGAAGGTTATCAGGGATCTGGCAGCTTATCTTCCCATTCTCTCCAGGGTCTTTATCCATAATACTCAGCAGAGCTATCACAGTGCCAGGTACAGCATCTTCGGGGATGGGACTAGAAAGGGATGCAACTGTTATTTCTGGGGCATGATTGTTCACATCAGTGATTTCCACCAGCAGCTTGGCTGTGCTGGACAAGCCAAATGCCCCTTTATCCCTTGCTTCAATAAGCATCTCAAGAAGAGGTCTCTGAACAGTTAAAACGCCATTGACTGTCACCTCCCCAGTGTGAGGGTGAATTAAGAACATTTGCTGTAGATCAGCAGCAGTGCTATTGCTAAATGAATACCTGACTTCTCCATTTGGACCTTCGTCCAAATCTGTGGCATGTACTTGGACAACCAAAGTGCCATTGGGGGAGTTTTCCAAGATACTCGCCCTGTAGACTGAGTGCTCAAATTCCGGCGCGTTGTCATTGGTATCCAGCACAGTCACAATGACCTGGATATCACCAGACTTTGGGGGATTCCCACCATCTTTGGCTGTAAGGATAAGTCTGTGAGTGGCTTGCTGCTCCCTGTCTAAGGCTTTCTCCAGCACCAGTTCAGGATACTTACTCCCATCCCCGCGTGTCTGCATTTCCAAATGGAAATGTTCATCAGGGCTCAGAGTATAATTCTGGACACTGTTGGTACCTTCATCCAAATCTTGGGCCATGGGGAGTGTAAACCGTGCCCCGGGTGACAGGAACTCAGCCACTTTTACATGATATTCACTTAGGGAAAAGCTGGGGGAGTTGTCATTTATGTCCAGGACTTTAAATTTCATCCTATAAAGCTCTAGAGGGTTTTCTAGCACAAGTTCATAATTCAGAAAGCAGGTAGATTTTAATTCGCAAACCTGCTCTCTGTCTACGGGTTCCTTAACAGTTAAAGCGCCCGTGGTTACATTTATATTAAAATATTGCTTACTTGAACTGGTGATCATGCGAAATTTCCGTGAAGAAAGTGTAGCCGCATTTATTCCTAAGTCTTTTGCTATATTTCCAATGGACACTCCACGTTCCGTTTCCTCCGTGATGGAATACACTATTTGCCCACGTGTAGTGCAAGAAATAAGGCAGAAAACCATTAAGTAGACCCGCATTCTTCCTCCCCTAGCTCAGCTCCCCGCAGCCCGTCTCAGCAGTAACATAATCCAATAGCTCCACGAGGACCTGAAGCTCCCGGAGGAACCGCTGAGAGGCTTCCCGGACACAAAGGCGGCGAGTTGGGTGCAGGTGCAGGGAGCACCCCCTGCCCGGCCGCGGCTCCCCCCGCAGCCGAGCGCCGAGAGCCGCTGC
>JAUBOD010000452.1:4196-26135 GCA_032353885.1 Nothura maculosa
AATTCCCCTTAACTTTTCTACCTCATCTTTTAGCATAGCTACCATGTGGAGCAGGTCCTCCACCTGCTCACACCTCACACAGGTGCCCTCCTCCGTGCCATCCATAGGAAGTGTCAGGCTGCGGCAGTCCTTGCAGCCCGGCACCTGTACAGCTGCATGCTTGAGCAGCCGCTCAGTCTGGGTGCCTACCACCTTCTTAGCGGGTGCTAAGGCAGCCCTGCTGCGAGTGATTACTATCGTGGGTGCGCTGGGGAGCTGCTCGCTGCCCTCCCTGCCTGCCCGCCCTGCCTGCACGAACTGCCACGCACTAACTGTTGCACTACGCCCTGCTGATGCACCATGCTCTGTTTGCCCGCTCTGTTCACCACGCTCCTGGAAGAACTGCAAGTTTTACAGAAATATTCTGTCCTTTGAGATGGTCTAAAATGCATGAGAGCAGCCAGATTTAGAAGAATACACAGTCTCCTTACTCCCTACTCTGCTTGTGCTGGAGTTTCGTGCTGCATTGCTCACTCTCTATGGTAGCTCTGTAGGGAAAGAGTTGTGAACTGTAATTCTTTCCCAACTGCAGGAGGAAAAAGATTGCTGAAATCCTAACCCAACACAGAGTGATTCCATCCTCCTGTGCCAGCTTGCCCCGGAGTTTTGTTGAATTAGGTCATATTTCACCATCTAATCATTCCTCGTATTTCTTCAGATGCTTCGTCTGGGAGATGGACAATAAAAGTTTGATCTTTCTACCTTTGTATGAAGTCTGGGTAGCCTATTAAGTAATGTTAAAGGCAAGTGTAGGAAGTCAGGATAGAGATCAAATACACTGCTCCTGAAGTCAGACTCTCAGCTGTAGTGGAAGCCAGGCCTGTTCTGACTAACCCTTTGTGTAAAGCCAACATCACAGAGTAATTTCTTCCACATATTTGAAAAGAGATTTTTGTTGAATTGAAAAGTTCTTTTAAGCAATCATTTTATTACACAGGAAATAGATTTTGTTCCCTAAATCTAATCATGGAGTATTCCTTTCTCTTTCTTGAAGGAAGAGAAGGGAAAAAAAAGAAAAAAAAAATTTAAAAAAGGAATAATATTTTAACCATGAATCATGCTTTTTTTGGTCACATTTTATTTATGTTTTTTTCTCCTCATACAGGATAATCTGAGCTTGACTTTGAAATGTAACTTTGAGTTGGCAGGCCCACAGCCTGGTCTAAGTTCTGAATAACAAATCCAGCCTGTTAAATGCCAGAAGGTTCAAAAGGCTGATTCAGTGTTTCTGTGGTAGGTTTGCATTAGGAAATATCATATAATTTCTAACTAAGAAAGGTTCCTGGATCTATTATTTCTTGACAAAGCCATAGGTGGACGCAAAAGATACTGATATTTTGTTGTTTCTTGCATTACACTAATACATTGCCTGTATGCTACTGATTTCATGTCATTGTCACATTAGTAGATGAAAGAAACAAAGAAGGTCATTGTAATTATGTTATTCTTGATTCTGACATTGAGAAGCGGTAACGTATTGCTCCCTCCAGGATACAGAGACAAACTTCTGAAGGTTTTGATACAAGAGTCTTGATTTTTTGTTTTTAAAAGGTTAGTCCCCACATTACTTTAGAAACGGTAATATGAACGACATTGTTTTAGCACAACACTGCATAATCATGTTCAGACCTCAAGAGGGAACCAAATGCTTTCCTGGAAAACCATTCTGTGTGATCTCCGGGAAACAAATTCTTCTACTGCTTCAAGAAACAAAGCCTAAAATGACAAGCATTTTTCTATGACTATAAGGGTATCTCTGTCCTATTTGTGATGGAAACTGTAACAGATGGTAACCTTAGCAGAAGCAAAATTAACAGAGGAACAGACTAGCATAAAAAATCGCAATAGAAGATTTGAATAGCTAATTCTGGATATTCTTTCTTTATAAAGTGATAGAAAGCATTTTACATTTATTTTAATATAAATATCATTTATTTTTTTGCATTTTTTCTCAAATATTTTATGTGTTTTTAGTTACTGTGTGTATTCTTTCTTTCTATGTTACAGATAGGACAAAGACTTTGGGTTTTGCTTTTAATTTTACAGAAGATTTTGTTAAGTCACACTACACTGTCATATGTGGCTAAATTTAACCCAGGAGTTCCAGTAACCAAGCAGCAATGCAAAGTCTGTTTCTGAGTGTAAAGGAAACAAATTATCACATACATCAAGAAGGTAATTTGCTTTCCTTGGTGAAGATGCCTTCATATGATCATCAAGAGACAGCTCAAAATTTGTCAGCAGTGGGAATAATGTGAAGATTAACATATTATATTTATCCATTGTGTGATTTTTAAAGAAAGGTCACAGAAAGTAAATTAGTCATGGATTTTGTCTAGGAATTTGTCCAGAATTTATCCAGAATTTACCACAGTGCAAGAGAACCGGAAATTCTAGCGGAGGGAGAATGGAGCTGTGGTTATGTGTATGACGTGATGTTAGCTTGGATTTGAAGCCATACTTGACTACAAACTTTTTATTTATTTATTTATCACCAATGTGTTGGTTTTTTTTTGGTCTGAAGGCAAATAAACCTTCTAGTTCCCAGACATGGCAATTCCCTGTCTCCTCAAGGCAAGGACAGAAACTGTTTTTTATTTGCTTCATTTTTGAAACACAATGGATATGACTGCAGGTCTTCTTTTCAGATCTTCGAATTAGTTTTCCAGACTTGGATTTATTTATTTTAATAACCTTTATTGAGCTTAGTAAGATCCTCAATAAAGTGTTCAAGTTCATTTCACCTGATATAAGATACTGTGAACCTCCCTTTGCTGAGTCACTTTTGTTTATAAAATGTTTTCCATATGCAAAAAGACTCTGCAAGTATGATAAACCAAATTTAAGAGTACACAGCAATTATTTATTGACGAGTACTCAGTCAAGTCACTATAAGTAGGACAAATGTAGGTGCTTCGCTAAATGGTAAGATGCTCACTATTCCTGATGCAAATTAATGTGTCTCAGCCAGGTAGGAGTGTGTCAGTCTCTCTTACATTTTGGAAAAGCTCTCTTACATTTTGGAACCTCAGCTGTGCAGAGTTGTCTCTTTCCTTGCTTCCTCCTTCTGTATTGTTATCTTGCTATTTTTTGGTTGAGTCCTCAAGATAATGTGTTTCAAACTCCAAAAATTCTTTTTTTTTTTTAAATCCTTTTCCTGCTTTTATGACTTAGCTTATAAAAATTCTTGTGCCTGAAAAACATATAGTTGTCACAACCCCTGTGCTCTAGTGCCCTGATTGAGGATGGAAGCAACCTCTAGAGATCATCTAGTCCAACTCCCCTTCTCCAACAGGGACACCTATAGCACATGGCACAGGCAGGTTTTAAAGATGTGAAGATATCCAGAGGAAGACTCTACATCCTTTCTGGAGAGCCTGTTCCAGAGCTCTGTCAACCTCACGGGAAAGAAATTCTTCCTCACATGAGGGAACTTCCTTCAGTTCCTTTCAATTTGTACCCACTGTCTCTGACCACCACTGAGCAGAGTTTGGCCCCTTCCTCCCTACATTCTCCACTCAAGTACTTATATATAATGATCAGATCTCCTCTCAACTTTCTCTTCTTCAAGCTAAAGAGGCTCAGCTCACTTAGTCTTTCCTCATAAGATAGATGCTCCAGTCCCTTAATCATCTTTGTCGCTCTACACTGGACACTCTTTAGGAAAGCTCCACGTCCCTCATACTGGGGAGTCCAGAAATACACACAGTTCTCAAGGTGCAGCCTCACCAGAGCTGAGGAGAGTGGCAGGATCAACTCCCTCCACCTGCTGGCAACACGCTTCCTGATGCAGGCCAAGATCCCACTGACCTTCTTGGCCATGAGGGCACACTGCTGCCATATGGCTAAGTTGCTGTCAACCAGGACTCCCAGATGATGCTTCTATGACTCACTGAAGCTTCTCTGCCCTCTGACCCTTATGTATAAGCTCTTTACTAGCTTGTTTATATATTGCAAGATAAAGCTCCATACTTATGAACTTGCTCCTTTGCAGAGTACAAATACTTCCTTTCTGTCTTCCTCTCCCTTTCTTTTGAAGAGCCTGTATCCATCCATTGTGGCCTTCTTATCATGAAACATTTCGTGTTACCTTAACATTAACCTATCTTTACTATTCCATAAATGCAGCATCAGTGTTTAGGAGGTATGATTATAGCAGGCATGGGCATATCTGAAATAGTATGAGTAGCAAAGAAGAAGAGACTAGGGCAGCACCAGCCTCAGATCTGGTTGTTGAGATATCCCTACTTTGCTGTTTTTGAGAAAAGAAAGAAATACCTAGAGCATTTATGAAACTGGAGGTTAAGGTTCTGAATTCAACAAAAGCCTCTGTCTTGCACAAGCAAGATGCCAACTTAGTCCCTGTACAAGAGCACCTCTCTAGCTGGAGAAACTAAACTGGACCTATGAATTAGAAAACTTAAAAGACCGTGGTATCAGCTGGCAACATTTATTATACTATGTGAAAAAAATTACTTGTTGAATTTATAAAATATAAATTTATAAAAATATAAACTGAATAGATATAATCCACAATAGAGCAATTATAAAGAGAGTTTGTTAAACTCATGAAAGCGCCATAATTTCTCTTCATAGTAAAGATTTGATGCGGATAGTATTTGCTTTGTTGCTGTACACCTATATTCATATATGTAGTATACATTTGTAGTATGTATATATTTGAAATTATCAGATGATGATGGTTCTTTTGAGAATGGAATAAGGGAGAATTAAGAAAAGGAACATAGTAATACTCGTAAACTGGCTAAAGTGTTAGACTGTGAAAAAAAATCATAGAGTTGAAGATCCATGGTCAAATGAGAAAAAAAATCAGAGTTAGCATAGAAAGCAGTCTGTAATCATCAGTTTCTGGCTGAAGCTACTTTTATTTCTTTTTGTATGTGGAATTTTTTTTGGGACGAGGGGCATTGGTCCAGTATAAATAAGGTCAACAATGATTTGAATCTCCATACCATTTTCTCTGTTCTCTTTTCATATTTTTTTTTCTTTCTATCACTATCAAAATGTGTTTCCTTCTAGTTTGCCAGAGCAGTTAGCTTATTGTTGTATAATGATTTCTGCCTTAGTGGGAAAGTATGTCTTGGTAGGTTTACATGAGAGACTTGTTAAAACATGTGAATTTATTAGGTCGTATCATGAAAATCCACTGACTGCATATCTACATTGAATGAATCTGTAGTTACATGTAAACTTTCATAAAGAGGAGTAAGTGCATGTAAAATCAGTGACTTTTTATTAAGGCAGGAATTTCCTATGCTCCCTGTCCTTCCTATAAGGTCCTTCCAGATCACCTTTCTAATACCAAGCCGATCCCTTTAAGTTTACAAATTTCCAAAGAACTAAAGTGATATTTCTTAGATATACATCTCAAAAAAATTGTTTGATGAAGCATAGAACAGCACATAAAACAAACTCAGAACATAGAACAAATACAGGTTCATTCAAACTTCACTATTGGAGTTCATACTCAAAAAATATCTTTAAAAAAAAAAAGAATTAGCAAAGATCCCTAAGAAATAAGCAGCTAACTTGAAATAACTATTCTGATAGATTTTGGTCAAAGATCTGTTCAATAATATTAAAACAAGCTCTTTGCTACTATATTACTTGCTGCACTGATGAGACAGAAGAGAGAACAGAGGTTATCTGTACTAGATATTTCCTTGTCATTCAGTTGTTCATGAGCTCATTGAAATCAAATAGGTGGTATTAAGAAATCAGTATTATGCATAAAAGAGAATACAACCAGGGCATTTCAGACACTGAATTTGCACTAATTGAAGACATTCTCAAGAGATTGAGTTTTCTGGGTAATCCATGGTCCAAAGGACCTAATTTCACAATTAAATCTTATCTCGCATGCATGACAAGTGCTTACACTTAAGTGAATAGAATCTGACAGTCTTCAGAGGTATAGTGTCCCCTCTGCAACATTTCTTATATAGGTAATACAGATACTTTATTTAATACCTCTACTGAAGTTCAACTTAGTTACCTACTGCTACCCAACTGCTACTGCTATTTAAGAGAACAAATAATTTCTATTATTCACCTTGTATAACTTGTAGCCATTATTGATATTATTTTTAATTTAATGATGATTCTTTTTAATATGTTGCAGTATTTGTACTTTTATTTCAGTTGAATTTTTCTTCAGGTGGTGTGAAATAGATCAATAAAACAAAGTTGGAATCCTTGAACGCTTATATCAGAAACAAGCTCTAGTGTTCCTCTGACTCTTAAAGCAGAGCTGACTTTGAAATTAAAGTAAGTTGCCCAGAGCCCTGTTTGATTGAATTTTGAATATCCTCAAGGGTAGAGTTTTTCAAATTCTTGTGCTAATCTATTTCCCTTTCTGATCAGCATTGCGAAACATTTACTTTATATTGGGTTGAACTCTTTTGGGCTGCACTCTTGTCTTTATATCTCTTGCCCTTTCACTGTGCACCGCTCAGAAGTGTGTGGCTTAGTGCTCACCCATTAGGCAGCTGAAAACAGTAACCATTACTTCATATACCATCTAAGAATTTTGCCTAGTGTTCTGGTTGTTGCATATAAAAGTTAAAATAAGAATCTCTGGACTTAACAATCAAGCATAAACATGCTTGGTCATTCCTGGGGCAACGAGATATGAAGAAAACTTTCATTCACTCTAATTTAGACCAAAGAAAGAACTCTGATTGCAGTAAGTGAGTTTAGGTTCTCCAGATCTAAAAAAAGTTTGGTTTTAGTCCACAATTGTTCCATCTTCTGCCTAATTTTAATGTCTCTAATTTTAACCTGCCTAAATTTACTTGCCTAATTTTAACCTTCTCTGATTTTAACCTTCTTCTCTGACTAGCATTTTTTGAGTCGTGAGGAATATAAGCAATCAAACACTAAAGAAAACTTTAGCTCAGAAACATAAAGAAATATAGAAGTAGAAATAAAATGGAATTTTTGAAGCATTTGCTGAACTGCAGGAAAGTATAATCTAACCAGAATCAATGCTTTTAAATTACAGTGTTTAGAACTGGATAGAATACAGCCTTCTTCATTTTTCTAATTATCTATCTACTGACCTGTGGATGACATGGCTATTTATTTCCATCGAAAATTGACATGGACAGTCGAAGTGAACAAGGCAGTGATGTAGAGACAATCTACCATACTTTCAAAACAAATTCAGAAATGCCTGCAATTGCAAAAAGTGTCCACTCACGACATTTTCCCATAATGCTGGATTAATAAAGGAGGTGAGTGAGCTAAAGCTAAAGCAGCCAATTAGAATTCAGTACAAAACTGTGGCTGCATTTTCAGTATAGTACTGCACAGTCCTATACTGAATAAAATGTTTATTTTGCAAATGAGTCATTTTCTGCTCATATATTTCATAGAATCATAGAATGCTTAAGGTTGGAAGGGACCTTAGAGGTCATCTAGTCCAATCACCTTGCAAACGAAGGGTCACCTAGAGCACATGGCATGGAGATTTAAAGATCTCCAAAGAAGGAGACTGCACAACCTCTCTGAGCAGCCTGTTCCAGGCCTCTGTCACCCTCACTGTGAAGAAATGCTTCCTGAACTTCCTGTGGAACTTCCGATGCTTCAGTTTGAAGCATTTTCCTCTAGTTCTATCACTGTCCACCACTGAAAAGGGACCAATCCTATCCTCCTCACTCCCTCCCTAGAGGTATTTATAGACACTGATCAGGTCCCCCCTCAGTCTTCTCTTCTCCAGGCTGAACAGGCCCAGTTCCCTCAACCTTTGCTCATAGGGCAGATGTTCCAGGCCCCTGATCATCCTGGTAGCCCTGCGCTGGACTCTCTCCAGCAGCTCCATATCCCTCTTGTACTGGGGAGCCCAGAATTGGACACAGTACTCCAGATGTGGCCTCACCAGGGCTGAGTAGAGGGGGACGATCACCTCCCTTGACCCGCTGGAGAGGCTCTTCTTAATGCACCCCAGGATCCCATTGGCCTTCTTGGCCACAAAGGCACACTGCTGTCTCATGGTCAACTTGTTTTCCACCATGACACCCAGGTCCCTCTCTGCGGGGCTACTCTCCAGCAGGTCAACTCCCAATCTGTGCTGGTGTCCAGGGTTATTCCTCCCCAAGTACAGGACCATGCACTTGCCCTTGTTGAATTTCATTACTTTTCTCACTGCCCAGTGGTCCAGTCTGTCCAAGTCCCTCTGGATGGCAGCACAGCCCTCAGGGCTGTCAGCTATTCCTCCAAGTTTGGTATCGTCAGCAAACTTGCTGAGGTAGCACTTTATGCCTTCATCCAGGTCATTAATGAAGAATTTGAAAATGGCAGGACTGAGGACTGACCCCTGGGGGACACCGCTCAGTACAGGTCTCCAACTGGACTCTGCGCCTCTGACTACCACTCTCTGCACCCTGCCAACAAGCCAATTCCTAATCCACCTCCCTGTCCACTCATCTATCCCACACCTTCGTAGCTTGCCCAGGAGCATGCTGTGAGGTACAGGGTGAAAAGCCATGCTGAGGTCCAGATAGACCACCTTCATAGGAGGTGATCAGGTTTGTCAAGCATGATTTCTCCTTGGTGAATCCATGCTGGCTATTCCTGAGCACCTTCTTCTCCTCCATGTGTCTGGAGACAGAAGCCAGGATGAGCTTCTTTATGAACATGAATTTGTTTATGAACAATATTTTCTGACAGACTTGGAAAGGCCTCCAAGAGTTTTATAATGGCCTAGTTGAATATTCCTTCCTGTAATGGATAATCTGGCAATAATATAAGCATCCGGAAATGCATGTTCTTGTTCTTAAATGACTATCAGCAGACATGGTCCTCTGTGTATTATCACTGAACTGTGAGTGTATAATTCATCCTTATAGTAAAATATTATCCTATAGCAAGCAATACTGTGCCTGGAAAACCACACACAAATCAGACAGAAATAGAGCTTACAGGGTGGTGACCAGTGGTGCTGAGTCCAGCTGAAGGCTTGTAGTTAGTGGTATTTCCCAAGGGTCAGTCCTCGGTCCAGTCCTGTTCAACATATTCATCAATGATCTGGATCAATGATCCAGATCCAATGATCTGCACAGAGACTCCCCTCAAGAAGTTTGCTGATGATACCAAACTGAGAAGAGTAGCTGATACCCCAGAGGGTTGTGCTGCCATTCAGAGAGACCTGGACAGATTGGACAACTTGGTAGTTAGAAAATTTATGATGTTCAACAATGGCAAGTGCAGGGTCCTGCAGCTGGGGAGGAAAAACGCCAGAAACCAGTACAGGCAGGGGACGGACATTCTGGAGAATAGCCCCACAGAGAGGGATCTGGGCATCATGGTGGATGATAAGCTGACTATGAGGCAGCAGTGTGCCCTGGTGGCCAAGAAGGGCAATGGGATCCTGGGATGCATTAAGAAGAGCATCTCCAGCAGGTTGAGAGAGGTAATCGTCCCCCTCTACTCAGCCCTGGTGAGGCCACATCTGGAGTACTGTGTCCAGTTCTGGGCTCCCCAGGACAAAATGAATATGGAGCTTCAGGAGAGAGTCCAGCGCAGGGCTGCGAGGAGGATTAGAGGCCTGGAGCATCTGCCCTATGAGCAAAGGCTGTAAGGGCTGGGCCTGTTCAACCTGAAGAAGAGAAGGCTGAGAGGGGACCTCATAAGTCTGTGTAAATACCTCAAGGGAGGGAGTGAAGAGAATGGGGCTGGCCTCTTTTAGTGGTGGCCACTGACAGACCTAGAGGGAATGGCCACAAAATAAAGCACGAAAAAATCCACAGGAACTTAAGGAAAAATTTCTTGACAGGGTGTTAGAGCCCTGGAACAGATTGCCAAGGGAGACTATGGAGTGTCCTTCTCTGGAGATCTTTGAAACCAACTTGGATGCAGCCCTGTGCTACATATTCTAGGTGTCCCTGCAAGTGCAGGAGAGTTGGACTAGATGTCCTCTAAACAGCCCTTCCAGTCTTAAGGATTTTATGATTCTATGACTGCAACAGGATCCTGGCGTGCATCAGGAGGAGCGTTGCCAGCCAGGTCAAGGGAGGTGATTCTGCCCGTCTACTCAGCTCTGGAGAGGCCGCACCTAGAGTACTGTGTGTAGTTTTGGGCTCCCCAGTATAAGAAGGACGTGGAGCTTCTAGAGAGGGTCCAGCGGAGGGCAAAAAAGATGATTAAGGGGCATCTCTCGTATGGGGAGTGACTGCGTGAGTTGGGCCTGTTCAGTTTGCTTATAGAAGAGAAGGCTGAGAGGGGTTCTTATTACCATGTATAAATACATGAAGGGGAGTTGTAAAGAAGAGGGGGCCAAGCTTTTTTTGGTGGTGGCCAGTGATAGGACAAGGAGTAATGGGTGTAAGCTGAAGCACAGGAGGTTCCACCTGCAGGTGAGGGGGAACTTCTTTCCTGTGAGGGTGACAGAGCAGTGGAACAGACTGCCCAGGGAGGTTGTGGATTCTCCTTTTCTGGAGGTCTTCAAAACCCACCTGGATGCCACCCTGTGCCACCTGCTCTAGGTGTGCCTGCTGAGCGGGAAGGTTGGACCAGATGATCTGTAGAGGTCCCTTCCAACCTTGTAGATTCTGTGATTCTGTGATTTGCTCATATTGGCCAGAGCCTGCATGCTCTATAGTAAAGTCAACAAATCTTACATTACGACTTTTTAAATTCTGTTTTATGGCTGCAGTTACATATGCTAAAGGCTAAAGCTATAAATAGTAAGTTTTAGCTATAAATAGTATATAAAGCTATAAATAGTAAGTTAAAGCTATAAATAGTAAGTTTTTTTTTAAAAAAGCCCAATAAGAGATTTAATTAGTAAAATGAAGAAAAAACATATTTGTACTGTGAACTAAGAATCATTGCTCTTGAGATTTGTTTATATACTTATTTTTTTTTAAGTGCTATCCATTAACACAACACATAGCTATTGTTTGGCAACTTGTTACATAGCATTTATTAACTCTAAAGATTTATTTATTAAATTAAATATTTATTTATTCCTTGTACTTTCCTGTTTGAACAGGAAACAGAGACGCTCACGGTAGCTTCAAGGTCCTCCAGAATGCAAAGTTCTCCACAAAACATTCTATAGCTTATCTAAGTCTATAGCTTATTTAGTGATATTTAGTGATAGTGACCCAGTATTCTGGGTGAGTTATTTTGAATTAGCCATAATGAGTAACTCTGTTGTTATCCTTAGGAGTGTTTTGGCAGGATTAAATCAGTAAAAGTTTGCAACAATGCACAATGTGACCACAGAGAAGCAAGTGTTAATTATTTAGAGTAACAGTGTCATCGAGCGCTTGAATAGAACAGATGACATTTTTTTTTTTTCTAATAAAATGCACTGGGGATTTAACAGAGGGAAGTTGTTGACACTCTCATGCTTATGGAGCATAGAGGTCCTTGTGCTTTTCTTCATTGAGTTGCCAAGTCCATGTGGAAAAGTAGTCCATGCTGATGGATCAGCTGGTGCCCACTGTTTGGCAGCATTAACACTGCTCCATATCAAGGCAACTAAAATTTGTCATCTCTCATGGCTCATGCTGTGCCAGTTTGGTGACTGCATCACAGGATGACTGACTGGGCTAACACAGAATCACTAACAGCTGAGCACGTGTGGCACATTTCAAGTGTGGTACTCAGGTATATCCTGCCCACTGGAGGAAAAAGTATTGTGTTAATGCTGGCTTGTGAAGCCTCAGTATCCTGGACTGCCTGAGATGGCTTATTTTTAGGTTCACAAGAACTATTTAAATTTTGTAGCATTTCCAGACACGTTTTGGATTTACAGGACTTTTCTGAAATAAATATGAAAGTACATGATAGATTACTTTGGTTAATCATTTTTTTTAAATAAAAGATTGCTTTGTTTTTATTAACTTTCTACAATTTCGCTTTTAAAAACTTCACTTTTCAAGTCTGTTTTCAGATTCAGTAATACACTACCCTACCATAGATTGCCCTACAGTAGATGTATTATAATTATTATTATTGTTAAAAAGGTGGTCTGGTGGATATCTCTACATTTTCTTTAATAACTTTCATATTTACATCAGACTTCCAAATAATCTCAGAGCTTTCTCAAAGTATCATTTTAATGAGAAAATTCTGGACCACAACTTTGCGGCAAGACAAAAATTTAAAACCATATTCTGTAGCTAAATCATATAACCAGAGATTCACAAAAGATCCACACAGAACTCTGTGTAGGGTATATTAGAGATTAATTATTTATTTGTTTTGTAAGGATGTTTTATGAAAGGTTCCACAACTTTTCACTCTGCTGCATTAAAAACAGTGGCACTCATGCTTTCCAAAGCAGGTCATTCTTGGGGATCATGTGACACAAAGGTCTGAAAAAAATCACATGCAAAAACATGTAACTTTTTTCTGGACTTTGGATTTTTAGTTGGAAGGTGTTAAAATAGATGAATTAGTCACACAAACATCTTATTTCTTTATTGTGATATGAAATATTTCTACTTCTCCTAATAATTAGCTTTAGGGAAAATGAATGTGTTTCAATGTGCCAGATGGCAGAAAATCAGGAATGGTTTGAGGATAGCTAATGGCTTTGTAAACATTATTATTTGATCTATTTTAAGTCATATCATATTTACAAAAATCTGAACCCTGTCTTTTTTTCTCTATTCTTTACAGTAAATTATACTGTTTCAAGATAAAATGATATGCTTCACAGGCTATGGGAGGATTGCTGGAAGAAAAACTCCACTGTGCTTTATTAGCTGTCTACCTGTCTTTAACTGTAGCTCAGCAAAACACACTTTTAAGTTTATAAGAATACCTCCTTGTAGAAAAACACTGTTTGGAATAATATATCACCATACTCTTTGGAAAACAAATAATCATGGCAAAAGTAGTGTTCCCATTTCCCAATACATTTTTTTTTGTAGTTTAATTTAATTTAAAACTAAAACAAACAGACAAGCAAAAACAGAAAAGCAAGCAACCAACCAAACAAAAAAGCCCTGAAATATTATACAAAATATTTTACCTCATTTAACATTTGAAGACTTATATACTTTCAGCGATAGTATATGGTTACATCACAGACCAGCTGTATTATTATTGCTTGAAAGAAAAGCCTTGAGAAGAATTGGACTCACTTTATGAAAATAAAGAATATTTGGTTTTACTGTACAGAATGTACATTCAAGATATGAATTCTTTTTCTAGCAGTTCATTCGTAAAGACTGTACCCCAGAATTTTGAACTTCATAATCTTGGATCACAAAAATCAACAGAGTCATCTGATGATGAATGTATCTTAAGGTCTAAGGAGACTGTAAAGTAAATATTGTTTTTCTTAATGTTGCTTGATATCACTGCTTTTATTACATTTTGTTTAAGAATAATGGAAAAATATTACAATATTAAGAAAAGCATTTTATTTTATCTGTTAATAGATGTCAGTGAATCATAATAGAAAAAAAGGAGAATTATATTAGTCATTAGTCTAAGTATTACTAGATAGTTCTTGAGCATAAATGCATCTTAGGACATTCATTATATTAGTTAAATGTTTGTGCATCCCTGGGATTTAGCTATTCTGGAATTCTGATCTTTTGATTCACGCATAAAGCTATTCTGATGGGGGATTCATGTCTTTAATATTTTTTTTTAATTCTGTCTTAGAAATGGTTTCATATCACAAGATTCACTGAAATAAGATTCTATAAAAAAACAGAGAAATCAGGACATAGCTTAATAATAATTTTAAAAGAAAACAAAAAAGGGCAATAGTTCCACTTTTAATAATTAAATTTTTGACTTGTTTTTCCTTTTAGTGACAGTGAAGTAAATTTTGGGGTAGTATAGGCATACTAATAGAATTCATATTGCTTTCTGAGTAAACCAAATTCCGATAGCATTCTGTTCAGCTTATTGCTTACTTGATTGTGGAGCTCAGAGTGCATATTTGAGGAGACTTCTGTCCCCAGGTTGTGCTTTTTGGGAAGCAGTACTTTTATCTTGGACTCCGTGGCTCCTCATGGAAGAAAGAAATTAAAGTTAGGGATGTAAATAGTGACTCAAAAAGCAATATAAATATTGACATAAAACTTGGCATATGAAGGCAGTTCACTGTTGCAATATTTCTTTTTGTCTGTCCTTATGTAGTTTTTGTTCACATTGACCTTTAAACAGTCATGTCTGCAAACTTTCCTCTGGACAATTCATTTCTGATGGTGAAAGCTATAGAGTCTGTGATTATTACAAGCCAATTGATAATTCAGTTCTTTGATTCCCTGAAGGCTTCAAAAACTCCATGTATAGTGCAACATCCCATCATAAGTTATGTTATCTTTTGCTTATACATAGATTTGAAATCAGCCTTCCAATTTACTTTACTTTAGTTGCCCTCAGTTAAGCTTTAAGCTTTTAGGCTTTCAGCCCAGCTACATAAAGTACTTTCTAACACTGGGAGAGAGAGTAAATTACAAAACAAGAAAATAAATCATCACTAGAGGGAAAACTGAATATCATTAGAAAATATTAAACTGAAAAATCAGAGCCACTGTGAAATAAAATAGAGTCAATGCAACAGAATATCCTAATCTCTAATCAATCATGAGAAGAAATATTACCAAAAATGGAAATTGTAAAACAATTTTGGAATGAGAGTATTCTATTGAAAACAGAATCACTCACCATAGCAGAGTTTTGTTATGATATCTTTTCAGTTGAGGATGATAATATACTATTTGGTGTAATTATCTATATTATTCATCTCATCTCCCATTTTATTCCAAAAATACAGATATTAAAAGATGCAAAAACCTATGTATAAAGATGTATTTACACACACATGTGCATTTATACAATAGCAACTGATTTGGAAACAATAAATTAGAATTTATTACTAAATTTTAATAGCAATTAAATGTCTAATTTCCTTGTACTCCTTTGTAAAAAGGCCCACCTAATATTATAATGCTGGCAAAATTTTAAATAATTGTGATATCGCTCTGCATAAAGTTCTTTATATTGTTTTTTGGTAATAATTTTTTTCTTCTCACTAAAAAAAAACTTATATGAATATATTTAAGTGGTAAAAAGAGATACTAGCAACTCATCAGCCCTCTTAATTCCCAACACTTTTCTACAAGAAATGCATAAAATGAAATTCGATTTCTAGAAGCAATAATGACTATTTTTTTTCTATAATCTTTACACAAGGGCATGTACTATTTTTAAAAGGTAAAACTTTATGAACACACATAAATTTAAAATGTAGCCAGTTCAAAGTTATTATTGTTACATTAACATTGGATGCATGAATTTCTCTGAATTTTCACTGGATTAGCTGAGATGAGGATGAGCCCTTTTACTGTTTCTGACCAGCTCCACTACAGGAGAACAGCTTTTGCATACAACTCACACAAATATCACACATAAATCACACATACATCTTGCCAAATAATCTTTATTCAGCTGGAATGAATATATGTTTTATTGACTGACGACTCAGAGAGTCGTACAGTTTGTGGCTAATTTTCTGTTGCGTGCCTGCAATGCATTTCCTGTAAGACAGTATCTTTGAAGTCAGGTTGTGAAAATCTTGAGTGAGAATTCATTTTCTAGCTGGATGATGTAAAGTCTCTTTTATTAGATTGCATTGTGGACTCAGTTATAAATGAGAGTTGCAAATGAATAGAGTAAAATGTAAAATGGAATGAAATGAGCATATGACTAAGTGCTCAGGACTGAAAATATGATCACTTTGTTACTGTTAAATTATCAAAAAAACACTTGGGATGCTACTTCATAAGAAAAAAATATTGTCATTTCATATCTATATGGCAACTATATTTTATAGAATGTCATCCATTGATTCTGGAATATGCTTTATTTTTTTTTTACTGAAGACTGGTAATCCTTCTGTATTGTTTTAAATATACTGAACCCACCTAATAGTGGATTTGACACCCTAGATGGGCTACACTGGTTATATACGCATCTGCACAGATTTAGACATCTTAAGTGAGATGATCACCTAAGGATTCATCACTTATTCACATGGCAAGGCACAAACATTTCAGGAGTTTCATTTAACATTTTAGTAGCTCTGTTTCAGAAAATACAGGTTCTACAGATGGTTTCTATCCATTAACTGAATTGGGGAGGAGAATGGAGAGCTCTAACTCTCTGCATCTACAGTGATGAATCTGGTGTATTATTTTTATAACATTGTTTTAAAAGACCACCTTTTACTGTGTGACTCAACAATAGTAGTAAATTGTTTTGGAATTCTTTTCTGCAAAAATGGAAAACTTATGTAAGAGACGCTTTTAAGGAGTTAGAATGCCCATTAAAAGAAGAATTTAATACTGAGATATGAGATAGAGAGAGCAAGTGAACTTAAGTAGTAGAATTTACAGAGACAGTCAGCAGATGCAGTAATTTGCATTTGTTTGCAAAGAAAGGGTCCTTGTATCTGTTCAGAGCAGCATACATGTTCTCAGTTAGGATTGTGGCATGCCACAGGTCACCTTCCCCTGTAGCTATTGGAGTCATTGTACCTGTCAAGTCAAAGACGTTTTTTTCAGGAGGAGCTTCCAATGGAGGATGCAGCTGAGCAAACATCACACTGCAGGAGGTTTTGGGGCCTTGGGCTGGGGATGTTGTGTAGAGATTGCTAAAAGTTTCCTCTCCCTCTTGACTATCGCTCACTTCTGCCACATGTACACCAATGATACCACCAGAGGCAACTTGGGTAAT
Source organism: Nothura maculosa (assembly GCA_032353885.1). Lineage (NCBI taxonomy): Eukaryota > Metazoa > Chordata > Aves > Tinamiformes > Tinamidae > Nothura > Nothura maculosa. The sequence continues at coordinate 20,970 of JAUBOD010000452.1, forward strand.
GGGACTTCAGAGCTCTGTGGATGGTGGTCTGGAATGGGAGGGGAGCCCATGTGGATTTCTTCTGCCAGTGAGCAAGTAAGTTGAGAGAAATGGACAGATGTGTCAAGATAACAAGTGCTATCTTGACATGTAAAACCAGAGAATTTTAGCTGAAAATGAAAGTAACAATTTTTAAAAGGCTTGAAAAGAAATGATGATTTTTAAAATACATTAACAACTTTTGTAATTCATTACCATAAGACATAAAGATAGCAAGAGCTTAGAATATTAACAAAAATCTCTTTTGCCCGATTAAAATGGGATCAGGCAGGCAGGAAACATGCAAACTCACTGCTGTGAATATATTTTAACCAATAAAGACTATTTTGATTTTTTTTTCCAACTCATTTAAGATAAATAATTAAACAGTTAAGGTCCTCCAAGACTACGAGGTCTACTGACATCTACATTGTTTAAAAGGAATCTGTTTATAGGTGTAAATCCTAAGATTATTTGGTCAATATTCATATTATTGAGATTTCTTAATCTGTTTTTTTGCAAATATGAATACAGATGCGTGCATATATTCAGATTCCAGAGTCTCCATATTCTGTCCTTTTCTGAAGCACATTACGTTGTAGAAGGTGAATATTATTCTTTGTGATTTATCTTTTTCTATAGGAAATGCTTTACAATTTAGTTTTAAGACTTCTAGGATTGAAGTTCATTTCCTTTGTTTGTCATTTCCTCAAGTTTCTTTTTTTTTCCTCATTTTTTGTACTTTTTCATCTATTTTCTCTTCCAAAGTGTCAGGAAAAAAGAGAACAATAGTCAGACAATTCAGCAAAACATAACACACCAGAATACCTGCAAGGAACAAGAAGGAGCAGCAGCTCCTGATGAGGACTTTTAGGGAGAATATTTAAAACTGTTAGAATTACAAAACCCCTGATTATTGAGTTGCTACTCTAGGAAATTGATATATCTTCTAAGGTGGAATTCTCAAGAACTATTTTATAGCTCCATAACTGCCAGTTGTACCTCTATAACAGAAAGACAACTATTCTTAGGCTACAACTCTTTCCTTTATGTTATGTAATAACATACAATAGAACAGAAATGTCCTACATTTCTAATATTTCAAATCTGTGTGACATTAAACTTTATATACATAATCATCTTTAATTTTGAACATAAGACTAATAACCTGATAGCTTTTTAACTTTTGTTTTTAAGAGCTTATCTTTTATTTGATGTCTTTAAGAAGGTTTTGCTAAAAGTATCTTATGGGCTAATAAACAGCTATGACTTCATTCCAGTTCATGAAGAGAATTTTGAGTTACTACCCAATTTTATCTAATCTGAATTCAAATAAAGTTATTTAGTGAGCCAAAACTCAAATATACATTTGTTTTCAGAAAAAAATCCTTTTTTCTCTATTTTTAAAGCAAGAAAAAATACTCTGAAATTCAAATTAGTTTTTTGCAGAATATATCACAAAATATCTCTGCAATATCTTTTAGAAATGTTTATTAAAATGATACACTTTTTGATTAATTTAAATATTTAGTAAATATATTAATCTTCATTTTTAAATTAAACATATCAAATTTTCATTTTCTTTTGAAATATTTTATTTCCATTAAATTCTAGTGTTATCTTTTAAATTGTTACTTTGATATTTTTGCAATTATCTATTCTTATTTAAATCTTTCAAAGGGTACTTATTAATTATTTTAAAAAATGATTTAAATTAAAGATCTCTTTCAAGTTCCAAGATCATTAAATATAAAATCAGTTACTTTCATTGGGAATACTTAGCTACATAGCCGTCTTAGGCATCATCACTCTGACAAGAACTTTTCATTGAAAATACCTTTAAAAATGACGGAATTTCCTATTTCTGCTTATAAAGGGTGCATAAATAACGAGAGAGGGAGAAATAGGAGCAGTGAGCATGGGAGCTCGATGAGCACTCGAAAAAGGATACATCAAGTAGGACCACTGCGTAATTCAGCATTAGTAATTCCAAAGCTATTTTTACTAGATGTCTCTACTATGGCAGCAAACTCAAGATCATTCATGATCAAAAGTAAAAAATATCATGAGATTTACTCTATGTTTATATGAAAACAGATGGCCTAGGTATATGGACAACAGTAATCTGGATTTCATCCATGTATTACCAGTTTCTTTTTCTTTGATACCACCCCTGTCAAAACTGGTTTTAAGAATGCGGGTTTTTTTTTGATAATTTGTTTTGTCAATTAAGTTGACAGAAAGTAATGGATGATTTTTGTTGATTTTCTTTTTATTTTGTAAAGCAGAACCAGATTAACTAATTCATAGCAATATACTGTCCTTTTCTTAATTTACAGTGTTGAACTGGGAAATGCACTCTAATATTTTAACTATTTTATGCTCCTGTGTTTAATGCAGATCTTGGCTTGTATGATTCCTTTCAAAATTCTGTAGCAGTTTGACTTTGAATCTGGCTGAAAAGTCATATTATTTTCACTCCAGCAATCCGCCATAATATTTTGTGTATGCTTCTGTTCTTCCAAATACACAGCTTCTTTTGTATTTCACTCTCCTTGAAAAAAAGAATAGCTTCATAAACAACTGACAGTGTGCAGTTCTGAAATTCAAATGTTCCAGCTCAGGAAATTTAAGCTAGTTGTATTTCAGCATATTCTCTTTTATGCTTAGAACTATTAATTAGATCTTAACATAAGCTGCATGAGGGAGTGAGTTCCATATGAAGGAGATAAGAAATAAAAACAAACAGACTGGGAACAGAAAGGGAAAAATATAAATTTCCATCTTCCCCTATGGCTTTTACTGTTCATTTTACATTAATATATTGATCTATTACTTGAATATAAAAATTTTCAAAATTAAAAGAAAAACTCTTAGAGATTGATTTGCTCAATCTTTTTTTTAAAAAAAATCAAAGCCGATGTTAGGGAAAAGGGAATATTAATGAACAAGTAGAGAAGAGGTTTAAAGCAACAAGAATTTTGAAATAGTTTGGAAGATTCTTGCTACTTATACATTTTTTTTTCTTAAGCAGCTAAGACAGACAACATAATTCATCATTATGCAAGCATGTAATAGCAGTTATGGGGAAGGAATTATTCCCTGTTGTGTCTATCAGAGTGTCTGCCTAGAGATGTCTTTTTTTTTTTTTTTACTTGTAGCTTGAGCAGTAAGTATTTCATCCACAGGTGGTCTTACACTAAGTCTATGCAAGTGTCAATAGCTCTGCATGGTTAAATACACATATAATTTTTGAGAGGACATTTCTTAAATGGACCATTTATATTAGCGTTTTATCAATTAATCATTGTTACTAATGTAAGTAAGAATAATTTCTGCTGATGAAGTGAGTCTATTTTTGTGTGTTTCAAGATCTTTTTACTTCTCTTTCCAACAATACCTGGTGAGCCTCCAATAACGAAAGTGGGTTTTGGAACTGTAGCCCAAGGAAGATCTCACTTCTTGGAGATATATCTATATCTATATCTATCTATCTATATACACTTTTTTGGCTAAGTATCCAAATATTTCTGTTACAAAAAATAAAGGAAAAAATATGAATAATTAATCTATGTAATTCATCAGTGCCAATTCCAGCATGGTTAATTTTGAAGGCTCCATTCTTCTTTCAGCTAAATTCTGGAGCCATTAGCATGAACAGGATTGTGGATCTAATTTTCCAAATCTCTCTAATTTATTTTATAAAGGAATAGGTATGGAGGTGGAAATAGCTGATGATAATGACTTTGAAACCTTATCAGTGATCTGATCCTTCAAGTACAGCGTCAGGAAAGTAAAAGAAGACAAATATTTACAAAGTTACAGGGGACATTAGTTTGAAGTCATGGGATGAGATGAGATGAAATATGCCTTCCTCATCTTGAAATGATAATACTTATCAATATATTTAAAGACTACTCATTTCACATTAAGGTTAGAGGAATTTTAATTTCCTTCTCACTACTTCTGGACTTCCAAAACATTTCAACAAAGACAAATACTATGCAGTATTATGCATACTATGTATTTTGTTTCACCTTTCTCCCACTCACCACAGAGTTAATATGAAAAAAAAATCCAAACAACAAAAAATTCCATCAAAAATTCAGTGAAGTAGGAATAAAGGATAAGCTTTATCATTTATATCATTTGTATATATTATTTATATGATAAAATATGATACGTAAATATCATTATGATTTTCTGATACGTAAATATCATTAAAATATCATTTTTTATCAGTACTTAAAAACATATATGTCAATATCTTAAAAATTGGTTGGTAATTTACATTTTGATTTTGATTTGTCCATATTTTAAAGAAAAAGAGACATTACAAAGCTGAATATGCCATTTAAAATAATAGACTAAAAATGTAATTACAATTCATGAACTCCCATATGATTAAATAATTCATAGTAATAGCTCAAGTTCATCTTCTAATTATGTTAATCACTTGCTTCAGACTCCAGGCCTGTAGTTTATTCTCACTTATTTCTTTGAAAATGATTTCTCAGGGAAAAAAAAAAAAGAGGAAAAAAAAAAAAAGAAAAAAAAAAGTAGAAAAACTAACGAAGAAAAGAATTAATAAATAGGTTGTTTCAAGGGGCTTTGGCTCCACCTTGTGTCCCCAGTGTGTTCGCCTAAAAATTAGGAAAGAATTAATCACTTGGAAAAATGGAATGAAATTTCATGCTTAAACTTAGAAGCAAGTTTTTACCATTATACTATCCATACTGCTGGATTTGACCTTATCTTCTTTAGTAAATGATAAAGCTCAGAAACTCTAGTATAATAAATTTCTGAACAAATACAAAACTCAAAATGCAAGAACATTTATGTTTAGAAATTCTTTTTTTTCTCTCTCTCTACCTGTAAAAACATTATTCACTGAATTGAGTCTTTACTTCATATATGTGAATTCTGCATTGGCACTACAGATCTCGAAGAGAAGGGCTCTGGAGCGGACGCTCGTACCGGAGCTCCTTGTCTAGAGGCGAACCACTGTGGTCCAAAGCCGCCGAGCGAGAAAGCGCAGGCATCGAGAAGCCCGAGGCAGCCCCGGCGCCGGCCCCTGAGCGGGCAGCGCGGAGCCCTGTGCCCGAGGCGGCTCTGACTCAGCGGGGGCGGAGCCGGCAGGACAGGCGG
>JAUBOD010000452.1:27104-38793 GCA_032353885.1 Nothura maculosa
ACTTATTCATTAACGACCTGGATGAAGGCATGGAGTGCTCCCTCAGCAAGTTTGCTGACGACACCAAACTTGGAGGAATATCTTCATAAGCAATACCATCTATCTAATTTTGTCTGTGTTCAGTTTTATCTATAATTAATTCCATTTTTTGCTGTGTCTACTTATGCCATTCCATTCACTGATGCTTTTTTTTTCTTCTAATAATTCTAAGGCATTGTTTAAATCTTTTTTTTTTCATCTCTCAATAAAATCTTAAGTACTAGATTAATAGTGGGATTATCATGTATGGAAATCGATCTACCTTAGTGAAGAGAAGGATATGCCAATCTAAACCAAGGATATGCCAATCAGCAAGGATGTGCCAATATTGTTAATGGTAAAGTCAAAGAAGTTTGGGGTTTTTTTGTGTTTTTTTTTTTTTTTTTATGTGTAAGGACAGTTACAAAGGAGTGAAAGAATGTGTAAGACATTGACTTCCACTTTTTTTCTGTTGTTGAGTTCCAAGCTGAATCTATTTTTTGCTCTGAAATTATCATGTGAAACACCATGTATTCCTAATTTGAAACTGATAATTCTCTTTGAAAGGACACATATGGAGATATTGAAAACAGCTGGATAGTACAGGATCCTACATGGCAGCTACAAGATGAAGCTTAGCCAGAGATTAAAAAAAGATATAGAAAAAGAATGTTGAATGTTCTGAGGGTGAAGAAAGGAGTAAACTCTGTGCTCACCTTGGTGTTTTTTGTTCAGATTTTGCATCTTTGTTTCCCCAGGTCTTTTCCCCTCTTACACTGCATATTATAAGAACTGTTTTCTTCTCTGAAACAGAAGAAAAATAAAAAAAGGAACAAAGATAATCATAAGTCCAGAACACAGGATCTCATTACTGATATTAGTGCTCTCTGTTGCTTCTATTCAGACAGGAGTAATGTCCTGATAGGTAAGCCATAGATTAAATGCCTAATGGTAGCTAGAGATAGACCTCTATAAGAATAAAACAGTCTGGTGTATAGATTTTAAGAAACCTTTACGAGCTCATATGTTTGATATTGCTCTTTTAGGGCCAGCACTATTTGTTCTACCAGTTCATTTGCTATATTTCTTCTCTAGTCATATATAGCTTCATAGAAATATTCAGAATGACTTGCAGTCATAAGAAATTCATAATATGTCTGGGGAGGTATTTGAGCTTGATTTTATTAACAGTTGATTACTGCTGCAAGGTACTTTAGCAAAGAGATGGAAATAACTTCAACATGATAGTGAGTGTCACAGTTTTTCATGGTCATACTGAAAGACTGTGTTCACAAGAAACAGCACTATGTAACAGTTACGAGACCTATCGCTTTAGCAAATAGCAGGGAGAAATTAGAATATGCAATCCATTCTGTGAGGTAAATCTACTTGTTGACAGGAAGCATAGCTCCTCTTTCCTGTGCCTGAATCTGAATTCTCAACTTTTGGATGTCTGCTCATGCCAAAGAGAGGATAATGCATAATCCAAGGCTTCTGTATATAGGCTTAAAGTTGTCATCAAACTTAAATCTGAAGCTGTAGGTAGTCAGAGTGGACTACAAGGACACTCAGGAAGGAGCGGGAACAACTCAAAACTGGATAGCACAAAGACAAAAGACCACAAAGGTTGATGGACTGTGTTACAAAAGAAGAAAACTAAAGTCGATTTGGAAGGAAACATGGGCTCTCTAGATCAAGTAACACTGGAAATACAATCTGACAAGCTATTGATAAATTATCAGAGAAGAAATCTACATGCTGCTCACGTTAGCTGTTTCTCTTTTGAGTTTGCACTCCTGAAATCAGAATAAGCTTTGCATTTAGGTTGTAATTTGTTGTATTGTTCCTCCTGCATGGTTGAAAGAGCCTATAGCAAATATCCATAGCTATTCTGATTGTTCCTTTGCACAGAGTATTTCTCAGTCTGAAAATCTAAAAGAATGGTTTTTTGTTACTTGGAGAAGAGGCTCCATTTGTAAGCTACACAAGCACAGAGTCATTTGCATAAGAGCAGGCCCAATAAATAGGAATCCAGAAACAATTTTTGAGTGTAGATGAAGCTAAAAAATCTTGTTTGTTTTGGTTGATTAACTGTTTATTGATCAAATTGATGTTTACTCTTTTTAAATGTTCATTCTCTTATGTCTTATTATTGCAGTCTTTCAGGTTGCTACATAATAAATTGTTTATTGCTATGTTTCAGATTAGGCTACATTATTGTTATTGTTATTTTAATAAATATATTTCATTCTGAGAAGAAGATTGTTCTAAACAAAAAGAAGAGAAACAAATGTAGATTGTAAAATGCTTTGTGTAAATTCTGTATAAGCATCTTAATTTTTCCCACAGAAAAGCAATGAAGTTCTTTTTACTCACACTTATGAGAGTTCAAACACAGCACTATACATCAAAGAGCAAATGTTGCAGCACCTCTCAAGCCTTTGAAGATTTTTTAAAGAAGATGCTTATAGAGGAGGTTAAAATACTAAATATAACTGTGGTTCATCAGTTTCAATTAGTGTACCTTGACCTTCAGAAAACAAAAGTATTATTTTACTTCTTTGTTTTTTGCATTCTTCTCATGAGTTTAAAGAAATACCAGAGTGGTCTTGAAAAAAAATAACAACATTGTGTTATGCATTAATGTGGAGTATGTCCTCTAAATAATTGCATTACATAATTAATGCATTCATGGTTAATTTCCCCTGTGGGCAGAAAGACAGCAGTTAGCTTTCTTTTGTGATTATACAACTGCTATATTTTCATTGCTGCACAAATCTGAGCTACAATAAATGGTGGTTCAGCATCAGGCATGAGAGAAGAGGGAGTCAGGATCACTTTTCAGCATGCTTCTGATATTCTCCATCCTAATAGTAAAAGTTCTTGGCATTCAGGATCCAATCAGCACCTACTTATTTTTTTTTTTATTAAAGCATCTGTGAGAACTATTTGGGGTTGTTCAGCATTCATTTAATGAATCCATAAATGTACAGGAACATAATCTTTTTTAAGTTCTTTTTCATTAAAAGAAGTTTGTCTATACTGTTATTTTCCTTCATTATAACAACAGTAGAACACTTTCCTTTTCATCTCTATATCTTTTTTATAAATCCTAGATTCTATTAAATCATATAAATTTATTAAGTCATAGATCTTTTCTGTGTCTTCATTGATTCCTATTTGCTAATATTTTTCCTGCTGCTGAGAATTGTGAAATACTGAAACTCTAAGCTTGGTTGTTTCTGAATAATATCCCAGGAAAGAACAGCAGGTGACTGTGATGGTCCTAACTTTTTGACTTTATTTAAGAACATAGTATGGCTTCCTGCATCATTTGGAATGAACTTAAGTCGTTCATTCACACATTTTTAGATATTTCCAGGATATTGAAATGTTTCTTTTTTTCCGTTGTATTAAATATACTGATTAACTTGGATGTCTTCTATGGAGTGCAGAGATATGGACAATTCTAGGTACCCAGCTAAAGGTGCTATTCCTTTCCAGGTACTTCCAGGTATCCACTAGTGATCTCCCTCTAAACGTTTTTGTTGTAATGATATGTTGACTACAAACTGGTGACTTCCTTCACTGGATCTCAGTCTTGCACAGCTCTTAATCCTGAAGCATGAGTCATAATACAGAGAAAAATATTAGTTTTACTGAATTGAGGCCTAAAATGCAAATATTTCTCCATTTTTATTGTAATTTCCACAACATTATTTATAGCAAAACTCATTCAGGTGTACAAACCTGAGCCCTTACATTTTCAGCTAATTTATTGTCCATCTCGTACCACCTACACATTTGATAATATAACAACAAACATACCTATTTAAGTAGTCTGACAATAGCAAAATTTTAATTATAGCTATTAGATCCTATGTATTATTCTGATAACTTATTAAAACAGAGTCCCATAAAATTAAGGGGAACACAGAAACAAATCATGCCATTTTGCTAACTATAGAATGTTTTTGTGGAGCTTTCCAAACTGGGAAAAAAAATAGTGTTTTTTTTTTTGCTTGGAAAAATTGTGGGAATCAATGTAGTTGTCATTCAAAGTGTTGACTTTCTGGTAGCCATCAGACAGCCAAATTACTCAAATAGACTGTCACAACAACAGTTGGCTTTGAAATACTGAAATTAATAGAAGATGAGGAATCCTAAAAAGAAAAAGAAAAGAAAGAAAAGATATTTCTGAAATAGAAAGTATTTATTGCATCAGGGAACAAACAAACCAAACAAAGAAAAACAAAAACACAAAATCTTAGAAACTTTATTCTAGTGAAGATTAATTATTCCAAGTGACATATGAAGCAAATCAATTCAGACTTGACTTCATCTAATTAGAGTTAGGTCATTTACAACACTCAAAGGCAACATTTCAAGTGCTCAATATAATTCAATAAAGAGTTTTATCAGCAATGAAGTCCACTCAATTAGGAAAACAAAAAGGTCTCAAATGCAATCAGATAAGGATCAAGTTGAGTCGTGATCAAAGAGTGTATCACATACATTTGTGTGACAAAATTGAGAAAAAAAATAGGGCCTATTTCTGAATCTTGACTAATAAAGTAATATAAAATTATGAAGTATCAATTAATTAATTGTATGATACCCACTGGTGAAATAAAGGCTGATCTCCAGAAAAATGATTGCCCAATGCATGACTACTGACAATGCAAATATTTCATTCAAGATTCAAGATTATCTCTGCTGAGCATTTTCCCCATATGATTTTGAAACAGATAAAAATACATATGATGTGACAGGATTTGGAGCCTGCCAGAGGCTTGAAGCAGATCTTTTCATTCTTAAAATGAATTTTCTAGGGGTATTTATCACTTACAATCTCTGAAGTTATACCTTATTAGTAAGCAAAAATATGAAACAAAATAATTATATCTAAAGGAGCTCGAGATTCCTTTCCTTGAATAGTCCTTTCCAGATTAGAAGTTTTCAGAGGTTTCTGTAGTTTGAACAGCATCATCACAACCACCCTAAGACCTCTCAGGTCTCAATCATAAGCTAATCACCCCAGTCCTGCAAGCTGGACCTTGCAGTCTGACGTAGTATCCAAGTGGTGATCTACAAATGCTTCTTATCTCCTATTCTCAGATAAAGATCCCAACAACACACTGCTCCTGAGAAGAGCTGATTGTGGACCATCTTGTTTTAAATGTAAAGATCTGCAGAAAGCAAAGCCAGGCACAAGTGGTGGAAGATTATCATGGCATGTTGCAATCATCCCCCTTGAGTAGACACCTCTTAGTGAAGGCTCATCATTCCTCAGCATGTCTGTCCCATTATGTTATTCAAAAGTGCTTTGAGGGTGATTGTATTTCAAGGTTCCTCACCAAAGTCACTTAAAAACACTAAACAGGACACAAGGGAAGGTTTGCTCTACATTACAAGTAAACCAGATAGAAGACGAGAAATTGGGAGCAGAAAAATATGCTCAGTGTTCACTGAGGAGGGAGAGAGAGGTCACGAGGGGGCTGCAGACAGGATCTGTGTTGTGGCTGTGCTAAGCTGTTCATGATTTGGAAATGAGAGAGAAAAAAGAAAATAAAGTTTCTTGATTAGATATTCAAGGCCATAAAGAAAAGTGCCAGCTGAAGAATTCCGAAAGTTCCTTGCAATATTCTGCAGAAAATTAAATGAACTTTAGATAAATGCAATGCAATACGCTTGGGAAAGAATAGTCCGAACTTCACAAGCATAGTGATGTACTCTGAGGTAACCATTAGAACACAGGAATGAAATCTTTAGGTTATAATAATTAGTTAAATGAAAACATGGTATTTTGATAGTCAAAAAGAAATAGACTAATTTCTGCCACTCACCTAATTTTTGAGGAAACATTTCTAACATAGGAAATATATGTGAGAACTGAAAAAAAATACATAGGACAACAACTATGAAATATTTTTATGATATGACATAAAAAAACAAATCTGAAAAAAATATTGAAGGGGGAGGACATCATGAAGATACAAAAAAATGAATGGAAAGGAGAAGTTGAAAATGGAGAATTGATTTCTCAATAGTTAAAGCATCAAATGAAACTAACATTAGATATGAAGCAAGCAGAAAGAGTGCTTTGCATAATGCATAAGCCATAATGTTGTCTAAAAATTATCAATGATTGAAAAAAATATTGGAATTAAAATTCACCCATGTTTTTGGAGGTGAGTGTCTGAAACTCTTATCTCTAGAATCAAGGAAATTGTTCACTATCATCGTTACAGTAGGCTTATCTGACCTTTTATTTGTCCTTAGCCATCATTTACTGGTCACTCTAGAGACATGAGACCAGATCAAAGACAAATACATCAGAGAGTGGATGTAAATATACTGTTAGCATAATAATAGCAACTCCAAAATACTGCAATTTTAAGCTCTATCATAATTTGTAACTCCTTGTTTTTGAATATCTGGAGCTCAGTAAGGGACGTTTTCTTGCTGTGTTTACCATTATATGCATTTCAAAGTGTCATTAGATATTAGCTTCACTGACCTTTAAGGCGTTGTCAAATTTCGTAAGTGAATTAGTGATAGTACACTCTTAAAAAAAAAAATAACCAAGTTCCTAACTGTCTCCTTACTTGTTTCCAGGGCTATATATAACATGGTCAGCTCAAACTTCGCTATAAATGTAAATTCTATCAATATTTCAAATAAGATAAATTCACTATTAGTGATCAAGAAAACACAGTCATCTCCTGAAAAAGTTTTATAATAAGGCAGTTCCTGTGCAGTGTATATCCATGAAAAAAGCATAAAAGCAAACAAAATGCATTGAGTAGAAAAAGCTAGAGTGAACAGTGGCCTCAAAGATTCATGTGTAATCATCTGGAAGAAACTAGAACTTTGTCACATGTTTGAAGTAATAATTTCAGACTATCACAAGTATTAACACTTGGGAAAATAATTTTTTTTTAGAATCATAGAATCATAAAATCTTCAAGGTTGGAAGGGACCTCTAGAGATCATCTAGTCCAACCTTCCCGCTCAAGCACGCACACCTAGAACATGTGGCAGAGGCTGGCATCCAGGAGGGTTTTAATTTGGCCTGTATCATTTTGTGGCTTTTTATCTGTGAGAAAAAAAAAAGGAAATAGGAGGAAGACTGTATGCCACAGGTTGTTCTGTCTTTTACTTGTTATTCACCATCCTTATATACAGACTTCTTTATTGAATTCTGGCGTAAAGCACAATCAAAAACTTCTTTATTTGAATATTCTCAATTCTTTTTCCCTCTCAATTGTTTTTCCCTCTCACTGAGAAACAAAAATCCTTATTGCCATCATGGACACTGGGAAGAAAGTAGGACCTTGGATGGCACAATCCATTGCTAAGTGGGAAGTATGAGGACCATTTCGTGCACCACTCCCCAGTGCTTATTTTGGAAAGAATAAACTCATTGTTCCAGCCAGAAGAGGTCCTACAGGCAGTACCAAATGGACATAGGCTGAAAAAAAGATAGAGTATTGAGTTTTGGAGAGAAACAGGGAATTCTTTTTAAGAGTGAGACTTTTTTTGTGAGTTGCTGGCACTGAAGACATTTTTCCAAACACTCCATATTAACTGTGCTTTGAATTGTGTAAAAACTAACTACTTGACTACAACTGCAAAGTGGGATTCCTTCTACTTCCCTCAAAAAAAAAAAAAAAAACATTTTTTTCTGTTATCAGGGTTAGATGTCCTACTGTTCACTGTGAAATCTCTTCCATATGTTCTCTTTTCCATCTCTTTTCCTAATACACAGATATCATGGACATCTATGAGTGCTGTAAATTTCATATAAGGAGTCGAGAACTTAAATATATCTGTGGAAATATTCAGATTTATCATCACAAATTCCCTTTGTGGATCTATCCTCTAGTATTTATTTATGCAAGTTTAATGAAACGTGTGCATTGATTTATTATGCTTTTGTTAACACTGAAAATAACATTTTTTCAAAGAAATACAAAAGCTGTGGTATCACATTTCCTCTTGAAAATGATTTCAGTGTGACTTTAGCATTGTTATTGTTACTAGGAAAATGCAAAATCTTTATGCTATGTGCAAAAAGACAAAATTGAATACTAAAATAAACACTTTATTCTCTCAGGAAGATATTTTTTTCAGCCGTGCCGTAGATCCACAACTCTGATTATAATTATACCTATACCTGATTCTATTTTCAGTGAATAATTCTCTTCAGAAGGTTAATACCATGTAGGGTACTTGCTACTCAATGACAAGAAAAGCTTAACTGTCTTTTGTTCAAGCTCGTTTAACTTTTTTGAGCCTAAGGTTTCCCTCAGGAATTCTGCAAAATAAGCAGTGGCAGCTAATTACTCAACTTAAGTGGTGAGTGAGGATGCATCATTTACTTTTTGAACGTTCATGAAGCCCAGCCCTGTTGTCCCTTGCAGGTGGTAGAAAAACTGTTGAATGCCTAAGGATAAGGAATAGGGAGGGAATCATGATGCAGCCAGATTGGGAACTGACCCTATTTGTATATGGGGACATGTTCCTCACATGTGAATATATATATTACAGGAGACATTTGGGTAACAAATTACTATTCACTTATTTTCAGAAAAGTATACCCTAATTTATGTGAACATATGATCAGAGTAAAGAGCTTTTGAATGTATACCGTACAGTTATGTTGCAAGGTGCAGGGCAAATAAGAGAAAAAAGGAAGGAGTTAATGCAATTTACACCAGCTGAGATCCTGCTGAGAATCATGCCAAATGAAAAAAAAGGTGTCATAGTTCTTGTAGAGTATATAGAAACAAATTATCTATCACCACATTTAGAAGCATAAATCAAATGTTAGCTTGATTAATGAAAGAATGAAGTCAGAGCATCAGGAGATGCAACCTATTATGTGGTCAACAATAATGGAGTTAATCATGTCCTAAAGTCCCGTGGCAAAGGTTCCTTTGTGTATGCAGCTTTACCTTTGCTAAAAAGAGAATAATATAGAGTGTTTGTGTGTATTGTGTACACAGATCATACCATCAAACTAGGTGAATGATTGACAGTTGCAAGACATAAAAATAAAGCAATATCATGTGTAAGTTTAACTAATCTAAATAAATAAATAACAGTGAAGATAAACTCTACGAAAAAGAAAAAAAGAATCCTGCTCTGTAAAAGACAAACTTTCAGTCCTTTAAATTATTCTTTTCTTTTCAAAACAAGACATTATGATAAAAATATCGATGTTAAAAGTTTAGTTTCTAATTTTTACTTTTTAATTGCTAGGCTTTTACTACAATGAGAAATTAGTACCATTTAGGTCATTTTCAAAAAGTACTTAAAATACAGGCTATTTTCATGAAAATCATTAGGGCCAAAAATATGTAACCAAATTTTATCCATCCATGATTTTGCCTTAGGAAATACTACATGCAGATCTATTTGCAATAAATTTAATAAAACTGACTTAACAGACTCTTAAAAACTGGTCATAGGCTATTTATTTATTTATTTACTGAATATTTCAAAAGCACTCATATTATGGAATGAAAAATCAAGCACAATAATGTAATCAGATATATAAGAAGGATAGAATTAAAGTTGTATGTGCAATTGTATTTCTGTGCATTTGAATTTTTTGCATGGTTAACCATGAAACTTGAAAGTTATTTTATCTTATTTTCTTTCTTTGCTTGATTTGATAAAAAGATAAATAACTTTCAGAGAAGGCTCAGTTTTTCTCTGAGATATCCATAAGTACAAAGGGTCCTAGGGACTTCTGCAGATTTATATTGTGACAAAAATAAAACTAAAGTCTAGACAATGATACCAGAGTAAATAAATATCTATCTAAATTGCCTTTTTGTTTGGCTGGCAATGAAATTTTTCATCTGTTTTTACCCTTACTCCATAATCAGTCAAATACTACTTTGTAGCAATCATATTTTTCTATGTGAATATGATTACAAGGATCACAAGACATGAGGTGCAAAATACTGCTGATCTTCTAGGGATAGTAAAAGGTAATGATTTTCCAATTGCTTATGATGAGGTAAAAATGATATTAAGGCCAGTAATGTAGTTAAAGAGGAAAATAGATGGTAGCTGGAGTGGTAAAATGATCTATAGTTGTTATGTCCTAGAGCATAGATTAGCTTTTGTTTGTATAGGAGGCACTATTCCAGAAAATTTGAATGAATAAAATTAAATATTGCATGTGTTGACTCAGCCAGCCAGCCAGGAGAAGGGATAAAAGTTATCTAATAAAACCTGGTCCCAGAAAATAAACTACTGGCAAGAATAATTTCTAAGCACTTTAGAAAAAAAAAAAAAGAGTTTGAGATGCCTCTTAGTGGATCTCTGGGGCCTCCCAGAATTATAACCGATAAGCACTGTGATTTTTTTGTTCCTTTTAGTTTCTTTGCAAGACCAGAAAAATTTTAAGTTGTGTAGTTTTCTTTCCAGCCTGTGGAGATCCAGGTCCCAATACGAGGGTGGAGGCTTGGCACATTCTCTCGTGTTTAGAACAAAATGCCTAAGGAGACTGTGCTCAAAGATATAATCACTTATTTATTTGCAATGTAGTTTTTGTGCTGTGCAATCTCTTTTGTTAAAAAAAAATGAAATAAACTATTAGTGCTTTTGTTCTAAGTTTTGAACCCAGGGCCAGGGGTGTGGGGAAGACTAAGTTCACCTTCACTGCAGCCAGAGGTGTTGGAAAAGAAGAGCTTGTGTAATGCAGGGTAGACAGTAAGTGTGATAGAGCTAGAAAATGGGGACCACACAGCATGGGCAAAGGAACAGTGTAGGCAAAAATGCTCGGGCTGTTTGGCTAACTCATGATGCTTTTAGAGAGGCCTATAAATGTGCCTCAGCTTTCCCTCCCCCTCCTGTAGGCACTTTTTGTTGGAATAGTGAGTAATTCCTCCTACTTCCTCTGTGTCCAAAATAAATGCAGTAAATCTGTCTTTATTACTAAGAAATTAGGAGTGTAAACCACACAGGACCTGTTTGCATGGCCTCCTGCAGACTCACTTGGTCTGTATCAAAAGCCAAGCAGAAGCTGTGTCCTATGGTTAGAATAGAGCTGAGCCTGAGATAAAATACCCTGACAAAATGCAGAGTGTTTTCAAGTGAGCTTGGCATATGGACAAAGCAACCATGGCCAAAATCAACTTGTGTTTTCCTGCCAAGAATATAGTGGTAATCATGAACTGAATGATACCATGGAAAGAACAAAACAGCTTGCTTTTGTCATCTCAAAAAAAGCACAAAAGCAAAATTATTTTGGCTTATGTAGAACATGTCGTATTTTTCATCCCCGTGGTTCCTATCTTCCTTTAAAAAAACAAGTCTCTGCAGGTTATGGGGCAGGATCTGCAGTCAGGCGCCAATTTCTCCATTAGTCATGCCTGCCAGTCACCTACGTGATTTTATCAGTCATGAAACTATTAGAAACGCTGTCACTGAGACATGCATTCATGAGGAAATGGGTTTCTCCCCAGCAATTTATGAAGAACATGTGGCTGAGATGGAAGGCAACTCTTTTCTGATATATAGAGGTCTAGTGTGCTTAGCGTCCTGTCCTGACAGTTCTACAAAGGGCACTATCCAAATCATAGAATCATAGAATCATAGAATGTGTAAGGTTGGAAGGGACCTCAGAGGTCATCTAGTCCAACCCCCCTGC
>JAUBOD010000452.1:38893-51341 GCA_032353885.1 Nothura maculosa
CCTCTCATCCTATCACTGTCCACTAGTGAATAGAGGCCAACCCCATCCTCCTCACTGCCTCCCTTAAGGTATTTATAGACTCTGATGAGGTTCCCCCTCAGCCTTCTCTTCTCCAGGCTGAACAGGCCCAGCTCCCTCAACCTTTGCTCATAAAATCATTCACATTCATCATGTGTAATGATGAGAGTATAAATAACAGATTACTTTTCATCATGTATATCCAAAGCAATGTGATATCCTGGATGGAAAGCATGTCTGTATTTGGAAGATATGAATGAAAGTTTTCTCATTCTATGCTCTACTGTTGCCTCTTAAGTTATCTTGTCATCATATCTGCTCCTGTGATGAACCATATACCTCCTGCTCTCATTCACACAAATGAGAGAGAATAATCTCACACAGTACAAGTCTTTATCTTCCTTTATATTTCAGAGTACCAGTAAAGATGCAGGAAGCTAGGCAGTCCGAGTCCAACTTCAATATGATATAGTGTTGTCCACAAAATATATCAAATGAATGAGATGATATGGTAGCCTACTTGGATTAAAGGATATGTAAAATCATGGAGGACCAAAATGCTGCTGTCTAAGAAGAGCACAGAATGAATGGCAGGGCTTTGAGAGCTGCCTATCTAGGAAGTGAAATGAAAAAAACTTGATTATTATAAGTATTGAACATTTCCGATTCTTCTTACTGGGAGTGGGAATCTAGCCAGCTATCCATAGTCTTTTAAATTCCTGAATTGTTAAGAAAGAAAAAAAAAAAAAAAAGGTCCTCAGAAGGTGCTATAGAAACATGAATAAGTGGAAAAAGAAATTATTAAACCTTTAAGAAAGCTTTGTTCAAAGTGCCAGGTACAGTTCATTCATCAATTTACCACCTCCAGTGTTGTCAGATTTGGTGTAAATCACTGTGCAACTGAACTCAACCTGCAGTTTTATACTATATAAGGAAGCTGTCCAGTTTTAAAAACCGTGGTTTACATTTATTCTATGTGAGCCTTTAAATATAAAATCTCTTTGAGTTTATATTTTCCTTTGAGTAGTGAAATTGCAATACACGTGTGAAAGGCAGTTATTCTGCTCTAGAGAACTCCTTTTTTTCCACCTCCTTCCTTCCAAACCACTTACTTTCTGGAAGTGGAAAGCACACCCCTATGCCTTTTTCTACCCTTGCATGAGGAAACAAACATGCGTTCGCTGCACTTGTGTTCTGAAATAACATGCATGCTCTAAAATGTCAGTTAAAAATAGCCATAAATGGAGCTTTGTGCTTTCTGCTGAAAATAGAAAGTGTTTCCAATTAGCAATTCCCTTAGAATAGAGAAGGTGAAAAATTAGATTTACAGACCTATAGCAAAATTGAAATGAGTCCTTCAATGCTTTCCTTGTTAATTTAGCATGTGAGGAGTTTGCAGTTGATGAAAAAAATCCCATTAATTTTAAATTGCTCATATTCTCTTTTTATTCATTAGCATACCTTTCTTGAATTCTGAAAGTGACTTCCAGCAATTTATTGTCATGTAGGCAATATTAATCAAATGTTCACGACATCTTCAGGTGTCTTTCAGAAATGAGTAGATCTCTGTGCATATAGGCGTTATTTGACAACTTTGGAAGTGAGATAATCACAAGTCCTAAGGAATAGAAGTGGCTTGTCAAAAGCAATACAAGAATTGTGACAAAGACCTTCAGAGATAATAGCATTTCCCTAGATTTATGCAAGAGTTGTTTAAATGGTTGTTGTGACTGTTGTTTGACTACTTAGGATGAAGTAGTTTCTTTCTTTTCCTTGCTGGGAAGAATAGAAAAAGAGCAAAATAGCCAGGAAAGAAGGTAAGCAGCAGAAATTGCTCTAGTTCTTCTAACAAGTTGCAAATAAAACACTGCTGATTACAAGAAAAAAAAAATGACTGTGGGATAGGAAAAAAAATTAATCAGTGATGAGGGGCTGCCATAAGAGCATTCTCATATAACAAACTAAATTGTAGTTTATCATAGTAATAACATAAAGATTTATCCCAAGGTTGGCAGGTTGATGTAACCTACTGTTAAGTGGGCCAGGCTCTCTGGTTATTGACATTCTAGAAAATTGAGTGGATTCGGTCTTCTTTTGACAACTACAGCTGCACTCATTGATTTGCAGTATGAGCAGGTTAGCTGGCAACTTGATAATGGCTCCATCAAGTGGTACAACTACTCCATTGCATATTTTTCATGCTACCTGTTAAAGAAGCTGAGCTTGAATTGGCTTGAAGATGTATTTGGCTCATATTGTGAACAATAGACTGCCAACAGATTTCACAAAATGGTTATTCACAGATGAATAACCATTTTTTTGTCATTAAAAAAAACAACCTTTATGATTTGAATAAAACTAATTTAGAAGCATACAAAATGATCTGAGATGCCTGAAAGAAAAACACTCAGAGATTCTGATTTTTTTTGATGATACCCAGAGAGATATCTAGCTATATGCCAGCACTGCATACTATCACATGTGATAAATTAACATGAAAACCTCTCTTTTGGCCGGTGAGAAAATAGTGAAATATATTCATTATCCTAGGAAAAAAAACAAAGCTTTTTATGTTTCTTAAAGAGTGATTTTAAAGGTTTTTTTCTCTTTCTTCTACCTCCATTGTATGTAACTAAATATGGTGCATATGTGTTTAGCTTGCAATGCTATTGTTGTCATAATACCTTATTAATGAAATGCATACTGTGACAAGTAAATATTATTATGCTTCTGACAGTGAGGCATAGTCACTCATGGAAATATTGGCTTTGCAAGACTGGAGATGCAAGGCCGCAAGGCATAGGTATTCTCAGTTTATTCTCAGAGTATAGCTTACTCTCAGGCAAATAAGCTCTGGGATGTGAACTGCATTAGCAAGACAGCCATCCTGAAAATATTTCTTTCTTCTCATTTTTTTTTCTTGGCATTATATAGAAGCACATGGATCTATTAAGCAGAATGTCCTAAAGTGGTGTGACGTTGGTTATATCTACACTAGTAAATAGGCTTAATCTTTGTCATTGACTGCTCCTTAACAATAAACCATCAGCATTAGGAAACATAGAATTCAGGCAAGTTTCTCCACTATTCATCTTTGCACTATGAATTTGAGTATTATCATCATTTTATATGTGGAACTATCTATATCTCATATGCTTGGTTGATTGTGTGGCTGTCTTTTTTTAAGGTTGGAGAGGCTCTGTTGTAACTGATAAGAAGTGGTTTCATACATAAATTCCATTCTGCCTATTATAATTTTATACATTTTTAGAAACTGCAAACTAAATGAATCTTCACATGATTTTTTTTTTCACAAAATCATGTCAGGAATTTTCCTTAGCAGCTAACAAAACTTCACTGAGAAATATAAAAGTGATAAAGTATCTTTCAAAACAGAAAGTTACTGCAACAGCAAAAATAAAAATCTTTTCCAGAGTATCTCATAGTTTAAATAACTTCTCTGAAAAGTAGAAATGTTCTTAAATGGATGGAGGAATATTAGAGTCTACATGCTCAGTTTCTATTGACAATCTTAAGGATTTATGCATGTAATTTCCTATTTCCTATGAAACTATTTATCTTATCACACTGTTCAATAACAAAGTGAGCTTCATGAATATTTATTTTACATTATTTGTTTAAGAAAAAATAGAATCTTAGAAGCTTAGATCATCAGTATCTTACTAGGTTGTAAGAAATAAAGTGGCTGTGTCAAATGTCTTGTGTATGCAGTTTAAGGTGGATGCTGTCCAAGCTCTCCTGTTGTTTTGTCACGGAAGTCAATCAAATTGGTCAAATATGATTTGCCTTGCTGCATGCAGCAGTGGACTTATCTCTTCCTTGTACTCTCACTAGCTACTAACATGTATCAGCCCTTTCTTGTTATTATGTGCTCCTTAGTCTTACAAAGAAGATTCCCATGAGATCTTTCCTAACAATTCACTGAACAAGAATATGCTCTTCTGAAGCCCTGGGTCTTTATTCTACTACTTGACTTCCTTAGGATTGTACCTCCTAGAATCTTACACTCTGCAATATTATGGTCAAGATTGCAGTTTATCAATCACAGTATCACAAAATGGTTGAATTTGGAAGGAACCTCTAGAGAACATCTCGTCCAAACCCCCTGCTTCAGCAGGGATAGCAAGAGCATGTTGCACAGGGTGGCATTCCAGGTGGGTTTTGAAGACCTCCAAAGAAGGAGGCTCCACAACCTTCCTGGACAGCTTGTTCCCTCACAATGAAGAAGTCCTTCCTCAAATGGGGATGGAACTTCCTGTGCTGCAGCTTACACTCATTATCCCTTGTCCTCTCACTGGCCACCACTGAGAAGAGCTTGACCCCTTCCTCCCTTCATTGCCCCTTTATGAACTTATACATGCTAACCATATCCCCTCTCAGCCTTCTCTTTTCCAAGCTAAACAGGCCGAACTCACTCAGTCTCTCCTCATATGAGAGATGTTCCAGTCCCTTAATCGTTTTTGTTGCTTTCTACTGAACCCTCTCCAGGAGCTCCACATTCCTCTTGTCCTGGGGAGCCCAGAACTGCACCCAAAATTCCAGGTGCAGCCTCGCCAGAGCTGAGTAGAGTGACAGGATCACCTCCCTTGACCCGCTGGCAACACTCCTCCTGATGCAGGCCAGGATCCCATTGCCCTTCTTGGCTCCGAGAGCACACTGCTGACTCATGGTTAACTTGCTGTCAACCAGGACTCCCCGGTCTCTCTGCAGAGCTGCTCTCCAGCAGATTGACCCTTATTCTGACCTGATGCCTAGGAATATTTCTTCCCAGATGCAGGACCCTGCATTTGTCCTTATTGAACCTGATGAAGTTTGTCTCTGCCCAACTCTCCAGCCTGTCCAGGTCCCTCTGAAGGGCAGCACAGCCCTTCAGAGTGTCAGGCACTCCTCCCAGCTTGGTATCATCCGCAAACTTGCTCAGGGTGCACTCAGTGCCCTCATCCAGGTTACTGATGAATAAGTTGAACAGCACTCAACCCAGTACTGATTGATCATCATCAATGATAATTGATGATTAATTATCATCATTCCAAACAAATCTTCTATTTATAAGCATTACATCCAGAAAGACATCACTCTTAATGTAGCAATTGCATTAGGAATTTCCCCCCAACCAGAATTTTCTTGGCTTGCTTGTTCACTGCTGCTTTGCTTTCTCAGCAAATATGCAGTGTACTGAAGACCTCCATAAGAACCAGGGTCTGCAGACAAGAGACTCCTTTGGGTTATCTGAAGAAGGCTTCATATCTTGTTGTTGAATGGGTGTTTTCTGGCAAACTGCTTAGTGAGAGGTCTCGCTTTCTGGTGAACCCTCTAATTTTTCCTAAAGACTTTCTATCATTACTCCCTAGATGTGGTTTAAAACCACTTCGCTAAATTACTCAGCCTGTTGATTATTGATAAGTGGATCCTCTGTCTTTTGCCAATAGCTCACAGTCCTTGAAGCAACCCATGGTCATGGAAGCTAAAATAGTTTAAACTGGCTACACAACCAGATTTATGTGATATGCCTCCTTCTGCATATAATAGGCATATAACAAGAAGTCCTTCATTTTGAATGACAGGATCAAGGAGAAAAAAAAAACTGAACAACTGTAACCAAATCCCTGTCTTGCTTGCTTATGTAAGTACATTTCTTGCTGTATGGGTCCCTGGGTTTAGAAATGGTATAATTATTATACAGAATTCATTTTTACTACAAGCCACAATAAAAAAAAAATTAGTACTTTCCTACATATTTGATGTAAATTAGCAAATTATACAATGCTTTGATTCAAAAAATAACCTTGGTTTCTAATGAAAATCTGTTGTCAGATTTTTTTAACAGCGTTAGTAGACATACACCTTTAAAAATTAAGTAAATTAAAGCAAAAATCTCTCTCTTCCTCAAAAAGAAAAAGCCAGACTTTATTAATATACCATATTGTAGTTGTGGATACACCAAAGTGACACTAAACTTCATGATTTACTTGTTCTCACTAATTTCAAATGTTTTTAAAAGAAGAAACAATGGTTTTTCCCTTTTTTCAGTCATTCAGGATGACAGTCAACTAGGCCTCCTTGAAAAGGTCTTTGAACACAGCAATGAGGGAATTCAGTAGACTTAAGTATAGATATTTGTTGTCATTCTAGACATTGAATGCCTAGCCTCCAACTGCGTCTCTGGAAGGATGCCGGCTTCCCATAAATCTTGGATTGTATTTGCAAGCCTCATGTGGAGGTCATGGGCAACTAGGTCATATTTATACTCACCAAGTGAAGCTTGCTTCAGCACTTCCACCACCAGAAACACATTATTCTATGCAATAAAGCATAGGATAATGCAGAGTTTTACAGGGACAGTGCAGATAGGGATTGTCATGATGTCCTACTTATGATTTTCATCTCTCATGAAAACATAGAAAATAACAACATTATCATGTAATCTCATCATTCTACTGTCTAGGTCTCTGTAAACAGCACCAAATACCACAGGCATTACCTGTAGTATTAATATTTTTCTGATACTTGATCTCTCATTATAGATGAGTTATTCTTATAATGTTTCTCCATATGTTCTGATAAAAATCTGATATTGTAAAAGCAGTAAAAAAGGAACTTGAGTTAAGATAACTAAAATAGGTGCAGGGATATTGTTTTGGTACATGGAGCAACATCCGAACAATTCTCTTCATTGGATCCCTCATCACTACTAAGCAAGTCTGCTGTAAAGTTACAAAATAGTGTTGTATTCCAGAAGATGTCAGCAGAGTATTAGAAAATAAAGCTGAGGATGATATCTGAGGCCTACAGCATTAAAATATTTCAGTAGCGGAAATGGTTGCTATAAATGTTGGTATGTACAAGGAAGATAGTGTCTAAGACTGATCACTCCTCAAAATGATTGAGAAGAAGGCCTGAATTCCACTACTTTCAAGTAGTGAATTATTTTAGACGGTACAGAAGCACATTTTGCTGATAAAAAGCCACAGATCTAAGCACTGGTATGAGACAAATTCATTAAGGAAATCCTTTGTGAAGTTGGCAACAACAGTTTCACTAGACTGAAGGAATAACCCTGACAAATTTAGTGTCAGGCCACGAGACACTGCTTACTCAGTTACAGTAACTGATGACATCTTTTATTGATCACATAGTGATAGCACAGGAATAAAAAGCATATGAGAAAGAAAAGCAGTTGATTTATATTCCTCTGTCTCCTTTTAGTAGCCTGATCTTGTTTTCTTGGAACTCAGTACCTGACCTCTTATTGATTGATACTCATATTAAGTCCCTCACGCATCAGAATGTTAGCTTTTATATACATGTATAAACAAATATAATTACAACATAGACAACAAGAATGTTCCAAATGCAACAATTTGCTAGCAAATACATCGAGTTCAGAGTGGAATAAGAGAAGACAGAGAAAGAAAATCTGACTTTTGTGTGATCTTAGTAGTATGCAAACTTTTAGAGGAGCTTCTGAATGAAATCATAGTAAAAGAAATGAGAGGAAACAGAAGGTGGAAAGCCAGTGCCTGTTACAGTTGTGGACTGCCCTATCACAGAAGTGGCCCCTTTTAGCTTTTGGATTGGGTTCTTACCCTCACAGTCAAGAATATAGCTAGAATTCTGTCTGTTATGATTAACAACATTGGTGAGCATTAATTGTGCTTTTCCTTAATTAAATAGCAAGTGGTAGTGCTTGGGCTTTTATGGATAAAATGATAAAAAATGCACAAGAATCTAATACATTAATAAGTTTTTAAATATAACATTAAATAGTATTAATTTCAAGGGCATTGCCACTTCAAATTTGAACTTGAGGGAAAAAATAGCTTACAATGCCTTTTCAAGGGCGGCAGCATACTCTTCCTGTTGCAATTTACGTGCTCCTCAATCCAGTAAATACAAGGCTATGTTCCTTATACAGGCCATACAGACTGGAAATCTTTTTTTATCTTCTGCCATGACTGAGAAGCTGACTGGTAGTGATGGTCAGTATGCACAAACTCACTGCTATTGCAGGACCAATCCCAAGTAAAGACCCTTTTTGAAAGCATTTTTTAAAAAAATTCAAGCCTAAGTCTATTTTTTCAGCTACCCTACAGCCCAATGTTGAAGCCCTTTTTTTTTCCCAAAAGGAGGATTAAGGATATGACCTTAAAAAATCAAAGAAAAGGAGTTTCTTACATGATTCCAGAAGTCCAGAATTAATTACAAAAACAGAAGTTTGTTTGCTTGTCTGCTTGTTTGTTTTAAAATACATCAACAATTTTTCTTTTTGTTACTTATAAGCAGAAATAACTGGAGAAAGGAAAACAAGGAATATTAAAAAATCTGAAAAATAACACAAGTGGAAGAGTAAGGCTACAAAATTAGCTCTATTTTTCTATATTTAGGGATAAGCAAAAAAAGAATCCATCGAAGAATGATCTAAGATTTCACTATTTTTCCCTGTATGAATATGTATATAAATTAGATCAACTGAGAGTGTAAGTTTGTGTATGACCATGCTGAAAAAATGTAGGATACCAAGTAGGGTCAACATGTAAAGTAGCTGCTCATTAGGCTAGAATATAAATATAATTTAGACTATTTCATATTTTAAGGTCCATCTTACTGATTCATAAATTTAAAATTAATATTTCTCTCTTCTTTCAGATTTTTTTTGTCATTCCTATCTAGGCAATTTTACAGAGAAGAAAGCTCCTATTATGAACAATTTTATTCGTTGTCATATATCTTATTCAAGTTCAGCATACTCATTTGAATCATTTGATTGGGTCAAGACTTTGAAGTTTAAATAAGCTTTGAAAAGATGAAAGGATCAAGGATGAGTTATAGCTAATGATGTTTTCAAGTTCCTTCTTTAAGTATCTTTTATGAATAAAAAGAACTACAAAGATTTGGCTTTGAATGAATAGTTTCAAGGCTTGTAATTGAAAATAAATGTACAAAAGATTGTAACATTAAATTAACTATGCATGTGAATATATTAAACTTGAAATTCTTGAAACAGAATGTCTGTAATCACTAGGTACACCCAAACTGCTGGTAAACAAATAGTTCTTATTCCATCTACTATTTTTGATCATATTCTCTAGGTGAATCACAGTGGAGTTTTCTTGGAGGTAAGCACATTTTACTTCCATCTTGATTTATCCCCTTGAGTAGGAAATTCATTGCTAGCACATGATAATGAACAATAGCAAGTTTCCCCAAGGATTCCCCAATAAGGAGGTGTCCTATCAGGTTGCCACTCTCATTCAAACCTTAGATTCAGTGGAATCTTACCAAAAGACATCCTTCAAAAGATCTTGTCTGCTCTAGTCTGCTGTGCTCTCTGCTCTTTTTAAACCTTTAATGGTGTAGATTCAACAAGAATCTTTCATAATACAGGTTCTTTTGCAAAGAAGCTGAAAATATGAGATTGGTTAGGGAAGGATTTTTGAAACACAAGAATAAAAAATAAGCCTCAACCCATGAAACAATGGAGAATTTCTGGAAGGTTTTTGAGAATCTTCCTACCAGCAACAGAGCTGAGATTATTTCAGTTGGGATATGTAATGAAACACAACAACATTGTCTGTTCCTGTCTTGAAGCCAGGACTTAACATCAAGAAAAGTTCTAATTTTGACAATGAACTGTGAAGGGGATGGTGGAGATCTGGTTCATCCTTATGTAACTCAGGACTAAAACTTTCATTTTGTATAAGTGCTGTCATTTATGAATTCAGTGTCTGTGACTATGAAATTATATTTAACTCATTCATAGGTGATCAAGTTATATGACTACTTTATGATCATGTTTCAGATGAAAATTTGAGCTGATGTAATTAGATGCTGTGTGTTGTTTGTATGAATGTGTAAGTAAGTAGGAGTTCTTAAATATTTTATCTGTTTTGAATTTTATTTTTTGCTAACTTAAAGTACTTGAAGAAGGGTTAATTAGTGACATATACGTGGACTTAATATGTTCAATTCATCATTTTATTAGTAACCAAATATTGTTGTGTGAAGAAAAACAGGTGATATGCAGGATGCCCATATTTGATTAAAAGTTTGAAGAGGGTATAGGATTTCGCAATGATAAATTTTAAGACACTGCAGCTGTAAGGCTGACATTCTGGTTTGGCAATTTTAGCAACTTGTCATTAAGAAGTTTCAGAACGAATATCACAGCTCTATCATTTACATTCCTGCATGATGAGATTGAGTTATTTTCCTAAATCTGCATTCTGTTCCCCCAATTCCCCCTTTTATAACAGATTACATATTACTAACAAGATAAGCAATTTGTGCCATCTGCTCTAATCTTCAAATAAGACTTAAAAGAGGCAGTTATTTTTAAATTACAGTCAGATGAAGGACAGTGTTAGGCAGAAATTTAGCATTTATCTGTGCCTAGTAAATCTATATCAGTTTGTAGGTGGATCAAAACATATCTAATGGTATTAGACTATGACTAGTGTCCTTTCATTCTGCTTTGGCTGCTGGCCACAAATGGTTAGATCACCAGGAAGCTGCTTTAGAATCAATCCAAGAAACTCCTTCCCTATACATATTTTAGTCTGGATTCCAGGAGCAAGACCAGGGCTTAGATACTGGCTTGCTATCCTGTTTATTTTCTGGATTTTTTTTCACTACTTTACAATTAAAATGGTTGGTCATGGCTCAGGAGTTGGGGCAGGATAGAATATATTTCCACCTGGCTGTATGGGTGAGGTCACGCAGTTTTAAGCAGGGAATAAAGTTCAGTGATACGGTGGCCATATTATGTCAGAGCCAGGGAACAGAAAATGGCCTTTTAATTTTTTTATTTTCATTTTTTGTAATATACATATTGTCTCTCTAGCTATGTTATATTACCAAAGAGCCAAACAAGTTGTGATCAAGCAGCCTGGACCAGCTCACATGAATGCTGCTATGAATTAGCTTTCTCTTTGTCAAAAAAAAATCCTGGAAAACAGTAGCTGAAGTGACTCCAAATGACCAGAAACAGTGAGGTAATGGTCAAGCAATGTAAACTTCGAGTTCCAGTTTTGGTTTTCCATGAAGAATGGACTTTTCCTTAGAGAGGAATACAGCTAATCCCTAAGTGAACAAATGGACAGTGCCATCTCTGTTTCATCTATTATTAAATCAAGTGAAAGAGATTTTATATAAATCTTTGGAGAGCCTGGAATCCTACTGGCACAGTGATGCTGGAAAAAATTGTTCCAGAATTATTTGAAAGGAATATACTATTATTCACTTTATTAAAGTAGATTTTATTTTGGTAAAAAAAAAAAAGAATACTATTAAGAGAAAGATAATCTTTTCCTTCACAGATTATCCAGACAGATTATCTTTCTCCCCTGTCCTGGAGGAAAAACAAGGATTTTGAATGTAAGGACAAGCAGTCAGGCCATAACCACTGTGTTAAATTGGTAGTTATATTACTATTAGGAGTGCTGAGAGAGGGGAGTCATCTTTTTCTGCTCAAAAGTACAAAAGGATAAACTAAATATTTTCAGAAAGAATTGCAAAATAATAACATACTGGTTTTATGTTTATATAAAAATATATGATATATATTTTATATATCTCTCTCCCAAACTCTTTCCACAGCCTCGGTTTCTGAAAGAGCCAGGTTTTGATATCTGTATTGTCCTAATAGAACTGCTGAATCGTAACAAATACTGAAAGACAAATCAGATAGAGGGATGGCGATTCCTTCTCCACTCTGGACTCTTCAGTGTAAAAAATTATACAGGTTTTTAAATGCAAAAAGAAGCTCCGTCTGTGTTACCAGAAGTAAACTATCAGTGAAAGAGGTTTATAGAAGATTGAGTCCTAAATCCCGTGTAATATGTAAAAACTCAAATTAGAAATTATTCTTCAGGGCTCGGTTTGTTATCTACAGACCTCCATCTCAGAGCCAGATATACTTGGGCGATTTGAAACAGAGTCTAAGCCTGCCTCCAACTGTCTGACTGCCAAGCACTCTCATTCTTTTTTCATATTTTTGCAATAATTAGCACCTAATTACTGAGCAATTGCCTTCCTTTATGCAGCTCGTTACTGTACTATTCATAGCAGAACTACTATTCATTCTGTGTCCTTGCTATACCTTACTAGCAATATTCTGGTTTTATTCAGGAGTATGACTTGCTCTGTTTCATGATGCTGATATTTCCCCTTCCTTACTACAAACTCCTCTGGAATCTCTGCTTTGGGATACAAAATAACACAAAATGGTCAGAGTCACAGACTTCAAAGATCTGGAGAGAAGGGGAGCTACAGTATATGGTAATCATAGAATCATAGAATGCTTAAGGCTGGAAGGGACCTCAGAGGTCATCTAGTCCAACCTACCTGCACACGCAAGGTCACCTAGAGCACATGGCACAGGGCTGCATCCAAGCGGGTTTTAAAGATCTCC
>JAUBOD010000452.1:51441-63697 GCA_032353885.1 Nothura maculosa
GGGCTCTGTCACCCTCACAGTGAGGAAATGCTTCCTGAAGTTCCTGTGGAACTTCCGATGCTTCAGTTTGTG
Organism: Nothura maculosa; assembly: GCA_032353885.1. Lineage (NCBI taxonomy): Eukaryota > Metazoa > Chordata > Aves > Tinamiformes > Tinamidae > Nothura > Nothura maculosa. The sequence continues at coordinate 51,514 of JAUBOD010000452.1, forward strand.
GCCATTTCCTCTAGTCCTATCACTGTCCACCACTGAAAAGAGGCCAACCCCATCCTCCTCCCTCCCTCCTTTGAGGTAATTATAGTCTCCCCTCAGCCTTCTCTTCTCCAGGCTGAAGAGGCCCAGCTCCCTCAGCTTCTGCTCATAGGGCAGATATTCCAGGCCCCTGATCATCCTGGTAGCTCTGCAATAGCTTGCCAGGGTCCTATTGCTCCATTATTGGCTAAGATTGGGCCAAGCACATATTTTGGGATATCTGCCATCCAGACAATGCCAAAATAACAAACATATACTGCACTTCTTCCTATCAAACTGAGGTTCATTTTGCATAACCATTCCCAGGTTGTTGCAAACATGTCAACAGCTTGTGATATGATTCAAACCTGATATGGATGAACTAAAAGTGTTAGATATAATTTAAAAGCTAAACTAATATTTTCTGCTTTAGATCTTTCTGCACCCAGGAAGGCGTATGGGAATGGGATAATAATTGACAGGTCTGTTTTACCTTAAATAACAGTATGAGGTTTAAGAATCAAAATGTGGGTTGATTATGATAAATTAGGTAGTGAAAAACCACAAGTATTGGTTGTAGAATGCAGAAGAATAAAGAGAAATATTTTTTTCTAGCCTATTACTGATCCTAGATTTTCCTAGTCTTTTTCAGCTGAAGTAATTCAACTCTGCATATCAATTACGTCTGATTGTTGAGAATTTATGTCATAGAAAACTATTGAAAAATGTATTAGTGATTACATTTTCCTCAACATATCAGTGATTCATTTTCAAGATGTGCTTTTTTAATTTAAACAAAATGTTATGCGTTATAAGAATATAGTATTTTTGACTACCTTGTTTTTCATGTATTTCATTTGGCATAGTGAAAATCACACTGTCTATCAGAGTAGAGATCCAAGACTCCATTTGCAATTGGAGTTACTCTTTCACATCATGTTAAATTGCTGAAATGTAGGTTGGTGGTCAGTTAATAAGCGGTTTTACTAGTAAACATTTTAAATGCGGAGTTTGTCTATCTGTCCTCTTTTGGTGTCTGCATGTCAAAGGCTAAAGTTGGGAGAAGAAGGAGAAAAAAATATATCATAATTAGTAGAAAAACCTTTAAAAGTCATCAGAAAAGAAAAATCTTGTTTCTTTACTATAGTCCACTGTGACATTTATTAATTTTTAGTGAAAAATCTGAAAGACTGAAGCTTTGTCTTGTAATTGAATTCTCTTAAAGTGGAGTAAACTCTCCTTGAACAAATAGAAGCCAAATCTGCTTCTAGCACCTTGATAACAAATTTCATCTTGAATGTTACTTTCCAGACTTTTTCTTTCATGTTTTTTCCAAGACTTTTTTTTTTTGAGTGATTCAGTGCAACTCGGTCATTATATTCATACAGAGTCATTATATTAATCAGAGAATTTAACAATGGACTACCTGAGCATGATTTTTTTGTAGATAATTTTAAACTAATTGATAGATAAATATTAATCTAACTCTATCAATTTAAATCAGTTTTGGATTTCAATCATTTGTTTTTGGCTTTATATGTGTTGGTCAGTCATATTATTCTACATTCTCCTTTAATTATATATGAAACAAGAACACTTGCATTTAATAATGATCACATCAATTTACTTAAACAAAGTTATTATACTGTCTGTCAATATATCATTTATATCAAAATAAATGTTTCTTTTGCCAGCAACTTGACCTATAATATGAAAAGATGACAAATAATCTGTATAGAAAATGAGACCCAAAGAGTGCATGAGATATTTTATTCCTATTTAATATATTGTTTTAATATACTATTTTTGCAGAAGCAAAAATATATTTTTAAATGATTTAAGAAATAATATAAACAGGTATCTTTTGTTCTGTGTTTAACTAAAATAAAAGAAAATTTATTTCATATAAGCTAAGATATTGACATAGTATGGGAACTCATAATTCAGTTTACAATCCACAGAAATATCATTTTTGGAAAGAAAAAACAAACTTTGTATTTATCAAATAAAACAGAATTACTGCAAAGACAATAAGGAAAAATGTTTATGCTGGAGTATTGGTATTGTTAAATTATGGTATATTTTGGTTACAATGTAGTGGTTATGATTATTTGCAGCATTGCAATTCACACCTACTTCCCCATTTCAGACTGATGAAAAAAAGATCTTTATTTTCATAGAATCATAGAATCATAGAATGCTTAAGGTTGGAAGGGACCTCCAACTCCCCTGCACACTCACTGACATTGATTCTAAAAATTAAAATATTATTAACACTTCCAGGAACATGAAAATCTAGAAAGAGAAGAAAGCACACTTTGTGCTAAAAAGTGTATCTATTTAGTTGAGATCTAAACAGATTGAATTTTATGGATTTGGATTTATGAGGTGTTTAAAAAAAAAAGCTTTTCAATTTTACAAGGCTGAAAATAGCTTAACTACTTTCTAGTAATGTATTATTCTCCCACAGCAGTTTTGCAAAGTCTGAATCAGTCTGTAAGGCATTTTGATGCAGCTAAAATTATCCATTTTGATGAAATTTTTCAGGTCTTTCTTTTCCAAGCAACTAATTTCTCTCTTAAATATACTAAGTCTATTTTCTGATCTATTACATGAAAGAAAAAATCAGCTTAATAAAATTGAAGATTATTTTCTATTGAATGGTATGATTGCCACATTTTCCATTCCACTGAGACCTTACATACCCGTGAAAACAATTTCCTAGTGTAACTGGTCTGTGACCTTTGTTATGTTCAGAAAAAATAAGATCTTTTTTCCTTGTATCTCATCCCACAGGATCCTAAATAACAACACTTTTACAGCTGCTCAAGTTTTAAAATGTTAAAAGCAGTATTTTACTGAGTTCAGATATCTGATATCAAACATTGCTTTCATTGTTTTTCAGTGAAAAAAAAGACATTAGAGATGCACATATTTTACAATAACATTTGCCTCTACTGACTGTTATATCTTTGACTATTTGATATCCATAGCATGTATTTTGTCTCTTAAATTCTTGGCATTTTTTTTTAAACTTGTTAACTTTGAAAACTCCCTGTTGTGGGAAGAAGTTATAACGATATCTCCTCGCTGACATTTTCATAAACTATAAGATAAAATCCAAACTGTTTTAAATATTGCTGACGTATTTTGGTACTAATCTTCATGCTAGTACTAGGTTTTTTGCATTCTGCAGTTGTTTTTGTAGAAGACAAAACTGTTTCTTTTTATTTATTTACTATTAACCTTCACAATAACTTACATTGTTAGATTTTTTTTTATTTCTGCAGGTGCAATATTTTCAAATCATTTAAAGTGCTCCTGAGAAATACATCTTTCATACGTATAAAATATTTTTCTTGTTATATATTTTTCTTGTTAAATATTTTTCTTGAGCCTCCATTGTCTATAAGCAAATAATCTCCTAAATAAAATAAATTGAGGAGAGACTGATAATGGCTGATTGTCTAAGAGCCAAACCAGGATGTTAGAGAACAGAATATCAACACAGAAATTCATCATTAAAAATCAACTCAGAAATCAACCTGTCATTGTTAAAATGCAAATCTGACTATTCAGAATTTTTCTATGGACTATGGCATTTTTGATCCCTGCTATTGGTATCTGAGACAAATGTTCCAAGGCTATGGGAGCACAAGATTAATTGATATGAGGCTGAGGGGTACGGAATTAATTAATGTGAGACCAAAACCTAGTCAATAGGAGCACAGAAATATATGGAGTACATTAATTGATATTTGGGGAGCATCTGTACTGTCAGCTGCACTCCATGCAAAATGTACGAGACTATATAAAAGTATTCATTTTTATATCCTTTTAACTTTACTAGATTATTTGTTCAAAGAAGCTGATAGGTATGAAAATGGCAGCTTTCGACAAACAACAAAATTAATGAATTTTAAAGGGGTAAACATATTTCAGTGTTTCGCTTGCTTCATAAATACAAACAATTTGTATTTTTAATTAAAACATTTCAGTTACACAATGAAGTAAATTCTTTTGAGCATAGAACTTAAATATGGCTTATTCCTGAAATGAGCATTGCAAATAATTAGATTAAAAACCAATGCCTCAAAGAAAACTATACTAAACACATGTAGTTGTGAATATTTTGGACTAATAATTTTTCCTTCTTCCTGGCTATACTACAAAAACATACTATTGGTAAATTATTAGGTAATGTCTGGCCCATGAACTTCATCAGATCATTGTTCAAAATGAGAGAAGGAAAACAGGCAAAAAAAAAAAAATTTAGTCTACTTCTTGGCTTGTACATTTTGTTTTATTTATGTTATTCTGTATTATTTCCTCCTGACCAAGACGAGGAAGTGGATGAAGCCTTCTATGGACAACTGCAGGAAGTCTCCCAATCACAGGGCTTGGTTCTCCTGGAGGACTTCAACCACCCTGACATCTGCTGGGAAAATCACATAGCCGGGATGTATGTCTGAGAAGCCAGACATACAAATGACCTCCTTTTCTTCTTTCATAAGGGTGGCATTTAGGAGCGTGATATGTGAATAGCAAAAATCTTGTGATTAGGAAAGATTTACAAGGATTAGTTTCTCCCCTCATCTGTTCCTGTGTTTTGAAGAATGGAACAATAAAATTCCACAGTAATAAATAGAATCTTTAAGGACACTGTTAGAAAGTAAGTAATATGTTCCCTTTTGGGACTCATCATGCAAATTGTTGACCACTGTACCCTTATCTATCACTGGACAGTCACCTTATTTTAAGTAGGTTTGCTCTCCTTTTGGCTCTTTCTCTAATTATTTTGGAGAATTTTGTGGAGATGCTATTGAGGGAACACTAGAAGCATGAATAAGATGAAAAGGACACTATTTGAATACAAATATGGATAAGACCATGCATGCAATAAATGGGCTATAGAAGTCTTGTAAGATGAAGACTTGCTGGGAGCAGAAGTGAGCAGCAGCCAGAGGAAATGAGAAAGAAAAGAAAAAAAATGCAGCTAGATAAGACTTATGTGCCATTGCAGAAACATTGACTCTTTGATAGTGGCCTCAACTGCTGTAGGTATGTGACATAGCAGCTGCAGTGCAGGTAGAGCCTGTAAGAATTTTAGATAATAACTCTAACGAGATTATAGTAATTATATATAGAATTTGTACCTCTTAAAAATTAATCCGTCTATAGGTACTGAGATGACTACACCGATATTTATGTAGAACCTTTAAAGAGCTATACCATATTTCAAATCTATTTTCCAACAGTTCAGGGATAATAGAATGTTAAAGTGAAATTTGTGATAATTTATATTTTTGCATGCACAAATATCCTTCTACTGATCTTGATATTAACTATGGACTAATATCTCCCCTCTTTAAAAATTAACTCCAATAGACATATTTTGGGAAATTTATAGGCAGTAGAGAAGGATTGATATTAAACAACAAAAACAATAACATAAACAAAAAGAATTATTAACTATAGCTACCATCTGCATATATTACATTTTTTCCTTTTCTTAGAATAAAGGAACTGTTTACCTTTTAGTTTATTAGAGGTATAATTTAAGCATTGCCTGTTCTAATTGGTGCATATAACATGACTACATCTGGACACAGGAGCATAGACTAAATATTCAATTTAGTTATCAAAAACACCACCAATGATTCCACCCTTGAAGAAATCTGATTTAGCCAAATAAAGATAATAATTAAAGGCTTATAACCGGAAGACCTGGAATCCAAATTCTTAACACCCAATTACAATTCATGGACTCTTTCAGATGCATATGAACTTAAAATTAATTTTTCATGGGCTAAAATAAAAATGTAGGTGTACCATTTTTCTATAGGTATGCTTAAAAGTAAGCTGTTGGATCCATGATTTGCCAACAGATTTATCATCTAGAGAATTTAGGATCCTAATATATATCCCTATTGTTGCGAATTATTGGTGTGGATATACACAGGTTGCTCAGGTTCTCTTTAATTCTAAGTAAATCAAAATTGATATTTTGATATTTAATTAAAGTGTTTAAGTTTGAATTTGTGAGTTTGACCTCAGGTCCATAGAACATCACAAAATATGATATATGATGTAAAAAAAGCCCAAGCTGAATGCATGATAAAAAGCACTGTCTTTCAATGCTGATCATTGCTTTTCCAGTTGTGAATGCCTTATAAGTTTCTTCCATTAAGAGAAGTTGACATACTTGTTTTTAATGCTGTGGACAAATTGGTCTAATGAGATACTGTAAATTGTTATCTAATTTTTGTTCAACATGTCCCTTGGATATAAATAGAGTTCTCAGTGGAACATTAGAAACAAGCAGTTTACCCACAATACTTCTCATTTTTCAATGATGACTAGCTGTTTCCATGTCAACTATGTACAGAGGTTTAAGTGCCGTGTGGTTTACAGTGCCATCTGTGTTCTCCAAGGACAGCTTTGATGTGCTCTGAAAATGCAAACATGTTTTGTGAAAGGTTACAGTGCCGGATATATATATCAAAACTTTTCACTGATATTCCCAAATTGAATTTTCCAGATGTTCATGTCAAATTCTTTTTGTTGTTACTAGAGAATATTATTTAAATTTAGGGGAAATTTATAAGTCCAGAAACACAGAAACATAAAAGTTTTTTTCCCTTTTTCTTTTTTTTTTTTTTTTCCTCCAGGCTGATATCAATATGCTGTAGGCAACTACCTGGAATCTGACTCTGGAAAGAAATAATTTTCAATAGACTTCTCTCTTAAGGTGTTCTTTATATAAAACAACATTCACTTTGTAGTAGTATCCAAAATCACATTTATTTCAGGGATTAACGAGGGCAAAGAAATGTTATTTAATAAATTAAATTCCAGAGTTTTTGAGAGATTTCTGTATTTTAGGAAACTCATCTACCTTTTGTAGGGCTGTTCTATATACAGTTCTTTACAGTTACAGTTCTTAGAGTTTCTTACAATTCTTCTGAATTTTGTGTTATTTGTTGTACAGAGAGGCTCCACTGCAGGAACTTCAAATTCTTTTTTTCCCTGTACTCCATATTTTACAGTGAATATTAGAAATGAGAATTAAACTTTCCTGCTTTAGGATGCAACATTGGCAATTTCTATTCTATTTTAAAGGGAAAGGGCAAACAATTTCCATCTCTTTAAAGCAGTTTTTCACATACAGTGTGAGACTGAGTTCTCTTCAATTGCCTTAGTTCACTCTCAGTTATCTATACTTCTGTGCAGTTAACAGAGGCAGCTCTAGGAGTTGGTTATTCCTACCTACGATAGAGAATAATCTTTGGATCTACTCCTTGGAGGAACTCAACACTACTGAAGATAGAGGGAACCCAGAGGAGCTATGTTAGATTAGATGAAGCTTTTAGAGATCTATATTCAAGCAAGATGAATCCCAGCCTTGTACTCAAGACAGGATTACAGGTCACAGATTTTAGATAAATGAAAAGGACTTTTGAGATGTGCTTGCTTGTAGTGTGAGGGCTTAGCTGCAGCTGGAAATGACTCCCTGTAGCGCACAACTTTGGCAGATGTCATTTGAAATGCTTATTTGAGTTATCCATATGCAACAGAAAGATATGACACACGACTTAATGAGAGACTCACTTCTTTTGATGTGGCAGTGGGAGTCCTGATGCATCTCAAATGGTACTTGCATTAGGTGCATTAACTGGAGCGACTCCTAGCTTATATGTAAGCATTTAAAGTTGGGTAGAACTTAATTTAATTCTTGTTCCTTCTCTGCTCCCATTCATTTTAATTAATGATGCAAAGAGCTTTTGCAGAAAGAAATGAAAAAGTTTTTCTCTCATCTGCATGTCAGGACAATCTTCTGAGAGTTCTTATATGTAAGTTTGAATCCCTTTATAGAAAGAAAGAATTGCAGCCACATTTCTTTTTTCTCTGTACAGGTGCTATAATGAAAAAAATAGATTATCATAAAGGGCCAGGAGCAGTAAGAAAAGGGACAAGCTGTTATTACCACTGTGACTGAATCTGGAAAAAAACATGTCATAGTCTCTCTTAATTTTGAAACAAATAGAATATTTCTCTGAAAGGCAGAAATACATATATACATATATATTTTTATAAACATATATATTTCTATATATGTATATATATGTGTGTGTGTGTGTGTGTGTGTATATATGTATATATAAAATGTCTGAAAGCATAAGTTGCATGATGGAGAAGACCTCTGTGGACTGAAACAGGGAGAAGTTTAGAAAAATAGCCTATGCTCATTTTTTTCATAATGGACAACCTAGACCCCACTGAGCATACTGATTTTTAAGATTCCATTCTGAGACTTGTAAATCTCTCTGTGTTTTACATGAACATAGATCTGGATATGTAATTCAGAGTTTGACTTCTGACATGGAAGTCAGGTTCCTGCATCTAATTTTGAATATATTCCTGTTTCTTGCTTCTCCAGTAATTTTCTGGTTTTAGATGAAAAACTAGCTTTTGGCAAAAAGTGCTTTGGCAAAAGCAAAGAAGCTGCAAAAACTTGGATCTGTCCTTAGAACTGTATTCCATATTAGCTTGTTAGAATTTTCAGACGTTATAAATTTTGGTAAGTTTTGCTAAATATAATAGGAAGGAGATTTTTTCTCCCTCAATTTTAGTTGATAACATATTTTCTTCTTTGCTTACTATTTGTATTTTTGACTCACTTTCAGTCATTCATTAAATGCATAATTTTATAGAATCTCCTTATTTCTTTCTTTCTTGGTTATTTATTTCTTTCTTGGTTGCTATTTCTTCTCTCCGTCCTTCTATCTTATTTCTCTTTTTTCTTTCTTCCTTTCTCTTTTCTATATCAGGGTTACAAACCTCTTTTTTTTTTATCCTTTGCTTCACCAGTGATTTTTCATTGCCTTCTTAGCTGCTCTGTGAGGATTTGCAGCTGCATTCCCATGACTCTTCTTAATCCTGGCACCAATACCCAATTTTTTTCCCCTTCTTTTTTTCTCCTAACAAATCTCGTCTGCCTGTTGCAAGGATGGATATCACATTACTAGTGTGCCAATGCTTCTGTTAATTAATGGAGATAATGCTTATTGAAAAGCAATGTTGTTAATAAATGTGTTAAACCTCTAAATACATCCCATATGAAGTCAATATTTTCTGTAATGGGAACATTTCCACACTGAACTGGTTCATGCAGTTCATCTGCCCTAGCATTCCTAGCACATTCTTTCAGCTGCTTATCAAGCATCACACTTTATTTTTAATGACAAACTTGGTACCAAAATCACAGAAATTTGTGAAACCTAACTGAAGATGTGAGAAAACCTGGATGACTCATTTTTAAGTAAAAGTAGACTGCTTCAACTCTGTGGATTCAAACCACTTAAAATTCAGGGTTTGTTCAGAGATGGCTCAGACTGAGACAAAAAACACTTTATTCAGTTTTGTACTGATAACTCTCAACATACTACATAGTAATAAGTCCCTCTTTAATTGGACTACAGTTTCTGGTTACCATGGAGAACATCCTGGGATATAAGAGCTCAGAAAAAGGTTGAATGCCTTTTAACATTTAAAATAGGCAGCCTTTTTTTTTTAAAAAAAAAAAAATAGGTCACACACATTCATTTCTCTAATCTGGTTGACCACACAGTGAAGATCCTGGGAACCTAAAGGCTGAGTGTGGAGAGTAAAGGGTCTTAAAGCTTCTGCTCAAGGGAAAATTATATTCAAAAACATCTGAATATTGGATCACAGAATCACAGAATCTATAAGGTTGGAAGGGACCTCTAGAGATCATCTAGTCCAACCTTCCTGCTCCAGCAGGCACACCTAGAGCAAGTGGCACAGGGTGGCATCCAGGCGGGTTTTGAAGACCTCCAGAGAAGGATGACTCCAGCTAACAATGTCTCCAGAACATGATTCATCTCATCCTTAGCTGGATTTTCAAATGGGAATGATATTTCACTGACTACAAAAGGAAGCATCTCCAGTTGAGATACCTAATTCTTAAATATCAAAACTGGACAAGTGCTCTTGTCCTGAATTCAGTAATTTGAATTTAAGATGACGGGTTATCTTGCTTTCTCTTCTGATTCCAAACAGCTTTGTCGTATTTTACTTTCTCTGCTTTAAATGCATGAGAATGCTCATTTTTGATTGAATTTTATTAGAGAAGGTGTAGTTTTTTTCCGGATGGAGTTGAATCATATCTTTTTGTACCTTTGAACAGTTGCAGTTTGTAAACTTCTGTGTTAGATGTTCTTGAACATCTAACAAAATATTCGATGTTCAGGCAGATAAAAGGCAGAAAATCTGCATTTCTTTAACATTTAGCATCTCAATCAGGAACAAGAATATGTCTTTAGGTATGAAACAACCCTTAAAATGGCTTTCATGCCAGGTTTCACTGTATATTTGAAGGACAAGGTACTGTATACATAGAATTTTTACTGAGGAATAAAATACGCCTTTTCAGTTCTATCTAGAGGAGCAGTGGGAGGAAAAGGGAATTAAAAGAAAAAAAAAAAAAAAGAAGAGGAAAACTGATACAGAAAATATTTTCCAGTTATTACAAATAATGAAAAGTAATTTAAAGCTGTTTTGCAAAAGGAATACAGCAGGCCCTTTTTATCTATTTGACACCATATTTATAATTCTTCTGCACATCTTTCAAAACAAATTACTTATGGGCCTTTCTTGATAAATTGTGTAGTTATTTTATTTCCATGTCACGTATAATTACAATATTTTTAATCACGTAAAGCCAGAAATAGCATATTGCACTTACACACAGTCTATACATTCAGAAAGAATAAGCTATTACATTCGGAAGCAGAATTTCCTTTTTAAAAAAACAATATAAGGCAAGTGAAATAACACAATACTGAAAAACATGTTATTTAATTGTACTAAATTACAAAAGGAAAAATTACTAGTCTGTTTAGAAATTGTTTTGAAAAGTCGTTTTCAAATTTGTAGCACAGAAACAATCATATGCACAAGAAATATTCAACCTTTTCCTGTATTTTTTTTTTCTCTTGGATTGTAACTAAAAGCAGCCTTCACATGAATTTAATATTCGTAGTGCAATATTATTGTATTTTAACATATTTATGTAATAAAGACTAATGAATATGTATAGCTTTTCTGCTTTTAACAATAACACTACGTAAGTGTTGTTTGACTAAGAACCATTTACTTAATGATATTTTTAAAGATCTTGTGACAATCTACATATGAAGGCATATTACTTCAGATTTTTTGTTTTCATATATGGTAATTTTATACAGTCATTCCTAACCTACTTAAAAGTGAATACACCTCTATGTTTTATTTTATCCTGATATATCACAGAATCACAGAGGTTAAGGTTGGAAGGGACTTCTAGAGATCATCTAGTCCAACCCAGCAGGGACACCTAGAGCATGTGGCACAGGGTGGCATCTAGGCAAATTTGAAGACCTCCAGAGAAGGAGGCTCCACAATGCCCCTGGGCAGCTTCTTCCAGGGCTCTATCATCCTCACAGGAAAGAAGTTCTTCCTCATATGCAGATGGATCTTCCTGTGTTTCAACTTAGACTCCTTGCCCTTGTCCTATCACTGGTCACCTCTAAGAAGAGCATGGCCCCTTACTTCCTACATTCTCCCCTCAGGTATTTTTACATGTTAATACAATCCCCTCTCAGCCTTCTCTTTTCCAGGGAAAAAAGGCCCAACTCACTCAGTCTGTCCTTGTACGATAGATAGTAGAAATTATTTCAAATGAGCTGATTGAAATATTCAAGTTATTTCTTATGAAACATTTTGAAAATGTAAATTTTAATATCTATTAAGATTATTAGTCTAATTGCTAGCTGTTTCTAAAATAATGTATATGCGTGTGTGTCATTATCTGAATATATTATGAAAGGACAACTGAAATGAAAGGAGCCGACGACGAGAGCTGGGCTGCTGGACCTTGTCCTAAGAAACAGAGAGGGTCTTGTTGGAGACGTGAAGGTGGGTGCAGCCTTGGCTGCAGTGATCACGAGCTGGTGGAGTTCAGGATCCAATGAGGAGGAAGCAGGGCAGTAAGTAGTCTTGCCATCCTGGACTTCAGGAAGGTCAACTTTAGCCCCTTCAGAGACCTGCTTGGAAAGAGCCCATGGGCGAGGGCTCTCGAAGGAAGAGGGGCCCAGGAAAGCTGGGT
>JAUBOD010000452.1:69895-85414 GCA_032353885.1 Nothura maculosa
CTCCCTCCCTCCCTACCTCCCTCCCTCCCATGCTTTTTCCAGCCATTTTCAAGATAGCAGGGAAAGGGGAGGAGTGTCCAGATACTCTTCCATTGGACTCTAAGACTTATGGTGTTTCTGTCTATGACATCTCAGTTAAAAATTAGCACATTCAAAACTGACAGTCCCACTCTTCAACAGTGGGGAATTTTGCTAACCAAGGTGTGAGCCAAGGGGACATAATGGTGCTTTCCCACAACAGAGCCTGATGCTTACAGCATGTCTGGATGCATCTACCCATCAGCAGTTGCCCAGGAGCTCACCCAGGTTTTCTTATTTAGGCAGATATTAAAAGACACAGAAGATAGAAATATCCCAGTACATTTGTACTTCATAGTTATTGCCTAAGCTATACTTTTTATTCATATAACTAAAATTAATATCCTATCAGCTTGCCCGGGGCCTTGTAAGGTGAGTTCTTGCTGGTGGAGATTCACAGCCTATTGGCAACATGCTCCCATGCTTCACAATTCCCACTGTCCAGATGGATATTCCTCCTTTATATATTATTCCCATATAGTATTTCCATACTCTGGTTGCCAGTTTCCTTTGTTGCAAGTTGTGATTATTGTTGTTTGTGCCCAAGTACAAAAAGAGTCTCATGTTGTCTACTCTATAGCTCCTCTTTAAGTTTATGGTAGAGCTCCTGCTAGATTCTTGCTTTGCCTTATATTTTCTGAGATGTTCGAACTGACTACTCTCAGCTTCTCTTATACGTACAGGTTGAATATATCCAGCCTGTAGCTGTTTTAGTGTTCTGCTGCTAGGCTGAGTGAATAATTGGAAATGAGTATCTTAATCAATTAATCTTTTCTTTTACAAAACATCTGTAGGTAAATCATTATTTTCTCACATTGTTTCAGGATTCAGGTTTGCTCAACATTCATTCAATTGCCCTCAATGAATGCATTTTTTCCACATTCAATTAAATGAATGAATGATTGGTAGTTCAGAGGAGCTTTTTTTTATTAACTGTGTATCTTAGTCGACTCTTTAATATGATCTCCAGCTCCACAGTTGCTATAAAACATACTTTTGTTACCTTAATTAGCACAATATCTAAGGACCTTATATGTAGTTCTTATTATAGCTTATGAATTTAGGAAGCCTTTTTTTTTCCCTCCATTTTTTTTGGAGCGGCACATAGAAAACAAGATGTTTTAAAGGTACATAGCAGAATTCTACTAAATCATAGAGGAACAACATCTATCATCAGTTTACTTTCTTGAAAATTCAGCAGCAGTATTTGGTTCACAACACAATATAAGAAGAGCCAATTGTCTAAGGAAGGTATTTGCAGAAACCTGCAAGCTAAGCATAGGACCTATGTCAGCTAGTTATGAGACAAATCTACTAAAAATGCCATAAATAAAACCGTGACTTACAATCCTTCCTTTCCATGTATGCAGGAAATAATTGCTCCAACAAGCTTAGGTCTAGGCAGCCATTGCTGTTAAAATTAAATGAATGAATAAAAAGGACATTAATCATATTAATCTCCTGTAAATACTAAGGAAAGATAAAATATCCTTCTCTCCTTCTTTATGGATCCAGGAACACGTTATTTCCTGTCTGCAGCAAGAAAATTCCTCTTATGCTTCAGTATAGGTATCAAGGTCCTGAGAACATTAGGAGACCTCCAGTAGTACTGATCAACCTCACCTGCAACCTCTACCCACACTTTCTACTCATGGGCCCTGAGCTCAAGCTCAGGCACAAGTCCAATGTCTAATCTACATCATCACTTATCTCCATTTTAACTTGAATTTAAGACATCAAAACTTAAATTTTGACACCAAATGTTGACATTATTTGTAAAATAGAAACAAGAATAATTTACCTAAACATAGCTGAAGAGTGTCATGTGAGATACTATGGAGTAAATGAGACATGTACACATACCTACCAAATGTGATCTATGACCTATGGGATATTGTGATCTTTCAGAGCGGCAGCTGGAAGCCAAGAGAGAGAACAAAAGACACCTTAGATGGTAGTAGACATCTACATTGTGTGGGTAAAACACTTGCACTACTAGTGTATAAATTTTGGTGTATCTTCTCTGACCACCATCTCCTTGGGTGGCCTGTTCCAATGCTTCACTACTCTTTCTATGTAGAAATATTTCCTAATATCTAACCTGAATTTTAATATGCAACCTGAATCTGCACTGGAGAAAAATCTTCTTTTTTTGTTTCAGTTTTACATGTTACAAGAGGTACTGGTATCTGTTTTTACTTTCTTTGTCACTAGTATTAAAACTGTCTCACTGCAATGGAATTAGAGTATAGCTATAGCTTTAGTACACAAACTGATTTGAATTGGTAAGGTTTCTTCTCATTTTTTTTTATTTTCTTTTATATTCTACAGGAAGTAAAATGGAGCGAAAGCTTCCATGATCCGTATTGATAATTCTTTTATGTTTATAACCTGACTGCAATACCAGAGTGTGCTTCTCAGTTGTGCTTCTCTGTTCTTAGCTCTTATTTTTTTGTTGTTGTTGTAGCTTTCTTTTTGGAGGAGCAGTTAACTCTGTAAATTTGTTGTTTTTCCATTTACATTCAGCAAAGCCTGATAGATACTAGGCACTTTATGTTCATATCTTTGTCTCAATGGCCAGTTGTAGAGATGCTACTGAAGAGTTGTTTATCTCCCTATTATTATACTACTTATTTTTTTTAAAAAAAATGTAATCTATATCCAAAAAGCTTAAGATCTAACAACTTTTAAATATTCAATAAAGAAAGCAAAATTATTTAATCTCAGCAAAGATAGAGATGATTTAATAACTCATGAACAAATAGCAGTATCTGCATACAAAATACTATCCTAGGAATAAAGCACATTCAGAATTCCTTACATCAATAGGTGTTATATTTCTTTGTCAAAAGTTTATTCTCAGGAACACATAATTCAATGCAAAAATTGCTTTCAAAACAATCTTTGATTTATACACGAATGAAAATGTGTTAAACATTTCAAAATCATTTATAAGCTTATAAAATTGCTTGGAATCACACATTCAAATCCTCACTGAAGATTCCAAAAATTTACCCAGTTAAATTTTGTCCAGAGTATGTAAAAAGAATGGCCTTAAATAAATCATAATGTTTTGGATAATTTCTGCTAAGAAGTTGCTAGTGTTATCTTCTGGTTGTGATTTTATCCTGAGAATCTAAATGTGTGCTTCAAAGAGATTATTGTCTTACAAGTGGTACATTTTTCTTTTAAGAAAATATTGAGATTCTTTGATTATATTTTACAAACTGAATTCTTTCCCTCGCAAATCTGAAGTCAAGTATGACTTTACTGAAAGCAAATTTTGCAGCACAGGTTCCTGGGAGCTAGCAGTTGACAATATTCTAATGTTTAATACTAATAATAGCTGTTGAAAAGAATTATGGAAAAAAGTAGTAAAAAAAAAGTTCTTAGAATTACTAAATCATAAAACAGAAATTTTAGTTATGGATCACCCAAATTTATTTAGAGTTACCTTTTTTTTAGTTTTGTACGTTTTTTATTATTTTTAGATAATTACCAATGAAAATAAGTCTGTAGTTTAAAAAATATTAAATTGCTTTTGTTCAGAAATCAATTCAGTTAGCTAAACATATCTGTTTATCACCTAGTGATATTTTAGTTTCCCTGAGAGATCTCATATATAAGACCTTCACCAAAGAGAGGTAGATACTGTACCTATGAAAGACCTGTGAAACCTCTGAGAGACTCATACTACCCTAGACTGGAACTCCAAGGATGAAAAACATATCTCATCCCAGGTATTGATTTGGGTAACTGAACTGAGCTACTTCTTTCTTTTATAGAATTTGTAGAAATGTTGAATCATGCTGCATAAGAATCTCCTACTGCAAAGTGGCTAAAGTTTACAAAATATTGAAAGAATCCTGAGCTTTGAGATGATAAAAAGAAGAAAACAGATAATGATGTTCAACTTTTTAATTTGTATTAAAACATCTTAAAATTCTTTGTGGGCACATATTTCCATGACACTTGGGCTGCATTTAAGAATTTGTCGGATCATAGCCTTAATCTATGTGCAGCCCAAAGGATGTAATTATTTGTGCACACACTACTAATTTTATCCCCAATCCTGTGTGAGGTCCTGTGTGGGTTTGGATAATGAATTGTTTCAGATAATAAGGGAATTTTTAAAGAATTCTGTAGGCAGTGGGAAACATGTCTCTTTCTCTAGAAAACTAAGATATGTACAAATTGCAGTGGATGGAAATTATCCACAGCCAGGGCACTACAACTTCTGCATATGGCGAAGGTAGTAATGAGGACAGGCAGTCAGGACAGGTGCCTGGCAGGTAGCTATCTACAGAAACAGGCTGAGTTGAAACTAGAATTCTCCCATAGGTTGATCTTCAACTAGTATTTTCCCATCAAATTATTATTATTATTAACTATATATTCACCATTATTATTAACTATATATTCACACCATATTCAGTTCAATATCTTTTTTAGCTACAGGCTTGCCAGTCAGAAAATAATAGACAATTATAATAATTTCTTTTAGATCTATTTACAGACTTTAAAGCATTTTTAGATCTAAATACATACATGTACATGTACATGTAGCCTTTAGCTCTCTGGCTTCTCTCTAGGCATGTTTAACAACTTGGTCATTTTGAAAGTTCGTTCATGCATGCAAGGTATAACTGCTGTCACAGCAGGGAAACTTTCCTTTATAACAAGCAGCACAACAGGAAGTTTTGTATCAGGCCACGTTTCCCACTTTACTCCTATAATATAGATCACAGCTGAGGCTTCATTAATCCAGAATTCCCAATTAAGAACTTTGCTACCCTGAAGAAATTTTCATGTATGTCTCCATCAGAAACAATGAGCATCCAGTGGCTGCAAGGAAGCTCAAGGTGAGACATTTTGAACACGGTGAGAAATTTTGAGTACTCTGTGTGAAAAGTGAAGGATGCAGGTTACGGACATTGTCAACGGAATACTTAAAACACTCAAAAGACTGAGTGGATCAACAAATTTGTACACAAAGTAACGACAACAACAATAACAAAAACACAAGATATGCAATAGGCAGAGGACCAAAACTGTTCCAGAAGAAGGTCTGAGAGTGCAATAGATTTTACAGATTTTTTAAAAGACAAGTATAAACATAAGTCTTTAGTTAGTTAATTAGGAAAAAATGAAAAAAAATAAGTTTCTCTGTCTGTTAGCTAGGAACTTTAATTCTCATGACATTTTGGGTAAATGGAGGGGTATAGATGAACTTGTCTCCTTTTCTGTCCTGTTGCTTGCCTCCTTATCTTGCAAATCAACTTGTACTATATTGAGTGCTAGTAAAGAAGAATAAACTCAAAAAGAGAGGAGTGATGATTTGCTGAGTGCCTGCAATGCCATTTGAAGAGAGCAAACAGCTCAAATACTTTGCAGGAGTTTGGATTTAGCCCAGAGAACTATCTGACCTACTGCACTTCATTTGCCATGGGTGTGGCATAAGATTTTCAAAAGCTATCCTGTGATACCTTAAAGGAAGGAGGTACATTTGGCAGCAAGATTTAGAAGGCCCAAAACACCATTCTTCTCAAATACCTACCAGCTCTTTCTTCAGATAAAAAGATAATTTATTTCCTCCCTAAGCATTCTGACGGAGCTGCGGGCTGCAGCATTATCAGATTTCATAGTCTTGTGCTGTATCTCTTGATATATGATATATTTTATAGAGATCCACAGGAACATCAGATGCCTTATTTTTCCAAGAATTGAAAAGCTACTATTGCTCCTGGTATGATACTGATTCTAGCTTTTAAAGCCTTAGGGGAAAAACAAACAAACAAAAATCAAAACAAAATGAAATCTATTAGTTCTGAAATCAGAAAAAAAATATAGAAAATTGTTGAAGCAACTTAAGAAACTTTCACATTTCCAAATTACAATTTCAAAATAAAAAATAATAATAAAAGAAACTGCAACAACAAGGACCCCTAGTTGACTGAGGATGGAAGGAGACAGAGAAGGAATTGATATAGTCTCACAGTCTACCATTTTTCTTCTTCAAGATCAATATTTAAGTGAAAGAGGGACCATTTTTGTTTGCAAACACTTTGTTCAAACTTGATGCTGTTGTAAGTTAACACAGATGAACTTGACAAAATGAAAAGAAGTTTGTCTTTTAGATTTACATTATTTGAGACAAAGTAGTCATTTTTCCACCACATGTTAACCTGTGTAGTATCTATGTATATCAGTGTATGTAATTAATTTTACTTAATATGTAATGGTGTCTGGATAATTACTGAATGAACAATTATCTCACTTAGAACTTTTTCAACAAAGTTATTACAGCTGCTAAGAATAGTTTCAATTATATAGAATTACATAAAGATATGTGATTCCTCTAAGCATTTTAGATACATGTTTTATTTTCTGGAATCTAGTAATGATCAAAAATTCAGATTCAAAATCTTCTTGAGTCAGTATACTGTGTGAGAGACCTTCTTGTGAATAAGGCAAAGGAGGAATTTGAAGCAAAGACTTGATCTTAGTCCTGCTCCATGCTATGGCAGTGTTAATGAATAGATATTGTGGTCTCTCTTACTATTTTTAGTAGTGTTATTATTTAATCCACCTGCTTTGGAATGGCTTTACTGTGCACTGCATTGTATAGAAAAGGCATTCCCAAAAAGGGCAGAGGACCACTGCAGGTGGAAGAGTTATCCTTTCCATTGAAGTTATATTAGTTTCATCTCCTCGTGATTCAGTGTGCATTAGTCTGAATTTTATTTAAGCAAATTTTATCAGGCTTCTGTCCACAGCTTTCTATAGAGTCTCTTTTGATTTACCTCAATGTCAATGGAATAAGGGTAACCTACATAGCTCTCATGAGAAACCCAGTCATAAGCTGTGATAATAAAGACAAATGTATGCATTGTTTTATGGCTGTTACCAGACAAGGGCTATGAATCGACTCAGCTAGCACAGTTGTGACAGGGGGAGAAAACAAAAATCTTGATGAAGTTGGACTTGAAAAGGAAATAAAATGGCTGCATAAATCTCCATTGTGAAATACAAAATTGTGGGAACACAATCTGCAAATATCTCCTTGCCACATTTCACCGTTAGATTGCTTTGTGTGACTGTTTGCTTTCTCCAGGAGATGTCACTCAAGGCATAGGTAAATGTGCATTTGAGAAGTTTGCTGCAAGAATGCAGTCAGAATGAAATATAACAGAAAACTCTGTTTGCTCCAAAAATACCTTGGCCTATTTCAATAACATTCCTGCCAAATGTACATGTCAGGAGTGAGGAGTTTTCAGTTCTGTTCCTCTGTAAAGTACACTTGTTTGCACCAGTCCATTAATGAGTCATCATTTATTTACATCCAGAAGTGAGTGATGCTCTGAAGGAGGCCAGAGTCAGCTGAAGAGAGAGACTTTGGGAAAAGACATTTCATACATAAGTTATTGCAGCCTGAAGGAAACAGATACTACTGGCAGTTTACTACATATGCAGTTTATATATATTGTTTTATGCTACTTTTGCATTAGAAGGAGTAGTTTATAAATATCTACTAGCATTTTAGGTACAGGGGGTGCAAGTTGAAATGGGCAACCATTTTTGGACAGATATCTGTTCACTTCTGGTGGAAGGGAAGGGAATAGAAGTGGGGAGGAGGATGGAGTAATGAAGAAAGAATGGGAGGAAGAATGAAGCAGGGATTTGCAAGAAGAGAAAAGATTTTTTTTTCCTCCCTTGTGCTTCCCCATTGATCTCAAAGCAAAGGAACACTTACTTTAGGCAAGCAACCAAGTAACATAAAAGAACAAATTTTATGACTTATTTATGAAAAGTCAAAGGTAGAGTGTTAATAAGAGGTAAACAAAGACAGAAAATGGGGAATGGGAAAAACAGAGGAGAGGAAATACCAGAACTAATGTTATCTGTGTAGATTCTGCAGGGAAAGAGGAAACAGAACCAAAGATTTGGAGCACAGTGATTTTTTGCCTTGCCATGGATAACTTGAAGGACAGGAACTTGGAGATTGGGATGGAAAAAAAGAGAACTGGGACTCTAAGGAGGGAAAAGATGAACTTCAAATCAGTAAATGAGCATAAATGAGACATTGTGGAAGAACTGCCTCATAGCTCAAGTTGCACAAATATTGGTGTTGATCTAAAAGTCTAGCCCCAGTCTTGGTGCGGAACTACGAATATATTGATATAATGATTGCTCTGTTCTTTTAATTCATAATTTTTTACATAACATTATACACTATATAAGTTAAAGGAATATGTTTTAAATCTGCAAAGTCAAGAAACCAAAAAATAACAGAAGCCAGAATCAAATGCCTTGGATTTGTTTTTGGATGACAAAACAATTCAGAACTGTGCAATTCCATGTTCTTTTTCCACAGGACCCGTAGATAACTCAACATGCAAGATGGCTCTTCTGGGAAAATTAACGTCAACAATATATTTTCCTTTGGATCTTGTTCTTATGTGGTATGGTTTTGACCTCATGTAAAAGATGAAAATGTTTCAAGAGGAGCTGTGAGAATTACTGATTAATATTTGTAAATATTTGTAAAAAAAAAATATTTGTAAAAAAAAAATTGTAAAAATATTGTATTTGTAAAGTATAAGTATTTGTAAAAATATTTGTAAAAAAAAAAAAAAGTATTTTCACTATAACTTGGGACATTTGATAAAAGTAAAGGAGAATATATAGATCTAGATTTGCAGAAGGACAAAAACTGCTCACAGAATCCCTTCTTGCCTTAAATTTGGAGTGCTTAGCCAACACACTAGCCATCCACAATCAAAGTCTTCTCCTGTCTCCTGAGGAGCAAAGATTAACATTTATATTTCTTATGTTTAGGATTATTCTGACTAGGATTATTGTTTAGGATTGTTCTGACTCTTCTGACTAGTTTGGCATTTAATACAATAACACTAAATTTCACATAAAGGTTGTTATAAAATGGCTATAGCTGAACTGGAAAATTAATCATGGAGTTTCTAGAGAGATCCAGCAGAGGGCGAAAAAGATGATTGAGGGAATGTAACGACTGTACAAAGAGAGACTGAGCGAGCTGGGCATATTTTTTCTGGAGAAGAGAAGGTTGAGAGGCGATTTGATTACCTGAAGGGAGAATGTAGGGAGGAAGGGGCCAAGCTCTTCTCAGTGGTAGCCAGTGAAAGGACAAGGGACAATGGGTCTAACTTGAAACACAGGGTGACAGAGTCCTGGAACAGGCTGCCCAGGGAGGTTGTGGAGTCTCTTTCTCTGGAGGTCTTCAAATCCCCCTGTGCCTCATGGTCTGGATGTCCCTGATGGAGCAGGGGTGTTGGACTAAATGATCTCTAGAGATCCCTTTCAACCTTAGCCACTCAGTGATTCTGTGAAATTAAGCAGTGCCAAAGATCTATTCTCTGTGTTGAGATGACTTGGCTTGGTTGAGATGGCTTGACTGTATTCACAGAATACTTTTACCCTCCCAAACAAGGTATTTTTATGCAACGTGCCTTTTGGGAATAATTTTCCAAATTATATGTGCGAACTATTTGAGAAAAAATAGGCTAAAAATTCTCTAGGAGATTGATAGTGGTTCTAGACCAAAACTAGGTTAAAGATTAGCCTATCATTTAAAGAGCGATGATACCTGGGTTCCACTTGACGAGTGCAGACATATAAACTTTGTAAAACAATAAGTATGGGATCAAAAAGTATGAAGATAGTAAATGTACTGGTCTGTAACTATAAAGTTCTTGCCTGGGTAAAGATCCTTCCTGGGGGAGTTTGAGGAGTTCTCATAAATATTTATACAAAAAAATATAAATCATAAAAGTACCAGCAGTAAAAGAAATATCCATTAATTTAGGAAAACCCCATAAGTAAAACCTTTAGTAGGCTCAACATTTATAGTAAAGTAGAATTGTAAGAAAATACAAATGTAAAGACAAAAAAGACTTTTTTAGGTTTTCATTAAAATTTATATATGGCCCAATTTTGAGGAAAATATATGCCTTTTGTTTCAACGCTAGCATATATAAAATTTTCATATGCAAGAATATTCAAAGCCACACCTATATACTTAGGTTGAAAAGCAAAAGCATGTGGTTAATGGTTTTCTATAAATTTAAATATGAAACTATCAATGATGCGCAATTTTCCAGTGCTGTTGCTGAATGCATTTTAAATATCCTACATAGTATAATAATGTACAATTTGGTTTATTTGAGCTATTTTCCATGAGGCAGAAAAAGACAACCAGGCATTCTACAGAAACAAATCCTAGCAAAGCTGAAGCAGCTAGACTCTCCAGAGAAGTAATTATCAAGGATTATAGACCAATCTGGCAAGTTGTGGGCTGACAGTGAAATTTAAACTTCTGGAGCTCTCATTCTAAGAATGAATAACCTACAGGAAATCAGCTAATTTCTGGTTTATAAAAAACCTGTGTTCTGTATATATATTCTAAAAATACTATTAAAAATTAAAAAAAAATGGTAAGCAGCTTGAATGAAAGATAAACAAGCAAAATACTCTTTTTATACAAGTCTCACATGCCCTACTTCTGAGTTCATCATTCTTGGATTCTTAAAAAAAAAATCATCAATAAAATGCATTATTTCCTCCGGTGTATCAACTGTTTAATTTTATTGACTATCAATTTTATAGTTACATGTAATTTCTCCCCAAAGATGGAGAAAACTCATATTTGGAATTCTTCTTCCATTCTTTATATAAATAAAAGGAAAATCAGTTTTTGATTCTAGCTACTTTTTAAACCATACTGTAAACCATTAATATCTGATTGTGGGTGTTATAACTTCTAGCTTTTGATGTATTCTTAGTTATCTAAATCTTTTTTTTAGGTGTAAGAAAAATGAAAATTATCAAGAGACTTAGAGTTGTAGAGAGTGCTGATTGCTCATAAAATATCACAAACATCATGAGCAGTACAAATGGTCTTTAAGTGCCATAGGCTAGCTCCATTAGATTAATGAGCCAATGACTCCAACTTTGATGCCTCTTCTAATTATGCATGATGCGCCATTTCTTTCAAAAGAAAGACATCTACTTAATTAGGTACAAAATGTCATCTATAGTTCATTGACAGCAAGGAAGATCACCACTCACTCAGTTTAGTCTTTAGGCAAAATTATTACTCTTCTGGGATTGCCACCAAATGTCATTATTGAATCAAAAAGAGCTCCTGCAGTAGGAAAATTCAAGAAAAGCAAGAGAGAAAAAAATTACATATCCCTTCCTTTCCACTCTGACTCATATATAGGTATCTATCTGACCTTAATAAGGTAAACACAGCACCCTTGAGAAGCCATAAATTATGAACTCCCTTTTTGTTACATAAAAAGATATAACAAAGTCCAAAGTGTTCCATAAAGCTCTTAAACAGTGATGTTAATTGCTGAAACATCCTAGTAAAAACTCTGTTCTCTCATAGTTGAAAATATGCCTTTTTCAAGTTGCTGCACTCCCAAATTTCAGACTTGAAATTACAACTTCTACATCTTTGACAAACTGTCAGATTGCAACATCTTTTGAAAAATTTGAAAGTTTTTAGTATGGTTTAGGACCAACTAAACTATCCTAAACTATGGGATAAACTAAACAGATCCAACTGCCATAGATTTCAAGAATCAAATTTAGTAAATCTAAGTAACATTCATTGAATCAATCACTATACAGCTTTTAATCTGTTAGATTACCTTTAAGTTTTGGAAAAGTCACTGACAGAGTGCCATTCACAATGTATACTCACATGACACCCTAAACTAAATCTAGATTATTACAATTGTTCTTTCTATAAATGAAAAGAAAAGCTATCACTTTAAGCTTGCAAGGAGATAAAAAATAATCAAAACACTGTAATTTATTATCTCAGTTTGACTTATTTGCCTTTTCCAGATGTAAAAAAATTATTGAATGATTCTGGATGTTTCAGTGAAATCCTTAAATTTCAGATTACCTTCATCACTCATCAATTATATTACATTAGATACACAATAAAAGAATCAAGTGGAAATGAAACTTTGATAATATCATGTTGGCAATTATTATAAAATTGATATATTGCTGCAAAATGTTTTAATTTAGTGGAATCATCATTTTCAGACAGAAAACAGGTTAATCTGTGATCTATGAATGATGTGAAACATCTCTATTATTTCTTAACTGTTATAACCTCAAAGAGGCTCCTATTTATTTCATAGTCTCCAGTTATTATGCATATAAAGCAAAATTCATATATTTTTATACATTGTATGAAAGAGAGTAGGGCAAGGAGAAATGTTGCAGGTGTTCTAGCTTCTAAATTCAAAAATATGTTACTCCTACACCTGAGTCTGTATCATTTTAGACTCTCTTGCTAGCTGTTTACCTCAAAGTTCACTTCCATTGCACTTTACAGGAAGCTGATATAGAGAAAATTTCCAGATAGCTTTGAGAACAGGTATCATGTCAGTTAGAGCTCTGTTCCCAAAGCAGGCAAAATATAACAGCTCTATGAGAGCAGAAGCGTATATGAACATACAGGAGTTCTGATGAATTGGATCTATACTGCATCTAAAAGGAACGACAACACAGCAATCTCAGAAAGGCCTTCTAACATTTAGGAGAGACAGAATTGTTTCTTGGTTTCTTTCTAGGTTTGAGGAGCAAGACAAGTTAGTAGGACATGCTGAAAGAAGACTCTTGAGAAATTGGGAAGGGCCAACAGTCTTCTAAATTTACCCTTTGAGCATATCTAATTTATATATTAGAGGTGAATTTCTCCACTCTTAGGTCAGAAATGGCCCAAGTACAAATTATTTGTTTTAAATCACAGAATTACAAAAAAATTAAACTTTACATCCACTGAAGTAGCTTTGTTTCTACTATCTATGCACTTGCTACCACAGTCCACAACCACAATCACTATAACAGCACAGAGCTCTTTAGGAATTTCAGTGATGATGAGTGAGCATTAATTCCCTAGGATGTCCAGGAGCTTCCTGCAATTTTCCTGTGTGACTGACTAGTTTGAGACTGAATATGTAGCTTCCCTCAGAACAAAGCATTTGACTATTAGCTGTAGAAGCTCCACATACGGGAATTGTCCTGGAGATCTCGAGGCACACCTAGACCTCTGCGAGGTGGCCTAGACCTATGGATGGTTATCTGTATGGTGCATGAGCTAGTTAACATCCTGGGTGGAGAATCTGGCTGCTCTCTTTTCTGCTTGATATGGCATTGAGCATCCAGTACTGGATGCTTCTAGAGATCTGGAAATGGTCATGTAGAATGGTGTTTTGTACATAGGAAGTTAGGAGGGCTATAATTCAGTTATAACTGAATTTACTCAGAAGTGAAGGATCATGTGTATTTTGGAGTGATCACAGAGGACCACCTGGCAATTATAAATTTTATTTTTTCTGATTTTTCTAATACTACACCATAACTATTGTTATTATAGATAACAGAAGTGCTGTTCTTTGACTAGAACTTTTTGATGTTCAGAAATGACTTTTAACCACAGGGAAAAGAGATGGAAGTGAGAGAGAAAAAGCACTGTATGACCATCCTAGATTCACAGACTAGGAAACTCTGCATTGCATAATAATGCAAAGACTAATATGATAGCTACAGGGAATTTTACTGATTCCAGTGAAGAGACAAAGAAATGGGTTGCCAATCCATACAAGTCACTACCTATGACAGGATTTCAAAGGTTTGCAAATCAGTTTAGCATCTTTCCTTTTAAAATTTCTTTGCAGAATTATAATTTTTGCTAAATTAGGGCCTGATCTTGCTGACTTGGTCAGTGAGAGTTTTGCTATTGACTTAATTGGAAACAGAACTAAGCCTTTGTATTTCCAAGTGTCATACACCACCACATGTAGAAATTAAATTCACAGTTTTTTTCCTATCTGCCCTTAAATTGGGCAGATATAGGAAATTTCTCTAGACAAATCACCAGATAATGCTGTGATTTGGGAAGAAAATCTTATTTACAAACTGTAATGAATCGAAGAAGTATCAGGATAACCAAAACCTGCATCTTCAGTTCTTCTCCATAAAAGGACTTAACAGTGAGTGAGAACAGATCTGGAAGAAATTAAGAAATTGTCACAGGCACAAGATACAAAATGATTGAATAGAGGAAAATAAAAATAAAATATATGCACTTCTTACATCCTTTTCTGCAGTTTTGCTTTTCTCAAGAGCACATAACTTTTAGCTTGATAAAATCTTTTTGCTCAAATTGGATATATATTATTACATATTCTAGCAGGAACATTAGCTGTGGCATTTAGGGATATCTTGATTTTGCTGCCATCTGCAAGTAGGTGGAAGTGGAGGTTGCAAATAGTGTAATTTCTATCACTCTGCAGTCTTACACTTCAACCTTGAAATGATAGGTGTATCCTCCATTCTCAAAAGATCAACAATCTTTTAAGAACGCATATGGTTTGGGAGTTTCACTCCCAAACTCATGGTGCACTTCATAGTGCACCAAAGTTCAACTGTGCACCATAGTGCACAGTTATGACACAAGATTCCGTGTTTCTTTCTGTAAAAGGTAAAAAGCAGAGCTGAAAATATGTTAAAGAAAGTCTTATCTGTTGAGTCAACCTCTGTATATATTAGGGGAGGCTGCTAAGGCTGGAGCCTGAGTAGTTCTTTAGTCAGCTCTAACTGAAGTTGGAGAGTATTATCATCTCCCCAAGGAGATATTCGACACCTTGGATACTCAATTCACCTCATTGGATGCAGAATCTCATCTTTTCACAGTCAAGGGAGCAGTCATGCTAACAGATCATAT
This sequence comes from Nothura maculosa, assembly GCA_032353885.1. Classification (NCBI taxonomy): domain Eukaryota; kingdom Metazoa; phylum Chordata; class Aves; order Tinamiformes; family Tinamidae; genus Nothura; species Nothura maculosa. The sequence goes on from JAUBOD010000452.1 coordinate 84,762, forward strand.
TTACAAGGATGTTTATATATTTAGAGCATACAACAGGCACAACACACCACCACTTTTGACTATCTGCATTGACTGTATCTGCAAATGTGAAAAAAAGGGACAGAGAGATAAGGATTGATTTATGCAGTGCAAGAAGCCAAAGTACAGAGATGACTCTCTTGGCTTCCCAGCCTTTGCTCTTGATTTAGGGAGAAAACAGGTTCCCTCCTGTTCTGAGGGTTAGTTGTTCTAATTTTCTGTAATATCATAAAATCATAGAATGCTTAAGGAAGGAACCTTAGATCATCTAGTCCAACCACCCTGCAAATGCAGGGTCATCTAGAACATGTGGCACAGGGCTGTATACAAGAGGGTTTTAAAGATCTCCAAGGAAGGAGACTCCACAACCTCTCTGGGCAGCCTGTTCCAGGGCTCTGTCACCCTCACAGGCAAGAAATGCTTCCGGAAGTTCCTGTGGAACTTCCGATGCTTCAGTTTGAAGCCATTTCCTCTAGTCCTATCACTGGCCACCACTGAAAAGGAGCCAAAGCCATTCTCCTCACTGCCTCCTTTGAGGTATTTATAGACACTAATCAGGTCCCTCTCAGCCTTCTCTTCTCCAGGCTGAACAGGCCCAGCTCTCACAGCCTTTCTTCATAGGGCAGATGTTCCAG
>JAUBOD010000452.1:96771-110244 GCA_032353885.1 Nothura maculosa
GGACCGAGGACTGACCCCTGGGGGACACCACTAAGTACAGGCCTCCAGCTGGACTCCACACCATTGACAACCACTCTCTGCACTCTGAGCTTGAAGGAAGCAGTGCTTGAATATCAGCCAACTCTCCTGGACTCCCTTTCCTTCCAGGACTGTGACCCAGGAGACTGCTCCAAGGAGTTCCCTAAAGAGGTCAAAGTCAGCTCTCTTTAAGTCCAGGGTAGCTATCCTATTCCTCACCTTGCTTCCTCCACGCAGGATCGTGAATTCCAGCATCGCATGGTCACTGCAGCCCAGAACACAGAGACTTGGGCTAGCTCACTGCACCCAGCCTTGTATTGTAGGATTAGATGTGACCTTGTTTGTAGGATTGTCATGGTGTGAGTATCTTTTATTGATCCTTTTTTTTCTTCTTTTTTTTTTTCTTCTTTCCTGAAATTCTAACTGCACTGGCATTTAGGGACCCAAAAGGAGAACTCTTGCTCTTTTTCTACTTCCTGCCACCAGAGGGTCTTCTGCATGTTGGTAAGCCACAGAAATCCCACATTTTTCAGAGACATGATTAATAGCAAAAACTAGTCTGGCTGATGGATTTTGAACCCCCAATAGAAATCTGGCATCAATCATGTGCCTGAATTTTTCAGTGTTTCTAGATGATTTAGTACCTTGTATCCTCTGTTCTAAGACTTCTATTTGAGGTAGAACAATTTCGCTGTCAACTTAGAAATGTAGCAATGATTTCCACTCCGCTTTAGATACTAGAGTGTTGGCAAATCACCACTTTTAGGGCACACTATCAACTGGGTCATTAGAACAATTAGGAAGGGAAAGACATGCCATTAATTATCCTTTGGCCAGCCCTGCATGTGTTTTTAGCTATTAAATGCAAAATGATGTTTCTGTATAATTTCAGAGATATATGGTTCCTGTTTAATATTTTCTTCGAAGTTGTGCATAAAGACTTGTGAGCCTTCAGAATCCTTAACAGTACACTGGCACCTGGGAAAGAATGCAAATTATTGCTGTACGTCTACAGAGAATTTTTCACATTCAAATCAAGATGTAAAAACTGCAAAACGATGCACTAAGTCACTTAAACACTTTTAACTCTCAGACATATGATCAAAGCTAGATAGATTCAGACATTTTGCATTCAGAATAGTACATATCCTAAAGGTGCTATTCAGGCTTCCAACTAATATGAATATTATAATAGTAAATCTAATTAACCAGATAATTAAATATTGCAATAACGTGCCTGTAAGTTAAAAAAGAAAAATCCACATTCAGCTCAGCTCCCCCACTAAATATCTTGCAAACATTACCAAAGTTAATTGTTAGAATGTCTCTGTGAGTTAATGGTGCAGATACAGAGAATTAACTATAAAGGAGACTTTGACCAAGCTCACAGGACATTTTTGTGAGAACAGAGGTCAGGAATTATGAGAATGACAACCAAGGTCAACAGCTTATAAAACCATGCACTCTTCTATTTGTAACTCTCAGGATGTACGAATAATAAACCACATTCTGTCAATATTGCAGTTCATTCAAATCAATTTGATATGGTGAGATTTAGGAAAAAAATATATATTTTAGGCTTCTGCTGGGAGAAATTTGTTCTACTTCAGATGTTGAAATCAGCAAAGACTACTGTGATAGTTAATATCCCATAGTCTGGGTGCAATTAATGAATTAGTGCTAGTCTAAATCAAAATTCATTTTCTGCCTGTGACTTTATTAGGAACATTTCTGTCAGAAGAGCAGGCTGAAAGGCTTTTTTTTTAATTCTCAAACAAAAAAAGATATTTCTAAATATTTGTTTTTATTTACCAGCTATATCTGTAAGTGTAGCTTACATTATGTAAGAAGAGTTTTATTAATTTCTTGAGAAAATCTTAAAATTGTGTTTTGCCTGGATCCTACTTCTGACTGCCCAGACAAATACATGCAATGCTTGATTTCCCATGCATACTCCTACCTAAATCTCTTGACGTTTTTAACTAAGCAATCATTGACTTACACTAAGCAGCATCAATCTGCAGGCCACTACATTTAACATTTCCCTAACTTTTTATCATTAAATAAAATACTCATTTCTTTGGTGCAGAATGACTTATTTTTCTATTTGTTCAATCATTACTAAAATTCAATATTACATAACATACAATGTGTCATACAAAGAATGCCTTTTTAATAGTTTACAAGCACCAGAAAAAAAAATAGGCACCAGAAAAAAAATAGGATCTCTTGGAAGATAAGTACAATTTGTACTCAAAACACTTTCTTGCTGACTTTTTATATCTATTTGCTAGAAGTCCTATGTGACTGCTTCATCTTGGGCATTTCCTGTCTTGATTTTCTCAAGTCTTGCTTGACCATCTTTGCACTTGTAGGAATGGTTTCTACTGATACTTCAACTATCTTATCTATGTAACACTTAATTAAACTTGCAGCACGAAAGACCTGGGAGAATGACTGGATTGTATGGCCAGGTTCCCCATGCATGAGTTAATCAATACAAAATTACCCTAGATGAAGAAATAACTACTTGATGGGAGTGTTCAGGAGAGTCCAAAATTCCCATCTGGAGAATTCCAGTGCAAATTAGTCAAATGTCAGTCAGTCACAAAATTTCATGTTAGGCCCATCATTTCCTGTAAGCAGAGACTAGTAGGGAGTTGCTGAACCATTCCAGTGAACTGGGAACTTAAGTGCATTGGGCATGTTCATAGGCACAGCTCCGATACCATGGAGCTACACCACAAATATAACTAGGATAAACCTGAGCTGATTTCTCATAAGTGAATCTCCATTAAGCTCTAATTGTTAATGATCCTGTATATTTTTATCATTTTGTGAAGTGATCTCTGGAGCCACACTACTAGTTTGTTTGCAAGAGTATCTGTTTACAGAGGTAAAGAGTAATTTGTGGGGACTAACAAAATGAAGAAACAAACAAACAAAACAGCTGCCAAGCTTTATCTCTTTTCAGATGTGGCAGAAGTGCTATCAGATTGATCCTGGTTGTTTGTTCTCTCAATACGAAATGTAAGCCCTATATTGCAGGGACTGTCTTGTGCTGAACGAGCATCCCTATCATGCCCCCTATCTTTAACAGCAGTAGCAAAGAAAGGCACTTAGGTTTCCTACTCTAGCCATGGAAAGAGTTGAGTTCATCTGAAAAAGTCCAAAAAGCTTGAAGGATGTGAATAATTTTCACATTCAAAAAAAAGAAAGTTCTCATCTTTGATTATGTTTAGGTGGGGACAAAATATTGTATTGTGTAGCAATTATATAAAAATATATATACATTTAGTTATAGGCAGAAAAATTCTACTGAAAAACTAAACTACTTTGTCCTCCTACTCCTATTAAAATAAATAAATATATAAATAGGATTAAAAGAATATGATGACCTTTTACTTCATTTTTACTATTTTCTAGCAGCTATTCTCAGCAAAAAGTCTTTTCTTTCCAGTGATAGCTTTAGATCTCAGCAATCAGAATTTTGGTAACTGACACTTCTTGCAATATTGTTTTCCCTTCAAGACCATTGCATGAAAATTTCTTAAAGGAGAGAGCATTTTTCTGTTAATGAAATCGGTGTCTAAAACATATTGTGTTCTTGCCATCAAAGGAAAAGCACAACTGAAAGAAATGAACACAATGCATGGGAGAGGAGAGGAAGCAGTAACAGGTAACATATAAAAATCCAGATTTACAAGGAATGGAGTCATATTTACCATCAGGATAGCACCGGTGTCCATCCCACAGATACTGACAGCCAAAGCAATCTATCTCATGCTGTTTGACCAGCAGGGCTTGATTCTGGCTCTGAGGCCATCATCAACTCAGAGTGAACAAAGCTATTTCTATTCTGTCCCGAGTCTGTCCTGTGAGACCCTTCAGTGGGGTGTCACTCACTGCTTGTTAGTGTGGCTGCAGTGTGGACACCTGCCTGGAGTAGGATTGATATCTACAATACATTTTCATTTTGAGCTAATGTTACATATGAACCGGTCACCTAGAACTGAAATGCTCAGATGCATGATGCATGCACAACAGAGAGGCATGTGGTGCAAAAATATTATCAACCAACTCATCTAAGACCAAGCAAGGGAAAGAGAAAAGCAAAAGCAAACCATATGTAATTATGAGAATGCTCCTTAGTAGGTAATGCAACCATTAATGGCTCAGATGCAGAATAGATTCTAATCCAATCTTGCATCATTATCATCATCTTGAGCATGACTTTTAACAAGAGAAATCATTTGCACCTTCTAACAAATATTTAATTCCAGTTCTATGTAAAGGATTCAAAGCCATACTATATCATACAAATATTTCTTTTCCTGATTTACAGATTTCTTGTGGCAGAGCAAGAAACAAGTGCAGTCATTACCAGTGGGGCTTTATATACAGCATATTGTGCATTAATAGTAACTTATAATATTAATTCATAATTTATAATTTTATAAGGCAATAAATGAAAACAATAATATTATATAGCTATATTCAATAACCCTATAAGCTATTTTGCTCATTTTCTCCTTTTATCTAAGTCTCTCCGGGTTATCTACAGGAGTAAAGGCAGGCAAACGTGATTTATTCTTTACTGTACAAGAATCCACATACATATAATAGTGTGCTCTGTGTCTGAGCTAATAAGCTCTGCAAAGCAGAAAGATATCCAAGTTTCAGCATAACACCTGACTGGTGTGATTATGCGATTTCTGGGCTAGAATCACCTTATACCTAACATTAGAAAACAACCCAAAAGAACCCAGATCTATATGTAGCTTCCTGGCAAATTTCTTGACACCATTTTCATGACTATCAAGCTACTTACTCAAAATCAATAACATTTATAAATCATTTTTTATCTTCTCCCTCATCTTCCAGAAAGTCACCTCTCTTGATCACTGTGACAATCCTAGAATAATATAAGACCAAAATCTGGCTATCATCTGTGGCTCAGTTTTTATCTGCTGTGTTTTCTATAATTCAACAAATTAAAAAATCTCCTTAGCTGCTTTTATGGTAGCACTTGTCAATGCTCTTTTAAAATTTTAAGTACTGCCTAGCCATTTCTCCATTCATTTCTACCTTATCTAGTTTTGTTTTCACATATCGAATAAAAATGATGTAATGGAACGTTAAACTTAAAGGGACCTTTTGTATTATGGATCCCTTCTCCCTTTTGACACAGTTAATTGCTTCATATAATGAATTTCATAAGATAATAAATTTCCATCTTAAGAGTAGAAGAGTAGCTAGTTAGGTTTTCTGTAAGAGGTTTTTTTTTTTCCTTGTTTCTTTCTTTGCTTTTGAGTTTGGAATGGAAGGAGTGTGTTTTTCTTTTTGGTTTATTTTTGCCTCTAGTACTCCTGTTAAGCATTTTCTTCAAGGTGTATTCCTTAGCTCATTAGCATACTTTTTCTGTCAAGCCTACATTGATTACTCATGGCTATTCTATACTCATTCTATACCCAGCATTGTCTGTTAGCTAAATAACTCTTTTTCCTTCCTTGGGTTTAGCGATGAATTATTTATAGGCAACAATTATATTCGCTCTCATCCTTTGTTTTACCAGACAAAACAAGATGTGTTCTTTTTGTGTCTTTTATTCTTCAAAAGTTCTTAGTAATCCTTCTCTTTCTTAAATTAATTAGATAAGGTTAAGAACCAGGGAACATCTCAAGTTTCTTTGAATGCTTGGAGGGTGCATGAGTATTTTGTAGTATATTTTTATAAATGGAACATTGGCACAGAGACCTTGAATGACTGCATTACCCAATTATACTGATTCACTGATGGATCGCATAATACAATCAGGGAATCTATGGTAGTTTGTTGGCCCCGCTAAATCATGACAATGCTACTATTTCTCAGAACAAGCTTCTATGCTGACAGGCAACTGTTCTGAGTAAGAAGGTGATATATTACCTTAACTTTTCCTGAGAGTCTTTCTATATATTTCTTTTACTGAGGAAATTAGCAATTTAATAAAGCATCAAAAGAACATGTACAATTCTATTTGTCTTGTAGTCTGATTATATAATCTGTGCTACAAGTTTCTACTTGAGTCCTAATTAATCTAACAGTCACCTCATTAACATTTAGGAAAACCTCATTCTAAATTAAGGTTAATTATTTAGCACTTTTGCCATCACTAATACATTCCCTGCACATGTGCTCTTTTTTATTTTTATTTTTTTATTTGTGAGATCTACTTATAAATAAAAAGCTAAGTAATAAGTAATGAAAATTTTCTGCCAGAAAATCAGAAAAAAGGTATTTAGCTGTGATTTCTCTATTTTTTTTAAGGAAAAAAAAAAGAGAGAGAGAAAAATAAAGCTTTGACAAAGTGGATATATTTATCCTTATATATATCAATTCAATTTAATTTCAGCTAGTCCCTCCACTCACTCTTCACAATCAAAAGGACAAAACAGGCATTGCTTGGGTGCAGTCATCTTCCAGGCTACTCATCTGGTAGATAAAATTAATCTTATCTCTGTGGCTTGTAAAAATGATGGCTTATAAAATCAGATGAATCCCATGTAAGTTGTGTTTATCAATATGAATTTCACAAATAATATGCATAATCCTACACACAACTATATAATTATTACATCTTGATAATATCTACTTAATATATTTAATTATATCCACAATAGTCTTAAAGTTTGTCAATGATACTGATAATTTATTTGGCCTTCCTCCCTTCCTCCCTTCCATTTTAAAAAGGTCCTTGATATAGTCTTTTTATTATTATTTTTACTGAGATATGAAATAGATACAGAAATATGGCTTTTTTGATTTTTTCAATGTAAAGATCTATTCCATAGCATAAGGAATATTAAAAATAAATCAATAGAAATTTAGCATTAAAAAATGTTTTTCTCATAAGTTGTAGTTATGTTGTTCTCATTTTTGCTCTGAATTGTAAAAAAAAAAAAGCTCATAACACAACTTATAAGACATTTACTTGTTCTAGTTTTTCTTTATTATGTTGCCTGTCTGTCTTATGCAATTCAACTGCTTGTTTACAACCTTAAACTAAATCTAGAAGCATATGGTGCTTATTTGGATATGAATCCATTTGCAAGTCTTACAGTCTTTGTCTCTGACTCATGCTGTGTGATGGATATGCTCCTTTCCCAGCTCAGTGATATGCTCCTTTCTCAGCTCAACCTGACTTTTCACATGTATCCCTATTCAGATGTTAAGCACCAGTGGTATTATCTGACCCTGGTAGTTGGCTACCTGATTTCTTCCTGTACTCAGACATTAACCAGCAAAAAGTCCTGATGGTTGCATCCTGATGGGAGAAAAAGACTGATGGTGCAAACACTAGACAAGTTCTCTGAAAGGAAAGAATGACTATGAGTCAATCATCTTATCCCATAAATATGGGGACAGTCCAAGAGCCCCTTGAGCTCTCCTTGCATGGCAGGTGCCTGCTTGTCAGGATCTTTCCTTGAGCAGGGACGCCTCTCAAGGATACTTCTCAAGGTTGAGAGATCCCTTTCCACAACGGATTTGTGGTAAGTGAATATAGCACGCTCTTTTTCTGAACTTGTAAACTTTACTTTGTAACTGTGCACAAAATCCCTTAACTGTTGACCAGGTCTGCAACTAGGATTGGATCCAGCTGCACCCAGATTCTTCTCAGAAGGAGCTTGGAAAGCAAGGGGGTCCAATTTGAATCTTGTGACTCAATGGGAGGGTGACCATCATAATTGCATATTATCTTGAACCTTCATGTAGTGAATAATTTGTGATCTTGCCATAGAATCTTGTGGAATCATTGTCCATATAAATAAACCCTATTAATATTTCTTTCATACAAGCGAAGGGCATTGTGTCGCTCACCCTAGACCCCACCAGCACTCGTTCTGTGACATGCTGATTCCTTTGCCCACTCAGAGAGAGATGGAATTTACAAAACATGTCTCTTCATGGCTATTTTAACAATGCTGTCTAGCCCTTAAAAATTAACAATTAACAAAATCACCATAATGTTCAGTACATATACACATACACACATATATGTAGTATCTAAGTCAGTAAAAGTGGGATGTGGCGTTGCTCTGCCTCTTTCTGAAATCTTAGTCATCTATCAAATTGGCTTATGATTGATTTTCTCTGAAACATTCTGCACTGCAGCTCTGGCAGCATTCTGCTTTTGTAGTGCCTTTTTTATTCTGTGCCCTAGCTGGAGTCATAGGAGCAATTTAAAACCTAGTACAAATTGTCACTACTCCTCGTTTATGACAGGACTGTGAAAAAGAAGGCCGAGGATCTGTCCTTCAGGTTTTGCCTGAAAATCTAAGACTCACACTTCTATTCTAAATACCCAAGACAAATGATATCAGACTCTGATGATTTAAGTTCCTCCATTTCTCCACTTATTTATTGAAAACAAATGGAGAGAGCTTCTAAAGAACTAGTTTCTTTTTCTACTTGCAAATCACAGGTTCATGTTAGAATAAAATATTTTCAGATGCATAAAGCTCAGTATAAGTGTGTTTTGATTGTTTTGATACCCTTCTGCAGTGACATATGTTCTGTTTCATACTAGATAAAACTGCTTTCATGCTACTTATGAAAAGGTTTGTATATAAATCCTTACACAGGTTTTATAGATCCTGGCATGAAATACGTTATATTGTATTACTGTTATCAACAAATCTTATTTCAAAGAAAACTGAATGTATATTCATAATTGAAGTGTGCTTGAAGCACTCAAAGCAAATCCCTCATAAACCCTCAGTATTTTGTCATAAAAAAAAACTTGTATAACTGCCTAAATTCAGATACAATATTTCCACAGCTTTTTCACTTGATGCTTCATGTAAAAAAATTCTTTTAAAATGAAAAAAAAAACTTTCTCAGGAAGAGAATTCAATCTAGCATAATTTAGGCATAGTTTTTATACAGATATAAGTGCTGGGTTAACATGACACAACTTCCTCAAATTTTTATAACCAGTAGAGAGAACATAGATCTGATTGTATCAAATAAACAGAGGAGCTGAAATACCTAAGTGATAGCGGCTGCTGATCTTTTATATCACAGAATCTTCACGGTTGGAAGGGACCTCTACAGATCATCTAGTCCAACCTTCCCACTCAAGCAGGCACACCCTGTGGCACAGGGTGGCATCCAGGTGAATTTTGAAGACCTCCAGAGAAGGAGATTCCACAACGTCCATGGGCAGCCTGTTCCACTGCTCTCTCACCCTCACTGTAAAGAAGATTCCCCTCACCTGCAAGTGGAACCTCCTGTGCTTAAGCTTGCACCCATTACCCCCTATCTTATCACGGGCCACCACTGAAGAAAACTTAGCCCCCTCTTCCTTACAATCTCCCTTCATGTATTTATACATGATAACAAGATCCCCTCTCAGCCTTCTGTTCTCCAAGCTGAACAGGCCCAACTTACGCAGTCTGTCCTCGTAGGAGAGATGTTCCAGTCCCTTAATCATCTTTGTCGCTCTCCACTGGACTCTCTCTAGAAGCTCCGCATCCCTCTTATACTGGGGAGCCCAAAACTGCACACAGTACTCTAGGTGCGGCCTCACCAGAGCTGAGTAGAGGGGCAGAATCACCTCCCTTGACCTGCTGGCAACACTCCTCCTGATGCAGGCCAGGATCCCATTGGCCTTCTTAGCCATGAGGGCACACCGCTGACTCATGGTTACCTTCCTGTCAACCAGGACTCCCAAGTCCCCCTCTGCGGAGCTGCTTTCCAGCAGATTGACCCCTAATTGGTACTGGTGTCTGCGGTTGCTCCTCCCCAGGTGCAGGACCCTACACTTGTCCTTATTGAACCTCATGAGGTTCCTTTCGGCCCAACTCTGCAGCCTATCCAGGTCCCTCTGGATGGCAGCACAGCTCTCCAGAGTGTCGACCACTCCACCCAGCTTGGTGTCGTCTGCAAACTTGCTCAGAGTGCACTCCGTGCCCTCGTCCAGGTCATTGACGAGAAAATTAAACAGTACCGGGACCACCACTGACCCCTGGGGGACACCACTGGCCACAGGCCTCCAACTGGACTCAGCCCCATTTATGATCACTCTCTGAACTCTGCCATCCAGCCAGTTCTCGATCCACCGCACCATGTACTCGTCTAGTCCACTCTCCTGGAGCTTCCATATGAGGATAGTATGGGAGACCGCGTCAAAAGCCTTGCTGAAGTCAAGGTAGACAACATGCATCCCTTCATCCAGACAGCAATCATCGCATCATAGAAGGCTATGAGGTTCATCAGACATGACTTCCCCTTGGTGAATCCATGCTGACTGCTCCTCAGTACCTTTTTCCCCTTCATATGACTGGAGATTCTCTCTAGGATGAGCTGCTCCATCACCTTTCCAGGGACAGAGGTGAGGCTGACTGGCCTGTAATTGCCTGGCTCCTCACTACCTCTTTCCCCTTCATATGCCTGGAGATTCTCTCTAGGATGAACTGCTCCATCACCTTTCCAGGGACAGAGGTGAGGCTGACCAGCCTGTAACTGCCCGGTTCCTCCCTCTTGCCCTTTTTGAAGATTGGAGTGATGTTGGCGCTCTTCCAGTCCTCGGACACTTCCTCTGCTCTCCAGGACCTCTTGAAGATGATGGAGAGAGGCTGAGCAATAACCTTGGCCAATTCCCTCAGTACTCTTGGGTGCATCCCATCGAGGCCCATAGATTTTTGAGTGGCCATAGATTTTTGAGTTATATGCTGTAACATGTCCAAAACACATATATGTGACTGGCAGATATGACACAGGATATAGGGAAAACAGTGGCCTTTGAAGAAGGGAGCTTCGACAGGACACTGAAGAGCATCTACGTATGTCCTAAGTCTGTGCCATGTGCCCTAAGCGTCCCTTCTAGAGCAGAGGAGTTGCACTAAATCTCTAGAAGTCCCATCCAAATTCAATCATTCTGTGATTTTTGATTCTGTGATTTTGTGATTCTATGATTGTGATTCTGTGAAGTATAGAAGAAGGAACATTCAAATATTGAAGAGAATAATGCAATCGGGGAGGGCAGTGGAGGTAACTAACTGAAAACTTCACTAGTATGCAAAGGCTCAATTAAGATCAACTTTATGAGGGAAAATTTAAGGCAACCTCAGTGTAGCCAGAATGATATACACTAGGCCTGTGCATTTCTGTAAATTTCTTTTCTCTTCCACTGTTTTTCATCCTCTTTTGCCTTGATCTATTTTGTAAAGCAAAAGTCACAGTGGAACCCTGCAGAGCTCAGAGTGTTCTCCCTCCCTTTAATACGTCCAGTACATTGGAATTCCATTGCATTGGAAAGATGATCAGGATGGGCTCTGCACTTGCACTGACCTGGTTATTCCTTTGTAAGGGATAGTGGCATCTCCCCTTTACCATGAGCATATAGGGAGAGCATAACAGTTTATGACTTCTGTAGCATGCAAAACATGATCATTTTGTATCGTTTGTACCAGGTAATACCAAGAATGTAATTTGTATTTTTTGGTTCCTCAGTGAAAACTGTGGAAGTAATCAGTAAGCAGCACAAACATAGCAAAAGAAACCACTGACCTAACCACACAGGCTTCTTTTGGATTTGAAAATTATTCAAATCCATTCTCTGAAGTTACGTTCCTTGAGGAACAAGTACTCTTCAGGAGCTACACGATATTTTCTGACACTGAATTCCAGAAACTCACTGCCAATTACTGCAAATACTTTTGTTGACCTAGTTGGCAAGCTGCTAGGGATCAAATTGCATTTACAGTAAACAAGCCATACAAAAAGGTTATTCTTCTCTTATCCTCTCTCTCAAGCTCCAGTTCCTCTGTTTGCTAAATTATAATGTTTACTTGCTGTGCATTAGGTTTACCTGAAGTGAATCCCTTTGTTCCATGGTTTGACAGTCCTCAATCATACTCTCTTCTGTTTTTTGTTACTCCAAAGTGACTGGCAACAAAGAGTTTTCAAGGACACCATCTTTCAGATTAGATTAAAGCCAGGCACTCACAAGTACCGTGAAGGCATTTATATCTCCGCCTTGCTGATCTATGTTGTTCCTTAGATGATTTTTTTTTGTCATTTTAGCTGTAACTCTTAAAGTGATAGACTGAAAACAAATTTGCAGTCTTTCAATCAGTAAGACAAAAATTAGATATTTATTCACTTGGCATACATTCATGTGGAAATTTATATTTTCATTGGCATTTCCATTCATATATGCTTTTATAGGTTTTCCATGTATATACACAATTGATTTCACTGTTCTTTCACAGTCTCATGGCTTCCAAAATACATATCTTTTTTTTTTTTTTTTTCTGGAAAACTAGCACATAAAATTAGAAAGTGTTCTCTCACACATTTTAACAGTCAGAAGTAACAGCTATAATCTTGAAAAGAATTATACAGAGAAAAAAAAAAAAGTGCTGCTGCTGGTCCACCTACCTCATTTAAAATCCTATCTGATTTGATGTTTTTTATGTGGAAACTGCTTTTTTTTCCCAGAACATTGTATAAATGGCTGGAGATAACAAATGCATTGTTTAATTCAAACTCTGCCATTTTACAAACTCTGCCATTTTATCCTAACTATTTATACACTCAAAATTACTTTTTTCCCCCTCCAGTTTGGTGACTGATCTATATTAAATAAAAAAAAGAAGTAGGAATAAAAATATACTATGATATTAATGAGAGAATTTTTAAAACAAATATACCTCAATACTATCTCCTATCTGCTATCTTCAATGTAAAACAATAAGCCATCAAAAATCACTAACCATGGATAAGTTGGTGCCATCTGTAAATTATGATTCTGGAAATGATCTCTTCTTATCTTATCTAGGATTCTGCTTTACCTCAAAAACCTCTCAATACTCAAAATTCCTCAGAGCCTAATTCCTAAATTTAATATTCTAAAAATTGAAGGATTACAGAATCACACTCAGGATCATCTACTCCAATCCATCTGCTCAAGCAGGTTCACCTAGAGCACATTACATAGGATCAAGTCCATGTGAGTTATGAATATCTCCAGAGAAGGAGAACCGTCCTCTCTGGATAACCTGTTACTTTCTCACCCTGATAATCAAGGAGATTTTTGTCAAATTCAGTTGGAACTTCTTGTTGTGGCCATTTCCTCTTCTTGTTGGCACCCTGAAGAGTCCAGAACCATCTTCTTGACACTCTCTCTTGTCAAGAAAAATCCTGATAAAACCTTTCATAAAATCCTTCTCAGCCTTTTCTTCTACAGACTGAACATGCCCCAGTCCTCTCAGCATCTTCCCATATGAGGAGAGGCCTATATGAGAGGCCATATCGTTCAGTGCCTGGATCATATTTCATAGAATCATAGAATCATAGAATGTGTAAGGTTGGAAGGGACCTTAGAGGTCAACTAGTCCAACCCCCCTGCACACACAGGGTCACCTAGAGCACATGGCTCAGGGCTGCATCCAGGCGGGTTTTAAAGAT
>JAUBOD010000452.1:110344-133078 GCA_032353885.1 Nothura maculosa
CAGCACAGCCCTCAGGGCTGTCAGCTACTCCTCCAAGTTTGGTGTCGTCAGCAAACTTGCTGAGGGAGCACTCCATGACTTCCTCCAGGTCGTTAATGAATACGTTGAACAGGATGGGACCGAGGACTGACTCCTGGGGGACACCGCTCAGTACAGGTCTCCAACTAGACTCAGCCCCATTGACTACCAATTTGTAGACAAATGCTGAACACTCTCCAGTAGCTCCATGCCCAGCTTGTACTAGGGAGCCCAGAACTGAACACATCTATGCAAATATGACCTCACCAGGACTAACCACGTATTGATGATCACCCTCAACCTGCTGGCAATGCTTTTCCTAAAGCAGTCTAAGATGCATTGGCCTTCTGAGACACAAGGACACTTCGTTGGCTCATGACTCAAATCAAGTGTCTCACTTAAGCTGGTCATTTACGTTGCCTCAAAAGCCAAGGGTAGAGAAAATGGAGGAGGGAGAAAGAAAAACATCTCTGTAAGACAATTCATATTTCCCTAAATACTCCAAAAGCCTAGGAAATGTATTTGGACTAGGAAAGAGAGAATCATACCCCTAAACTACCTACATGCTTCCTGCCTTCTGAAATACCTTTGAACACCTGAATAGGGCTGGCAGATAGATACATAAGCAAGAGAGAGAGCCATGTCCAAGTGGGGAATCCCTCTGCCTTAAACTGCATTGACTGATGAACTCCAACATTTACGATGGGAGAGATGTTTCTTTGAAAATTTTTGAGATGTTATAATAGGATGGATGCTTCTCTGGAAACTCCTATTCATTAGTAAGTGAGGAAACTTCTAGGACTACCTTAAACTAAGCATATAATTTTGGTTCATTTAGTAGGTCATGATACAAAATTATAAAACAAAGACTTCATCATTTAATATGCAGACCTGTTATGTTTTATGTAAGTACTTGGCTGAATGTATGAACAGGCGTATGCTTTATTCTTTTAGTGTTCTTACAAACTGACAGTGGCTCTGTCACCAAAAACAGGGAATAAACCTCTTAACACTAGGCAAGTATTAAGAAGAAGGCATTAACTTTATTGCAGCGCTGGATGCACGGGGGATAGCTCCACCTATCATGCATGCCCTAAGGTGTGTTTGCTAAAACTTTTAGTTCTCTATTATCTACATATGCATTAAATCCTTGGAAATGATCATGTATATTCATTCCATTTCCTGGAACTAATTACAATATACCCCACCATGGCATGTGTGCACTCTCTGCCCCTTTGGTGGTCTCCGACGGTGTTGGTCGTCTTTCTGTGTCCATTCGATGACCTCTAGTAACTGACTTCCATATCTGGCTTCATTTTGGATCAGAATACCCTGTATTGGTCTTAATGCCCTATTTCAGCCAATTCCTTGAAGATACAGCAGTCCTTATCTTCAACTGATGTTTGCCATTTTGTCCACATTCTCTCATAATATATCAGCAACAACAACAAAAATATGTCCTTAGGTGCATTCTTTTCTGAGGTTTCTCATAACAGCTCCATGGTCCCACAAAAATAGATGCATTTTGCTTTTACATAAGATATAAATGTCAGAATCTTTACTAATATTTAAGAGTAAAAAGAGGAGTCTTTAAAAATGATCAGACATAGAGTTTCTTGGGACAATGTTCAGAGCTGAAATATAATATTAAAGAAAGAGAAATTATTATTCAGAGCCTTTAGTTTTCTTCTTTTTTTAAAAAAATAGGAATGGGTGGTGGATATCTTGATAGCAGTGCTTATAAACATAACTTCCTAATTAAGAAAATGAAAACTATTCTATTAAATTTGCTAAAATTCATTTATGGAGTACCAATATACAAATGCTATCATTAAAGCAATTTGTTTTTCTATTAACTGCAATCATATCAATTTTAGAAATCCCTTAGCACATACCAAATCAGTTTTCACTATTTTGCAGAAGCAAAGAAGAAATATTAACTTACTAATATCTAGAATATATCTTAAGGATAAGGAAAGGAAAACATTAAAATAAAGCTATTGTTGTTTTTCTTTATTATTTCCAAATTTTTACTGTATAATATCAATTCCTGCCACTGAAATTTTAAAGCTATTTTCTCAAGATCCCTCATTGTTGCAAGGTAAATCTTGCAGACTGAGAGCTTTCTTTAAGTTACACTCGAATGGACTTAAAACTTTTATGCTGATATCATAAATGTGGTAAATAATTTCTTGTCATAAAGAAGTGAGATCTTTCAAAGTATGCACAGCCTCAATTGCTTCATGAAGCCTTTACACAGATGTATTACAACTTATTCACACTGCTGCTTTTTTAAAAGGATGTGCAATTAATTTTTTCTACTTGATCATTTTTTTCCTGGTAGATGGCAATTAAATCATACTTGAGCATATTTTTCCTGGTAGATGGCAATTGAATCATAATGTAATTCTGTTGGAAAAAAAAAAAAAAAAAAGCTGTTAGAACAGAATCTAGGGTTCAAGAAGCTTAGTTTATCTGGTAAGATCAATTGCAAGTCTTCTGCCAGTATTGTGCCTATTGAATGTGCAATTTGTAACTTCTTTGAGAGGAGGGTATGGGCGAGTGTGGACTTAATAGAGCAGCAAAACTTTTGCCTCCCTGACACTCTTCTATCATAGATATGAATGCAAGTAGCAGGGAAGCCTGAAATGTAAATAATAATAATAAATCTAAAGGAAATTAATAATAATTTGCTGAAAAAGTGAAAACACTTTTTTTTTAATGGTACATAATGGGAGCATTATAATGTGCTAAATGGTATCATAACAAAGGTGAGGCATCCTTGTTCTCAGGGGATACAGAATCTGTCCTACTCTGACACAATATAGCAATGGTGTAGAAGTAATAAGATTTGTACATGCAAGCTGGAGAGAGAATATCCTGGAGGTCACCTGTGACAGAAGATTGGAAGATTTTGTCAGGCTTCCATATCCCTGTCATTTATGAAATGACCAAGTTACTTATCTCCACCCAGGCATCTTGTAATTAAGGAACTTTTATTTTTTTTTTCTCCACCTTAAATCTAAGGCTTTTAGAAATATCATAGGGATTGGCAATGATTTTATTCTTTTACAACTCATCATTTGTTTTTCTCCTGCTTCTTTATTGCCAGATATCTATAAAATTAAAGTACAAATAATATGATTCTATCACATCAAGAGTTTATCCCTATTACCAAAAAGTATATGAAGAATGGTAAAAGAGGAACTGAAGCTATTGGAAGATAATTTTGCTTGTTCATTATACCTTTGGACTTACAGAGTTCCAAAGCATGAAAAGTTATGGAAGACTGAAAACAAAAGATCTAACAAATAGTTTCATTGAATTCCCAGGAAAATTGAAAAATAGGATAGGATAAAGGAGTAAAAACAGTAAAGTGTATGGCATTATTTGCATATTTATTTTTTATCTTGTATAGCAATTCTGTATTTAAAATAAAAATTTTGCTAAAGTGAAATTTAGTAAAATTATAGCTCATGCTGCAAATCTGAATCTAAACAGTAATTGCAGTGCATATGTTGTTTCGGATAATATTTTCTTGTTGAT
The DNA here is from genome assembly GCA_032353885.1 of Nothura maculosa. Taxonomy (NCBI): domain Eukaryota; kingdom Metazoa; phylum Chordata; class Aves; order Tinamiformes; family Tinamidae; genus Nothura; species Nothura maculosa. The sequence goes on from JAUBOD010000452.1 coordinate 113,909, forward strand.
AATCAAGGGAACAGAGATGCTTTTCTCAGCCTCCTGCTCCAACAGTAAAAATATCAAAAAAAAAGCACACCCCAGAAAATTCCATATTATGAAGATAAAGGTGGTAGTACTGCTTTCAATATGACTCATTATTATATATACACAATATTTTCACTAAACACATGTATACTTATATTTTCACCCTTCTTAATGTTTTGCATTTTATGAATTTTAAAAGCTCTATTGCAAGCAATATGTCCTGATAAACCATCCTAATATAGTCCTGATAAATCCTGATAAATTTTGTATGGTCAGATATAAATTGTAAAAAGTGCTTAATACTCTGTTGATTATAGAGATAAACTGTATGCTTTAGAATCTCCATGATTTCCCTATGGAATATAATTGCTGCATTGATATGTTAACCACAGCTCTTGTGGTAAAGCTGTCAAATATATCTGATAAGATAATTTTAAAATATATCCTTCTGCTAAAAAGTGATTCTCCCTTTTTCATCTCTGAAAACCCTCTGTATAACAAACTGCAGTGCAAGTGAGAGAAAACCTTCTTTCTATAAAGAAAATTATGGGTATCTTGGCTTCCATACTTTGAAGTAAATATTCAGGTGTAATTTTTCACAGGTAGATAATTAATTACTACTGTTAGTGGGGAGTAAATGCAAAATTATAGCCAAGTAACATTTGGTATGCAAAATTCTTTGGGGACTACTTTTGAATATTACATAGATGTTTTCAAATCAGGCACATCCAAATGATTCCAATTTATAAAATTCGGTTAAACTTAACAGCTGCATCATTTTTGGAATGAGTCTCTCTAGGCTCATCAGTCTGAATAAAAAATTCAGATGACCATTAATTTTCTAGAACAGAAACCTGGCAGCTCCCCTTTTAACCAGACAAGTCAGGTAATGAAACAAACAAAACAAAAAAAAAAAAAAAAAGAGGGGATGCATGATTATCAACTAGATGCTAGTTTCAAATAACACAGCATCATGCAAGGATACATACTTCCTAACTATGAATGCAAAGTATGTAATATTTCTATTAACTTCAATTGTATATGCTCAGTTTTGGAAAGTGTTCTGCAAGGAGTCTGGAATAACTCTTTAGGTCTCTAAAGGGGAGGTGCATGAAATTTACAGTCAGAATGTAAAAATCTTGTGTCATAGTTAACACAAAACAGAGCAGAACCATTAATTTGGACCATTGAATTCTCTTGCTTGGTGCAAACTTCTGTGCTTTGACAAGATCTAAAACACTTACTACTTATTTCAGTTTCATGGTGATTTAAACAGGAAGAAAGGAAATTCCTCTTTCTTTCTGGTATCACCTGCAGTTGTGTGTATGTATCCATATACTGTTCTGCAGAGATATTTTGAGCTTGCAACTCACATTTGGATGGTATTGATGTGCAAAAATGCTCTGCTTGCTGCCATTAAAATGGGTCAGATTTGCTTTAAAGGCTATAGGGCAAATAAGGAACTGGCCTTGATTTTTTAGTCCTCAAGAATTCAAGGACAGAACTCTGACCATCATTAACAGATCATTGATGAGGTAGCTCTTTATCCTTACAAAAAGCGTTTTGGAGGCTGAGGAAAGAGAGAGGAAAGGCAGAGAAGGGGACATCTGAGAGTGAGAGGGAATGTCTCACTGCAGTTTTACTTGATACCTTAACCTATTCTGTTCTATTTTGCTGAACCATATTAATCTCTTAAACCTTGCTGCACTTTGTGCAAGTGCACATTCCCCTCTACTAGAAGTTTACAAAGCAATTTTCTACTGACATTCAGACTAGTTTAAGATTTTAACAACTATGGAAAGTTCTAACCATCTTGCTCCCTAAAACACAACTTTTAAGGAGGGAGATAATCTTAAGTACGTGCAAAAGACAGTAAGTCCTGTGTGGTTTTGGGACCATGGTCTTCATTTTGTTTTATTTAACAATATAGACGTAACAGTCATACATGTGTATATCAGGAAGGACTGTCACCAAAGGTGATTTAAACTTCTTTATTTTTTGGGGCTTAAGCTACCTAAATTCCATTTAATTCCCATTCCTTGTGTCATTCTGGTAGTCTGAATCTCTCCTTAAGCCAAGATCCAGTTAATGTCAAGTAGCTTGTGTTAATAGGTCTTGTGACTTGCCCTGGAAGGCAAATTTGGTTTTCTCTCATTGAACATTCACATATAAGTTCATTTTGAAGAGTCTCCCCTTCATTTGTTTTATAATGAGATGATAGTGTCTGTGCTCTATGTCTCCTGTGAATATAGTAAGAAAATTGTTTAGAATCAAGTCTATAATCTGTTTAGAATCATTTCCATGAATTTTCCTTAGATTTCAAAAATGATTTTTTTTTCTTGAAAGGTAACACTCAGAATCATTATCAAATTATGAAAAAAAAAATCTCATATTCACCAATAAAGGCTATACAGCAAATGTTGTTCCTTCCATATGAATACAAGGCAGATAAAAAAAAGACATGAATTCAATTCTTTATCTTCAGAATAATTGACTATATTTAAAATTGGCTCTATTTCTTCTTTTCTGCTCATCAGCTGAACCACCATCTGTTTCTGGAAATTGAGCTTACAGACATTTTAAGGTGAGCAAGCCAAAATAGATTTGTTCATTTATGAACATATCTTAATCTAAAAAAAAAATTATTCTCAGACCCCTAGAAGTTGCCCTATAAAATGTCTTTTTTAAATGTCATGATACATTGAATCTCCTGAAAAACTCATTAGAAGAGACAGTTGATATTCATGTCTTTGAAAAATACTCTTGAAAGCAGGGAATTATTGTAAATGCTTGAAATATTGTAAACTGTTTGATTTTACTAATATAGACAGCAGTTATTCAAGCAAAACTTAAAATTTTACTCTTTTATTTTCTTCCAAGGTTTTGTATTATCTTTTCTATTATCTGTAATCTCTTCTTTTGAAATCATAATTAAAACTTTTACTTACTTGTTTTATAATAGTCTAAGGTGCTAGGGTGAAAAACAGTTTATAGGTGGTAAAACTACATTTCTTAAGTCAGTTTAACTGAGTAATTTGAGCAAATAGGATACCAGTCATATAAAACTGTTCATGGAACTTAGTTTCATGTGAGCATTTTTTGCTCAAGAAATATCTTTTGTGTATAAATTCAGGAAAGGCTTATATATGTTATAAACTTAAAAATTAATATTCTTATCAATAAAAATGTGAATTTATTTGAGATAAGATATAGTCTATTAAGAAGAAATACAAATAAATTTTCTTTCAAAGTTACGCTTTTGTGGATACTTAACGGAAACTAAGAATCTGTAGGAAACCATATGTTCATGGTACTTTCTAATGGAAATTTAAAAGTGGTGACCTAACAGGAAAAAGACTGTAATACACTATTAAATATTAAAAAATGAATATTATATACATATATACACACACATATATATAGACTGTGCTTTTGTTTTGGGTATGATTGAACATTACATGTCTTTGTTCTGATTCAAAATAAATTTGTGCGTGTGCTGACCTGCTACATTTACAGATTCTAGTAGAACTCCTTAAACAGCAGAGGATAAGATTCTTCTTGGTTGCCATAAAATGTCATGGTGTATCTAAAAGGTCTATATCATTTACAGTTTTAGTTATTTAAGCTAATGACATGAATATCACCAAAAAAAATATATCTTTTTCCTTCCTTTTAAGAAGTTACATTTCTTCTAGAGAAGTCAGTTCTGGAGGACTATAACAAGGATCCAGATTTTAGTGCATTTTTTCTCCTGTCATATCTTTTATCTTTTTATAATTCACTTTTAAATACTCATGTGATTCTGTCATGTAATAAAAGATAGTATGAACCAAATCAAAAGCTGGTCTTTTAGGAACTGTCTATTGCATACCTTTTATACCTGCTTCATATTTTATTATTTTTTTTCATAAGCAATTTGCAATTCAATTTTTAGTGTATCATTTTTGCAGTAAAGTATGTTATTTTCAGAACTTGTAGATGAAACTGTTGTCTCTCAAGTTGTATCTTCTCTCATTTGCAAATGAATATCTTTATGTGTTATTTTCCGTGTTTAAAGAAAGAAAAATCAAAACTCAACAGTTTTAGACAACTTCAATGGGAGTTAATAATTTGCAGTTATGCTGGAGTGTGTAATCTCCATGAAAGGGCCCAAAGGCTTTACAACAATAATTGTAATGTAATAATTGCATCTAAAGGTCAGAGTATGTTTCGTGAAAGTCCATTGGTGACAGCTGTCATTACCACTTCACTACAAAGAAAAAGTTGTTATGAAGGCACTCATGGAGAATAGTAGACATTACAGTATCAAGGATTTTAATGCTGATGCTATTTTTACATGTCAGTTCTGCTTACAAAAAAAGGGTCAGTAAGCAAGACAAATGATGACAAAGCCTGAAATTGACTGACAACTTTAAATTTGTCAGTTTAATTATTCAAACCCTGGAGATCACTCCTTATAAAGCAAGCAATAAAAGGAATTCTAAGGTACTTTAATCCCCTTTTCAGAAATATTGCCATACATGAACACAGCACCTGAAAGAAATACTTTGCAGGTTAATGGAGCTCCTGTTGGTATTTCAGGAGTTAGGCATGACTTGTCAGCAGTCCAACTCTTTGAGGCACCAGAAGTTCCACAGGAACTTAAGGAAGCATTTCTTCACTGTGAGGGTGACAGAGCACTGGAATAGGCTGCCCAGAGAGGTTGTGGAGTCTCCTTCTTTGGAGATCTTTAAAACCCGCTTGGATGCAGCCCTGTGCCATGTGCTCTAGGTGACCCTGTGTGTGCAGGGGGGTTGGACTAGATGACCTCTAAGGTCCCTTCCAACCTTACACATTCTATGATTATATGAACTCTTATTAAAAAATGATTTCTTCTTTGTTTCAATGAGCAATAAAAATGACTCCCATCATTCTACGTCTAATAAAATTGCTATTTATCCTATTCCTTTCTTGTCACTATCTAAGACTTTAGAAAATGAAAAGGAGGGATAAGGGATGCCATCAGCAAAGACAAAAGTTTCAATAACTCTGACATGTTTCTGTCTTGCTCTCTTGAAGATATTCACTAATATTCCTTTCTAAGGACTATTTTATCTTAGTAACTTAAACTCTATAGCATAATCTATATATTATGCTCTTTTGATAACTCCATCATAAAAATTTCTTCATTGCAATGAATATAATATTTTGAGATAATTATCCATTAATATAATATTATTAAATATTTCATATTTTCAATTTCTTACCCCAAGTTTTCTATATTTTTTTGGTATAATTGGTCATATTTAGTGTTTTTTTTCTTTCTTTTTAGTTTTCTTTCTTGTAATTTCACGAAGAATCTGGAGTGACAGACTTCTTCTTTAAAGTTATCACATTTACCTGTCCTAGATTATATTTCTTGTAATAACTTAAAAATATATCCTGTAGGATCTTCATATTCCTATTGCCTGTAATGTTTTCTTCAATGGTTAGAGAGTCCCCTCCAACTTGTGGGGTATTTTCTTTTATTTTTTTAAGTACCTATTAAATAATACTGCCTATTTTCTCATGATATAATATATAATGAGTAGAAACTTATCTTCATACAATTTGGTACATCCTGGTAACTAAACTTACCCATAATCCAGTTGCATATCCTTCATTCTACGCTTATATCTCTTCTATCCTTTATAATTTCTTTGATATATCTAGTACAATATGTCTTATAGTTTCTTTAGTGTATCTAGTACAATATATCATGCAGTAAAAAATGCTCAGCTTCTTTTTCTTTTTTTTTTTATTCTTTTGCAAGCCATTTATAATTTCTCAGTTTCTCCAAATGATTTTTTTTAAATTCCCTTATAGTTTTTCACCTGTATATCCCCATATAATAGCTGGTGTTCTTTGTATGATGACTTCCTTTCAATAACAGTGCCTTTTTCTTTTAAGCTTATTCCAAGGTAGGTAAGGCTGAGTCTCTGCTAAACTTTAGAAATACCCAAAGAACACACCTACAGATGAATTAGTGTAGCCTCTGTAGTCAATATGAAATGTATAAGTGTGTACAGAAATAAATGCATACGTGTACATGTATGCATGTCTACATGTATTGTACATGCACATATAGGGAATGATTGAGATAATGAAAAGTATAGTTCTCTAGGATGAAATGAACTTCCTCTTAAAATTCGAGTCTTTCTTTACTGAGTAAGGGGATGCAGAGTGATCAGCATTGACAGACATTGATGTGATTATATTTGGTCCAGCAAATTACACTCTTGTCTTTCATTTAAGTTACCAATATTACATGACCCTAATAATATTTTTAACATTCTCTTTATGGCTTTATCTTCCTCTTTTCTGTTAAGAAAAACTTGTTTGCCGTATTTTATTCATTGTACAAAAATGAAGTCTTCCCAATTTTTCCCAACTCCCTCAGATCAACGTTTGAAATACATGAGAGCAAAATGTCATAAAACTTTTTTTCCAAAATAAATATTTACATTTTTGCTTGTGATCATATTTTAAAGTTTTACAAATATTTTAGAACTGTCTTTCCTTAATATCAACTTTATTTCTGCCCCCAAAGAAATCCTAACATTAATAGTATTTAATAGTATCTACTATTATTCCATTTTCTATCTTTTCCATGCTTTATTTGCTTCTTTACTGTAGCTATATATTTAATATGAATGACTTTCTCATATCATTCTTAAAAGTCTTAAAACTTAAAATATACACATTTAAAAATGTATAATTTCAGCTCATCCATATTAAATGGATTTGCAGCAAACAATTAAATAGAGAGCTAATTATCTTAAATGAGGAATCTTTCTCTTTGAATGATCCAATGTTGTGGACAGCCATACAACAAATTAAAAAAAAAAAAAAAAGAAAAAAGGAATTGCCCTGAAAAGTCATGTCATGTATGCTTATTTTGTTTAAAGTTTTAACATGATAACTTAAGTGTACCGTATATTTCCTGTGGTAATTTGCAGAAGTTCTACGAATAACATATGGACTTGACCAATTCATTATGCAGAACAATTATTGATTTTCCTTTATTTCTGGATAACCCTTTCCCTTTATAAGCCCTTATAAGCCTAATTTTTCACATAAGGGCAGCTGTCAGTCATCAGACTCACCCTCTTCACTTATTCTTTTGAGAAAATTCATTCTCAGCTTCACTATGTTCCATTTATGTGATTCTAGGAAAAAGTACAAACAAATCTACAGGTCTTCAACATTTAGTAAGCCATATTTCCTTTGCAGTGTTCTTCCTTAAGAAAAAGGATCCAACTTTCACCCTTCAGTCCCATAGATCTCATAGAGCTCTGTGATCACAGATATATTTTTTAATGTAACTTAGTCACTCTCACTCACCAATAATTATGGAGTCTATTCCTTTTTAGTGTTTTCCAAGTAGCTCAATTACTCAATCTCTTTTGTAAATCCTTTCCCCTTTGATAATGATGCCATCTCCTTCACTACTTCATCCTTCCATTTACTTTACCCAAAGATTATATGGTGCCTTCTCTTTCCATAGACCTTGCAAAAAATCAATCAAGCTTTGTTTATTTATCATTATATTGTTCTTATAGTGAGAACTGTAATCAGACTACCCACAGAAATCTGTTTGGTCATATTCAGACAAGATTTTCCTGGTAACACTATTGTTTGTACATATTTTGAGTTCTCTAAACTGTATCAACAGCTTGTGTTTCAACTTTTCACTAACATTTTTATGAGATTCAGATTTCTGAAACCACTCTATTACTATTAATATAGTTTTCAATTTCCTCTAGCTCATCTCATCCAGCTGGTTTCCTTCCAGTTAACTGATGAACCTCCAAACTAATCTAGATCTACTCTAATTCATGTTTTGTAGTATAATTTGTTTCCCTGTTTACCACAGATCCTCATGATATTTCAGAGACACTTTAGACAATTTTTGCAAAATTACTGCAGCTTTAAAGTTTTTGTAAGGCATCATTATAATTTTTGTTTTATTTACCTAACATTCAGAGCAGTTTTCATAATGTTATGACAATGTTAGATCTTCCCAGAGAAGCAGTTGCACAGTCTAAAATAGCTCTGTGTTTCATGCCTAAGGGTATTGCATGAGGGCATGAAGTGGGTATTTCACGGTTCAAAGCCTACTAGGGTAGTTTTTGAGGACTACATCTGGATGAACTCATACGTGTACTCTTTTATACATTCGTTTGCATATGTTTCACACTTCATGCTACCTTTTGACCAGAGCCTAGTTACTACTTCAGAGATGTCAAAGGGCAAAATTTTACCAAATTACATACCAATGGTATGTATGGTATGATTACCATAATATCCAAATCAGTGTGGATATCTGTGTCTCAGCGCTTGATATGATTGTCTCAAAGCTCTATTTTATGTAGAGTATAGGTACTTTATCAAGTTGAAGTATATCTATCTCAGATAAATCAAAGTAACTTATCCTTCAATTTATCCTTCATCCTGCCTTATTGCAACAAAAAAAAAGAAAAAAAAATTCTCTTTACTGGGCAAAGATGGGCAAATAATTGAAATGAAGTTTTGACATATTCTAATTGTTTTATGAGGGATAATAGATATTGTCCATAAATGAAAAAATGTGGATAATCTCAGTTAAGGCTCATGAAACAGAAAGAATTATCTTTAAGGAAGTTATTTCAAAATTTCTGAAGTAGGTATATGAATGAAAAAAAGCAATTCCAGTAAATTAAGTACACTAACTTTCTTTGCTTTTCAAGATTGAGCTTATGTTCAAAGTACATGTTCAAAATAATTTGGAGTTTATCAGAACAAAATGTTGGTGACATCATCTGAACTGGACAGTCATATCATTATATAAAGAGAGATTTGATTGATCAACAAACATATTTACTGCCATTTTGGAAACCTTTGGGTACACAGAGTGACCTCCAGCTGCCATTCTAGAAAGGTGCATGTTTGCCGCAGCAGTTAAGGCATACCTTTCCTTCTGCCTCAGGAAACTCAGAACAGAAAAATAATAACACTGTCAAGGCGCTTAAATCATTTATGTAATGAATTCTGCTTTACAGGACAATTGTACGGATTTTTATATGATAAAGGTACAAAATAAGCATGATGAGGACAGAAAAATAACCAGAAGACAGAGTGAGTGAAGTGTTTGTTTTGTTTTTCTGTTTGAATTTACTGTTAATATATTATCATAGAGGTGTGGAATGTGAGCTAGGACTCAACTAGGCTTGGCAGGGCCTCAGGTGTGGTGCACAAGCCCTGGTGATAACAAAAGTGAGACTGAGTCATCTTGAGGGAAGTACTATTTTGAGATAGGCTTTGATTGCTGCCATTGTTTTTCCATGCTCTGGCTGTAGCTGTCCTGTATTGACCAATCAAGGAGCGCCTGGGAGCGCCTGATGTTTTGAAGTGACCAATCCACGCGAGACATGCAACCTTCTGGTTTACATGGTTTATATAAAAGTGTGTGTAGGAACAATAAAGACGACATTTGCTTGCATCAAGCTGCGTCCCATCTCTCCATCGCGGCATAGAGTGAAGAAAATTCTTCATTGTACATAGAAGAACAATCTAGTCATCCTTAAAGAGATACAAAAAACCCACCACAAACATACTCTTTCTTAAAAAAATCAAAAACAAACAAACAAAATTCAGTTAATAAGGAAATTGACTTTTTTTATCAAAAGAATTTCACAGCATCTTTCTCTCAAAGTGTGTTTAGAGAAGAAAACCTTTTCCAAACGATGAATTATGGTATTAGAAAGGCAACAGCGAGCAACGCTTAAGGCAACATGTAAGTAGTAGCAACCACAGTTGTAATGAACCTTGTTCTTGCTTCTAAAAGCTGATTGTTAAAACACTTTTCATAATAGGCTTTTTACTTTCCATTAAGTTACAGTCTGTTGTTAGTGAGATACCCTTAGAAAAAGATCCACATAAAAAGATAGTATTTCTTTTTCTAGATTAGGCATATTTTCAGAATAAAACATATACATACATGCCTTAGGTAGCTAGTAAAAATTAGACATCTTTATATTATATCCTTGTATAATGCAAAGTTTAGCTCTGATTTTAGCCTCAAATTAAGCTGAAGTGGAAATCAATATTTCCATTTCATATACAAAGATTCAGAAAAAAAGAAACACAAACAGAAACATCCATAGATAGATACATACTTGGAAATGCTTGCTTTTCATGGGCTCTAGAGTGAAATGAAGGTCAAAATATATAACTATTGGCCTGGTTGACATATGAGTCACTTATGTTGTCAAAAGGTTAGGTTTTACCAAAACTCAAAAATATACATTCTTTCAATTTTTACATACAGAACTTTTGATTACTTCAACTCTGAAACACCGAGAATGAAAAACTTCATCATACCTTCCTTACAGAATGCTATTATTTTTTATAATGAGTCACTGTAGATGTGTCTTCTTTTACTTTATAGGATTTAACATGATGTAGTCTTGGGTAAAAGATACTGACTTTTTGTGTTGCCTAAAGAAATTTAAAACTATGATATCACTTTTCCCTGAGGCATTTTAAGATTTTTTAATAAAAGTGGTTTGCAGTTTTTCATTTTGTTATTAAAGCAGCTGTGGTGGATGAAACATCTAACTTTTCTGTGTTGCCTTTGGGAATTGTGTCCATAACACATTTCCAAAAGCTGAGTTTAATGTATTGAGCTATCTATCTAAATTGTTTTGAAACTATCACACAGATACTTCATGACAAGGAGACAAGAGAAACAAATTTATACATATATTTTCATTGGAAAGAGCCTTAATATCTTGACATTAATATCCTATATGGGGACAGTACTGAACAAATCTTTAGTCAATATTTATTCTATTCCTCATTATGGAAGTTATTTATATTTGTGGGTTAGTGACTAGATGTCAGTCAACTTAATTCTTACATCACTGTATTAAAAATTGACAGTTCTTTAAGTGAAAGGGATCAAGTAAACAAATCGTAAGACTTTTCATAAGATCTACGGCTACACCTTAAGTCTAAGTATATAAAAATATGCCTATAATTATACAACAGTCTCTGAGTGAACATTTTCTTTATTGCTAGCAGGAGTTTACTGCAGGTCATAATATATTGATAATTCATATTACTTTAAGTCTTGGAAGACTGTTTAAGCTCACTTTGAGATTTGGGAGACAGATTGGGGCATAGTGTATCTCATTTGACTGTTTTTGTTTACATAATACATTGCTATATATCTGAAAATACCTGCAAGCAGAGGGATATTACACCTTAATTTGAGAAGTAGGAGAAGAAGAAAAGTTTCCAGATATAAAATTTGTTATGTTATGTTATTTACAGAAAGTCCCCTATGTTAAAACTTTCCGTAATTGCTAAAAGCACCACAAGATTATAATACATTCCTTTCTTCATATCATCATTTTTTGTTTGCTTACCCTAGCCTGCAATAGTGATAAGCATCAGACAAACTGAATGGTACTATTATTTGTGTGAAGAAGAAGTAATCTATGGAAAACAAAATTCTGAGGGACAATTCCCTACAAGAAAGTAAAATATCTATAAATATGATTTGACTAGTCCCTATTTAAATTGAAAACTCCTGACTAATTCTACAATCACATTTTCCTTATGAAGGCACCTTGCAAGAAAAGTAGCCTCACTTTTTCAGTATGCCTTCAACAGTAATTGATACTATTATTTTAAATTAGCAAAAGATCTTAAAAATTAGTAAATTAGTTAAAAAGTTAAATTAGTAAAAAAAAATTTTAAAAGTAAAGTATCCTTAATGGCTGCACATTATACCACTAAGTTGCTCATTGAATAATGTGGTTCCTTTGGATATTAAATAAAATAATAATAAAAAAATCAGAGACACGTATAGTCTCTCAGTTTTCACCTGGATACTGGTACTCCATTTGTTAATGCTGATGAAAACAATCATTGTCCTTCTTAAACCTTGTCATAGGCCTATATACATTGACACAGGCCCCATCTTGTTTTTTTTTTTTTTTTTTTTTTTTTTTTTCCTGAGATTTGCCACTTTCTCCTGAAAGATTTGCCACTTTTTCTGCTGATGTACAAGATTTCTTGGTGGTGTAATTAGCATATTGAAATGAAACTGTGATTAATCTAGAAAGCTTTGGAAGCTTAGAAATTTCATTGTGATTTCATTGTGATTTCATCGTCTTGAAAAAGATATATATGAAGTGCTTTGAAATAGCCCAACAAACAGCCCAAACAGCCCAAATAGCCCAAATGGAGTAACAAAGCAAAATTCAAGAAAATATTCATTTTACTAAGATTTAATTTCTTTCCAGATGCTGCCACTATGATGTAAAAGAGCCTTTTATTTTTTGCTGTAGTACAAGTCTGCTAGTCAGCTTTGGTCAAGTCAGTTTTCTGTAGCTCGTGATTCTCCTAGCCAATACCGATAATGATCCTGACCTCCTTTCTAAAATGCTTTGCGAACTTTGGGTGAAAAGTTCTCCCTAAAAGCTTAGTAGCTTTCTTGTTATATCCATTATACAGTAAAGCTATTCAATGTCAATAAATCTATATAGGAGAACGAAAATGAGGTCATATGACCATCAGTACTATGTGGTAATTGCACTCAGAAGTGTCCAATTGAATGTTTAGTCCAAATGAACCCATATTTAGCATGGCTTCGTATTGTTGTTGAAAGTTTGATGCACTGAGTCTTGAACTTCCTTTGATTATGATTCTGCAGTGAGACTTCCTGAAAACTTTTCAATTCATTGGCCACTTCCCCCAAGGGATTCATAGGGATTGGATAAGAAAAGAATGACATCGACAGTGTATAATGAAACTCTATCCAGGATGTCCAATATTTTATGCCTTCAACTCTGTTATTGTGTTGGATTCTTTGACTGATTTGCTCCAGAGTTATGGTAAAAAGGAAGGGCAAAAGGGGGCATCATTGCCTTTTGCTGCTAGACAAAGTAAAGACTTCTGAATGACATCCATTATTTCTTGCTGTAGATTCCAATACAATGTCCTTATTTGAGAAAGTTTTAGACCATTAGTTGAGACTCCAAAACTTTCATCAAACAGCTCCCATTCATCCAATAAGAGGATTCTTTGTCATATAAGGCTAATAAATAAATATTCTCTCTTATTATTTCTCTTTTGCAAAGTCCTTCAACCTAAGCTAATTTGTGAGTTTCATCAGCCATTATAATGACACTTCCTGTAATATTCTCCTTATCCCTTTAGTCTTTACCATGCTATCCTACTCCTTTATTTCAAGCATATATTGCTTTTTTCTTACTTTAGACAACTGTTTTATTTGATGTTGGAAAAGCACTTAAGTAAATTCCTCAAGTTAGGAGGGCTAGTAGGATGTCCTGAAATGAGGTTTAAGAATAATCTTTAGTCCTTGGAATTTATCTTCCAATTAACTTAATACAGCTATGTAGTTCAATCAGAATCCAGTGGAAAAGAGGTAAGTTAACTGAACTAATGTTCTTGGCTAAGTTGTAAATACATCTTTATATCCTTGTCTATCATTTTCCATACTTACAAAATATTAAATCTTAAAATAGTTCCCTTATGAAGAGAAGGTGGTATACTTCTCTGGTTTTGAATGAGATATATTTAATTATTTCTATTTGTTAGATAGATTTTTTATTATTATTATTATCATTACCTTTTATTTTCACCTTTTGGACCATGAGCTTGACATTAAAGGGAGTAGCAGTTAACTTAAAACTTAAAAGAATGTGAATCTATAATGAACACTCTTATTATTGTTCATAAACTCTAGAACAATTGAAAGGAATTGTTTTGGTTCACTAAGCCAGTGCCAGACTGTATTAAAGTTAAAGGTGATTTACAATGAATAAAAGCATTTTAAAATAGCTTTTGCATGCCTATTGCAAATGAAGATATATATGCTTTTCAGTGACTTTAGCAGTAATAAGTAAGTTAGTGGAAAATTAAATGGCTGCATAATTGTAAGTCTTGCAAATGAATCACCATAATATTCTATAATGCATTCAGCAAATTCTATCAGAGATTAAATTAAATGGATATTTTAAATATAAGTGCTTCTTGAGTACAAGTGACTTTGGTCATTTAACATGCATAAAGTCATGGTAGAGCCTTGTAAATAAAAAAAATACCAAATAAGCAATGTCTACTAAGGCTGTACTTAGCTCCTGTTTCAATTCAAAGAAGCTACTTCTTTGAATAAGACATAATAGAATGCAAGGGTTATAAAGTATTAGCGAAACAACAACAAAACAAATTCAATTTTAATATCCTTACTGTGTGTTTCTTTAGCTCTGCTCCTCAAGCTTTCTTACTCTTGGTTTTGTTTTCCAGGATACATTTTATTCTAGTGGAAGATAATAGAGGTATGAACTACAGATTTGACAATTCTTACATTACATACATAGTAATGTATAGTACAGTAGTAACGTACAAGATAAAAAAGAAATTGTATTTTTTTTTCATTTCACCTAAAGAAACACATTTTTCTAGGAAACTCAGAATGCAGCTTGCCCTTTCTGCACTGCTCTTTTGTACTTAAGTAAGTGAATCACCAGCCCTGTAACCTTTTTATACTCTTCAAGTATAATTTATCATTCATCAAACAAATACTGCCGAGTTGTGCATTTATCTGTTTTAGAAATTTCAGAAGTGGAGTTAAACCTAACATGCACTTTTTTTAAAATTAATATATATCTCATATATCAGAATCATTCAATTTTTAAAGGCTTGCTCAAAAGGTCTAATCACTTGAGAACAGTCTACAATATTGCACAGATGCGATTTTAATGCAAACAATACTAACAGTATCAAGGTGCCATAAAAACTGAAGGAAAATATTTAACAACCATTTTCTATCACATTGATAGAAGATTGAAGATTTTCTATCAGATTGAGCAATCTGTCTCTCTATTTATCAGTTGGTGCATTTTCTTCATGTATTACTTTTAGACACAGAAGTGTTTTAAGAAAACTTTCTCATTCAGTTCTGGCCAAGAAATGACTTGTGTATGAAAAACTGATAAAACCTTAGATGACAGGAAACTCACTAGTTGAAGTCTCTGTTTTCGGTTATTTTAATATGGTGACACAGGTGTTGCAATCACTGAAAACAAAATCAGTTCTTGACCACAATACAATTCAAATAAATGAATAAATAAATAAATAAATAAAATGACTGATGCAGTCAGAACTCTTTTGAGATTTTAGGCAGAGCTCACATGGAAAAGGCAGTTCCACTACTCTCAACAAATGTAGTCTGTGATTCCTTCAACTTTGCATTTCACACATTAATGGGAAATAAGGAGGATAAAGCCATTTACTCATGGGTAAATTCATTACCTAGATCTCTTTTAACACCAAACTGGAGAAGTGTTTCTGAAATTCATTGTTTGACTGCTATTTGCAACTACTATAAGTTACGTCTACATATGTTGTTTGTCTTCTTTATTGATGAACTACCCACATGATGGATTTCAGGATGTCATATTACAAAGGTAAATTAGGAATTTCCACACTGACAAGAGGTATCTAAGCTCATTGGATATCCATCATAGATCCTTTTAAATGCCTCTGATGTTAGCACTAAATATTTAGTACTAAATGTCTTTGAAAATTTTGACTAATATAATTGACGGAAAAACCACATTTCATAATAAAATAAGTCCTACCATTTTATTTCACATTAAACTCTGGAGAAGACCAATGGAATACATCAACCCTTTTAAATCCTTTGAATGAATCCCTTGAACTCTTGAAATCTTTGCATTTATGTGTACAGATTTAAACACAGAAAGTTCCATCTCCATATGTGGAAGAACTTCTTTCCTGTGAGTGTGACAGAGCCCTGGAACCTAGGGAGGTTATGGAGTGTCCTTTTCTGGAAGTCTTCAAAACCCACCTGGATGCCACCCTGTGTCCTGTGTTCTGGGTGTCCCTGCTGGAGCAACAGAGTTGGACTAGATGATCCCTAGAGGTCCCTTCCAACCTCAAACATTCTGTGATTCTGTAAATGCACCGAGACAGAAGACTTTAGGAACTGTATGTAACAGACTTTTCTCTGATTTAAATAGAACTTTTTAAAAACTGAATATATTCTGACAAAGAAAGAAGTATTTGAAAGTCAAGAAAAACTGCAGAATTAAACTATAGATACTAAAATTTCACATGCGTTTTTTTACAAAGCTTTTGTTTCTTGTGTCATATGCTTTGGATTCTAGCCAAATACTAAATTTTAATTAAATAATTTATTTGTTTGCATTAATTTGTATCTATCTCCTTCAGTCTTTTCATTTCGGCTGCTTATTAAATATTATTTCAGTTATTATATTTTAAAAATAAAAGGCCTAATTTCAACTGTGATCTAGTAGTGGTTCAGCCATACAATGCTGCATGATGAACAATAGATCTTCAGAAAGATTGCAGTTTTGGTTCTGTGAAATTGCACAGGAGAATAGTTACTTTGCAATCTTTTCATATGGGATAACATTTATTACACATATATATTTATAATTATACTTATACTTTATATCTAAAATTAAGAGGATACAAAATCTCCTTTAATTCTTTCTTTCTGTGCACAGAATTAGAACAGTGCTTTTAAATGAAACTCCTCATAATTGATGAGAGTAGAATTTGCTTCACTGGCATAAAGATTGAAAATGTTCATGGTAGCCAATCAAAAAACATTTCTAATGCTGTTAATACTATTATATTTGAGTGACTGTTGGTCTGTCTTTGAAGAACTTAAAAGTCATGTGGATCTCTCAAACATAGTTTGGTTAGTAACAACTTCTCCTTTATAGCACTTGGAGATGTTCACACAACAAGGCAAAGATAAAATATGCTTCATTTATAGGTAAATCTTTTTTTAGGCCTATCGTGGAGAAGTATTTAAAAAAAATTAAATTTCCAATTGTTTATCACTTGCAAAAGTGATAATTCATTGAATTCAAGGTACTTTTTGTCTAATAAATGCTAGATTTGATTTATTTACATGACTATAGGGAATTATTTTTTGTAGAATCTGGTCTATATGCTTGCTAGACTGTTTAAGACTTAATACATTTGGCACCAAAACTCTAAACCAAATTCTAATTATAGTCCCAAAGTAAGCATTTGATCTCCCAAAGTAAGCATTTGATCTCCAGGGTTCCAGTTTAGAAAATATGTTAGAATTAGGCATTGTAGAAGTCCAAATATCTGCCCTGAAACCCTGTGCATGCAGAGTCTGTAATCTTTAACTCTAAATACAGTGAGATAGTCTGTATTAGGTAAGTAGTAAAACTGATTAGGACAGTAGTCCTGATTAGGTAAGTAGTAAAACTATTGTATATCTCAGTTCTGGTGTTCATAATGCCTTTAAGAGTAGGAAACTGGGAACAAAAATCAGTTCTGAAACACCACTGGTAAGAGATATCTTTGGAATTGAAAATGCCAACCTTTTGCTTTTCTTTTTAAATCTGATTCAAAATTGGACTTTAATTTCCCATATATTGTAAACCTCATGTTTTGTGCAGATCTACTAAAATATCATTTAAAGAAAATAAAAAAGTAGAAATTCATATATCCCTTTTTATTCTGTTTTAGTTAATGCTCTGACCATGACTATGTGAAAGTGGAAAAATTCTTTGTGGTATATTGGACAGTATTTTGTAATTTAAAATCTGGACATTACACTCTGTTGATATTGTTAATATCTTGGAAGTCAGAATAATTAAGTAACGGCTAGACACAAGAACTGGGTATGTCACACAAGAAGCTTAGTTGTACTTAATACCATGTTACCAAAATTAGGAGCAGGCTGTTCTTAAGATAACGATGACTAAATATAGAGTATTATGCTTTAACGAATACATCATAACACATTCCACAAAGAACATCAATGAGATTTTTATTGTTTACCTAGCCACTGGGTGTCACTATTCATTCACTTTTAATTTGGAATAATATAGTAATGTTTGTGTTTGTTTCCATTATAATTTTAGATAGCATTCTTTTTTTATGGGTGGGATTCTTTTATAAGAAAGGAAGTAAGGGCAAATAAGTCACCTTAGAAATAAGTACTTAGGGAGCAGTAAAAGCTCAAGTGAAAAAATCTTCATCAAGATATTTGAATATAGTATTCATATCATAGTTTACAGGGCATTCAACAATGTCATATGTAACTAGTCGAAACATCTAAACTGGTAGATTCAAGAGGAATAGGTAACTTATTCCATTATGGTTTCTGCAAATTGGTTTCACAGAATCACAGAATGGTTAAAGCTGGAAGATCATCTAGTCCAACTCCCATGCTCAAGCAGGCATGCAGCATAGGGTGGCATCCAGGCAGGTTTGGAAGACCTCCAGAAGAGGAGACTCCACAACCTCCCTGGGCAGCCTGTTCCAGGGCTCTGTCACCTTTACAGGAAAGAAGTTCTTCCTGACATGCAGATAGAACTTCCTGTGTTTCAAGTTACACCCCTTGCCCCTTGTTGTATCACTGGCCACGACTAAGAAGAGTTTGGCCCTTTCCTCCCTACATTCTCCACTCAAGTACTTATACATATTCATCAGATCTCTTCTCAATCTTCCCTTCTCCAGGCTAAACAGGCACTTAGTCTTTCCTCATAAGGCTGATGCTCCAGTCCCTTACTCATTTTTGTTGCTCTCTGCTGGACCCTCTCTAGAAGCTCCACATCCCTCCTGTACTGGGGAGCCCAGAACTGCACCCAAAACTCCAGGTGCGGCCTCACTAGAGCTGAGTAGAGGGGCAGAATCACCTCCCTCAACATGCTGGCAACACTCCTCCTGATGCAGGCCAGGATCCCAATGGCCTTTTTGGCCACAAGAGCACACTGCTGCCTCATGGTTAACTTGCTATTAGCCAGGACTCCTAAATCCTTCTCTGCGGACCTGAGGTGAGTATTTATTTTTGTGTTTCAGAGCTTTGTGAGTAAAGCATTTTTTTTTTTTACCATTATTCTTTGGATGGATCTTAAGACAAACATGTAACCAAAATTAATATCAAGAATGACTCCTGTCCCGATCCACTGTTGGGGAAGGTTTCGATACGATCCCAAGAGCGAGTTTAAGACACAAATGAGGTCAAATGCCATACAACCTTATAAGCTCTATTTTCATAATAGTGATAGGACAGAGAGAAGA
>JAUBOD010000452.1:135097-159458 GCA_032353885.1 Nothura maculosa
CGGGAAGGTTGGACTAGATGATCTCTAGAGGTCCCTTCCAACCTTATAGATTCTGTGATTCTGTGATTCTGTGACTAGCTGTCTGCATGAAGGGAGAGCTGTGGATGTTGTCTACCTTGACTTCAGCAAGGCTTTCAACACTGTCTCCCATACTATCCTGATACGGAAGCTCCGGGAGAGTGGACTAGACGAGTACATGGTGCAGTGGATCGAGGGCTGGCTGGATGGCAGAGCTCAGAGGGTGATCATAAATGGGGCTGAGTCCAGTTGGAGGCCTGTGGCCAGTGGTGTCCCCCAGGGGTCAGTGGTGGGCCCAGTGCTGTTTAATTTGTTCATCAAAGACCTAGACGAGGGCATGGAGTGCACACATTTGCAGAAGATGTCTATTTGGAAGAAGATTTTTAAAGGGAGAGGTATTACCTTGTTTTGGAAAGGGAATGGCTTCAATTTGCTTTGCCTGTAAGGTTAAATTCAAATTATCAGTACTTAACCATCAAGACTGGAATCTGGACAAAGAACATCAATAGTCCTCATTTGACAGATGCCTCACTTTGATTTTTAGGATGGGGAAAAAAGTAGATGTTTAGAATATTCTCAATCTAGTTTTCATGATAGATGTAATTCAGAACTGGGATAAACACTTGGATTTAGGAGTAGTAAATACTCTCTTCTCATTATTTTAGGCATAACTCAAGAGAAATTGGGGTACCTAATACCCTTTGTCACATTGTAAATGCTATCAGACAACATGGGAGAGACAAATTAGAAGTCTGGGGTTTGTTTGCAGATCTCCTAAAAGGTTAAAATGGTGGAAGGGTCACAATCGTAGAGCCTAGCACTCAATAAAAGAAGTCTTAATATATTAAGCTTTGAACCATATAGCACCACATATTGGTTTTAGAAAAAAAAAAAAAGTCATTTGAAAATTTGACAGATACTAGATATTCCAAGTAGAATAAGTGCTGGGCTCGCTGGAAGGTAGGCATCTAGATAGCCACGTTATCACACTCTATCTTGACCTATTTTCAGGAAATCTGAAATTTCGGGTGACACTTGTCCTCTGTATTGGGATAAAAGTCTTGGCAAAGTCCCACCTTTTTGGATGGTCTGTTTGCACATTTGTTTTGGAGGGTTCTGAAAAGCCTTTTCATTGGTTTTCAAGTACCAGATCTTTTTAATACATTCAGTAGATGGATTACAAGACTTGGAATTCAGTTTGCCTATCAGTTTCTGTTCCCTCTAAGCTATATTGTGCTTCTTTCCGTGTTTGCTTCATCTGATAGGGGATGTTAAAAAAAAAAAAAAGGAAACAGATAATACAATACACTTGCAAAAATGACATCTCTTCTGATTCTGGTAGTGAAGGACACTGGATGCAGAAGAATAGAGGGAGAGAAAAAAAGACAAGGAAAACGTTGTTTTTCAGTTCAGCCTCTACAGAGTCAGGGTCTTTGCCAGAACTCAGCATATGTTGGCCACACAATTTTCTCCACTAATTCTGTGGTAAGGCTGTGCATTTGTGTACATACATGTATATTTGTATATTCATATCTGTGCAGAGGTATATATACTATATATATATATATATATATATATTCTAGTATATATATACTAGTCATATCATGAGTAAAAAAGTTACCCAGCAAATCCATTATTTCCTAATCTAATTACTTGCTATGGAATCCTAAAATTCTTGGTGCACCTGAGGCATTACCTTCAATACAGAAATTCATCTTATGTGGTAACACTAAGGGTCACTGTGTCCTAGGGCACAAACAAAAAATATTTGGTTTCTATCCTCTGGATATTTTCCTAGCTATGACTTTAGACAACACATCATGTGAGAAAAAAGCTTCTCAGTACTGATGTGATTATTCCAAGCTAAGCAAGCTTCATGATCTAGTTCAATACAAAAGATTTGAAGACTAGAGGTGATTTTCATCAAAGTAAAATTTTCTGCTGCCTGTTGAATTTATGCCTGTTGTATTTTTTTTCTAGTGTAGATTATAACAAAAAGATATCTCTGGTTATTTATTATTATTATTACTTTGTGAATTTTTGTGGGGCATACGGGGTCATTTTTTTTGTTAAATTCGTTAAAATCTTTGTAAACCTCCTTTACGTTGCCTTCCTGTTCCCTTCTGGAGCAGCAGTCAGGAACTTGTGGCTTACAGTCAAGAGCAAAGTGTAGACAAATGAGTGATGCCAGGGCTTAAACCAAAGTCTTCATGAACAGATTGTCTAACAGACTGGAGTAATAATCTTTAGAGCCACGATGCTGGCTTGCAGATTGCTGTTTTAAGTGGCTTTGATTATTATGGTTATTTGGCAGCAGTTCTTCAAATGGAGTTTGGCCTGCAAAACCCAGCTGTACTACCTGAGCCTAATTGAATTCTCCTGGATGAGGTGCACAAAGAGGAGAAGAAATTTCTTTGGTTAAAACTAAAGTCAAGATAACAACATAACTAGTTCAGTGTCAGCTCTTGTTTTCAAGCAAGGAATGTGCAGCTGATTAAATCTCCAAAGAAAAGTAAACTAATTGGTAACTTACACTAAAAAAATATTTAGTTTAAAACTACTTTGACTATTTACTTATGACTCTAAGGATGTTTTACAGCATATCGATTGTATTGATACATTCAGGATTGAGAAAGTTGATTAAAAGAGGAATTTTATTGATGAAGCATTGAAACACTGAGCATGTAACCAACTTGTACTGAGAAACAGACGGGAGAGCATACGGCACCATAAAATAAAGAAAAAAAATGCATAATTAAAGGTCTCAGGAGCTCTACCAGAACAAAATGGTGACTAGCAGAACTGACCCAGCGTATTAAATTAGCCCAATAATATAAATATTTATGTTGTCTCTGTCCTTTAAAGATCCATGTAGATGTGAGAAGGATTATGGGCTGAATGTCAATCACTGAGGAGGACTGCAAAGAGATGTTGCAGAGCAAAATTTTACTACATGGAATCTAAAATCAGGAAACTGTTGATCTGACTGTCTCCTTCTTCCTTTTTCTCAGAATTTCATGTCAATATCTATAACCTGATTTGCAGATACAAAGAAATAGTTTATCATCTAACTGTTAGCAGAGGAAATTGTTGAAAATATAGCTCACTGGCTGTTAATAATTAAATAGTACACTAAGAGGAAAAACAACAAATGATGGATATAATAATAATATAGATATATACTGATATTTCATGTCTTTTCAAATGCATCCTGTTCTCAAAACAAGTGACCTGAAAATTCCAGCATAAAATTATTTACCTCTGTAACCCTGAAGTGAAGTAAAATGATATGCATTAATGCAAGCAGTTCACCTACGCATGCTAAGCATTATACCTAGTCCCTTTTATAGACAGAGCAATAATCATATAGCAAATATTAAAAAGTTAACACAAAAATTAAAAAGTTATAGCTTGAGTTAGACAAAAAGAAATATATTACTAAAGGCTTTTAGTAGAAATATATCTGCTTAATATCTGCTTAATTAGTGTACACCACTAATCTGAATATCAAAATAAAAACCTAATGCCAATCAGAGAGACTTTGTATGTAAATACTATTAATTTGAATTGAATGAAAGTTCCTACTGGCTAAATGTGATGCACTTGGCTTGGATTGAAGTAGATTTACTGAACAGTTCACTGGCTTTGAACTGGATGAGAATGTGACTTTACAACGCATAAGAATATGAGTGTACCTATTTGTTCTTTATCATAATGCTAGTCTCATACTGGAGAAAAAAATAAACCTGTAACACTATATATATTTATTAAAGTAGCTCTTCATCAGGAGATTGTCTTTAAATATACACCCTGGATCTCAGCACTGAGGAACCCTGACTCAAAATAGATGGAATTGTTTTAACAAATTATGATAGGAAATAGAATTGTATATACTGACACTGATGAATGTCACACAAGCCAGCATCTTAAAAAAAAATGAGGTAATATTCTATTGTGGAAAAAAAAATCTATTTTTTCCCAAAGTATTTTTAAATGGCTGAGAATGTTGCATGTAAATAGGAAAGATCATGTGTTCCACGATGCTGTATTATATTATCAATGGAAAGAAATGTTACATAAGGTTTGTAAACCATTGATTTCAAAAAAATTGTAAAGTTAGCTTTGAAATACATAAAAACATGGACAGCTCTCTATTTCAAGTAAGACAGATAAAGAATAAAGTCTGAATTATCTTTCTTTCACCCCATAGAAAATGAGCAGCAATTCTGTGGCATAGCGCAGAAGTCGATAACAAATAGGATCAGAAAGCCTGTAGCATCTAAATGAATAAAACAACCTGTACAACTTGTTTAACATGATAACCCTAGGGGCAATTCTGGATCTACTGACACTGCTTCCTCTGGAACATGTAAAAGCTAGATGCTATTGCTAGAAGATTTTCACAGCTTGATGTATATTTAGATGTATGTCTAAAATAAAAGTACAGAACATAACCTGTCTCCAATGGTATGTCTGCCATTTACATCAATGGCAACAGGCCAGAACTGAATAATGCCTTAATAAAAGTGTTCATCATTCAGAAGAGCACACTTAAACTAATAAAATAATTAGGAAGGCTAAGAGTATGATTATGTCTGTATATTTTGTTTTTCCTCAGAAAGAAACAGTTATCTCTTTACCAGGGAAGATATATTATGAACCTAAGTTTTTCAATGTTGTGAATACAAATATCCTTGGATACTTACTGTGGTAAGGTACTGTGAAGGATATTTTCCAACTGAAGTGTTTATCATGGAATACTGGATGGCTTACAAAGTTAAAATTTCCTATATTTTCATCTGTAAGCATTAAAGAATGGAGTAAAATAAGGACTCTGTTTGTCCAATAAGGACAAAATTTTCTGTAAAGTGGAATGATGAAAAAGCATTTGCTTTATATTTTTACTACATTACACATGATATCAAAAAAAGCATCTTTTCTGAGATGGAGTCTACACTGTTAAAGAAGCTCCTGTTCTAATTACACTTCTCAAAGGCTCTCATAATAGTTCACAATTAACTCCTGGCATGAGTGATAAGCTTAGAGTGCTCTGAGTGGCAGATGGTCTCCATCATGCCCTTATTTTCCATTCACTCTCTTTCTTTCTTTTTTGTTGAAAACTTCAGAAATTAAACTCTAGTGGGAAAAGTCTAGAAAAAGAAAAATTCTGGCAGTTTTGCATCTGCATTAAATTTAGCTCAAGAGTCATATCTGTATTCAGATGAAGTCAATGGGAGCTGCAAGTTAGCATAATTTGTCCTTAAAAATAGTTCTGTTGGCGATAGTGCTGTTTATTCTTATAATTTTCCTTTCCTTGGAATAGCATTTCTATTTCAGACATGCTTCATGCACAGAATAATTCCTTCAATTAACACAGATAGCATTGTAAAGAAAAATATATAATTTTCTCCCTTATCTTTAAGTTACTCAAGGCAACCTAACACTTGGCTTGGCTTGACTTTTCTGATCGGCATTTTTTAGCTGACTAAGAAAGATCCTGGCCTTAAAAGTAAAATTTGATTATTGCTTTATAGGACGGGATATTTATCCAGGGACTAGTCTGAAACCCATTTTTCAAGGAAATCTAAATTAGTATGAGATGTTGATTCCACACTACTTCCCTTAATGATACCCCCATACTCCTAAGCTCTAACAGAAACTAGTGAAAAGAATGTTTAAAGAATAGAAGATCAATATAGCTTTTGCTCTATCTGAACAATAGAAAAGTGAACAAAGTCTATTCATTAAAACTTGTTTTTTTTCTTCTTAACCTGTGGAAAATGTGTGTTTAGTAATTATTCCATTTATACTACATGGCAATCCTTGTGGGATGTAAATTTCAGACTACCAAGAAGATGCGCATAGAATTAAAAAAAAAAAAAATTGCAGTAGAAAAATGTAGACATTCCCAGAGGAGATTTTCCCAAAAATACTTACATTATTTGTATTAGTATCTCTTAATTTCAGAGTCGATTATAACTGGAAAGAGTGGGCATCTCTGATTGAGATTATATCCTCTGTCTACTAACATAGCTCCTATTTCAGCATACCTTTTTTATTTTTTTTTTATTATTTTTTTTTTTTACAGGAAGAGAGGATACTTTATCCTCCAAAATCTATATCATTGAAGCAGTAATCAAAAATCAAAGGGTCAAGTTAAATCTTTACTAGTAGGTCTATTACGAGGACCATTACTGTCATATCTCAATTCCTTTCCACAGATCTACAGATCCAAAAATGCCATAAGCCTACTTATGAGTGCAATTCAGTCTATGATGTTTCAAGATTGATAGATTGCACTTTGGGAGGTCGTTTGATAGTACATTGGATTTTATAGGCATAGTTTTAGTTATCATTTCCATCATAGGCTGACTGTGGCATTTATTATATAAAATTAACTGAATGTATTTGGCATGAAAAAAGAATAGTGATAATGGTATAGGACAATGTACCTGAAAAGTGGAATGAAGTATGTCTTTCAACATAAAAAGCTAAAAACATCTTCATCAAAAGTGGCCAACATGACAGAAACATCTGAAAATTTAGTAATGAAGCTGTATAGACACGGCCATTTAACTTCAATAATATTAAAGTTTGGCACAACCACTTGTTTAAATATATGTGTATGTTATAATTGCATTTTGAACTAAAAAAGTGATAGATGTGAAAAAAAAAATCAGAGATTATAGGGTACCATGCTAAGAATTTTCATCTTCCTATTTACAATTTATTAACATATATTAAATGTAGCTATCATATATTGGGTAGATACATTGGGTAATAGAAATAAAAAATAATAGTCTAACAGTATTTTTAGAAATTGTCTTTAGAATTTTTTTAAAGTCTTTAAAAATAATCTATAAACAAAAGATATAGTTAGCATCTTTTAAATCTTTTTTAAAGTTAGCAACTTTTTATAGTTAGCATCTGTGATTAAATTTATTAAAAATATAATTTAAAAAAATATAATTGTATACAACTTTTGTACTCTTTGCATACACCTTATTTTTATTTTAAAAAGGCTCTCATGGCAGTTATAGACCTCAGAAAAGAAAGGTTTCTGGAAAAAAAATTGTACACTGAAGGGAAAAATAGATATTAAAAAAAGAGAAATCATAAATTTTTAAAACCTTCATATTTTGCAATCATGTTTTGGAAAATAAAAAATAGCAACAGCAATTATGTTTTCATGTCCTAACTTTACATGTTAATCTTCTAAATCATGAAGAATACCTAAGTCCAATACAAAATGAAGAGGACTAAAACCAAATGAAAGATTTTGAATGCTACCATATAGCTTTGCACTGAAATATCATAAAACTGCTTATAAAGACAAATTTTCCCCCAAGTGCAATAATACAGTCAGAGTGGAAAACAAAACGATCTTTATTTTATATACTTCTTACCCTCAGAGGAAAAATACCAATAGGAGTTTCGATGTTGTTCATAACAGATAAAAACCTTCCAGAGGGGAAATTTTCTCTTTAGAGACAGGGCAAGGTAGAAGTAGAAAGCAATATGTGGAGTAATGGACAGAACAAAATGAAATCAGATTTTAGAAAGGAACAGCTTTTTTTGTTTTATTTTTTCTTTTTTTTTTTTTCCCAGTTACAATGTCATCATTTCATTTCCCAGGCTCTGACACCTGCAGGATCCTCATCTCACTAGAGCACAAGTGATGTTTGTGTATGTTTTAGTCCCTGTACTGATTTTTTTTCCAAGCTGCTATTGATTTGCTTGATATTTCAAAAGACCTCAAGTATAATCTTCATTTTTTTCCTTATTTTTTTAATTTCTTTTTATCTTTTGGATGATGTTTGTGACCCCAGAGTCATTTCAAATTCGGAGACTTATTTTGAAGACCACGTAATTTGTGTAATTATAGTTCATTGCAATCACTTTTGTAATTTAGCTAGACTGAGATCCGTGACCATTATGTCACCTGCTGAAAATCTATTCTATACTAATTCCATCTTGAATTGACTTGATTCATTTGACTTCTAGATGCTATTTTAGGGGAGATTTTTTTTGTTCTTTTTCATAGCAATCAGAAGTTATTATTAAATAACTAACTAGATTAAATATTGTGCTGTATTATGTTCTACGTATTCAGAATTTCCATCCTGCAAGTTAAAAATACAAACCAATTTCAAGAAGACTCGCCTAGATGCAGCCTTGTGCCACATGCTCTAGTTGTCCCTGTTGGAGCGTTGGACTAGATGATCTCCAGATTATCCCCTTCCAACCTCAACCATTCTGTGATTCTGTGTTTCTTACAATGGTAAGTAATTAAAATTATTAAAAACAATCTATCAAAGTTACTAAATATAAAGGGAAAGTCTATATTGAGTGCAGTGGCAGTCAAATGTTTTATGAATTCATTTCTAGGGTTATCTGAAAATAAGATTTCAGATTGGAAGTCTATATTCAGTTATGTAAGCTGCTTTGCACTCTTGTCTGAGCAGAAGGTGACAGTGCAGTCTGAGATATTCAAACACAGTTGTAACAAAGAATATTCTTCTGGACAGCTAGCAAGAAATCGGGAGAATCATACTACAGAGTCTAAAATAGTCCTACATATCCACCCAGAAGTAGCTGAATTAAGTCTTTCCCCTTGACCCATGTCTTCCTTTTCATTACATAATTTTCAAAATATATAGCTATAGTAGTAATGTTGCTTCTAAAGCTAAGAATATTATGAAAATGACTTTTGTGAGGCCAAGTATCAAAATGCCCAGCATCATAGTCTTCTAGCCAAACATATTTATTATCTGAAGAAATAAATGTATTATGTTTTTAGTGTTAATTCAGTTAGCATTTTGATGTTTATGCAACCTAATATTCATTATGAAGCAAAGGGTGGTTCAACTGTAGCTTATAAATGATTTAAAGAACAGTTAAGTTTTTCTATGGCACCCTCTAATACTTTTAGAGGCTTTGGTAAATACTTTTTGGGAACACTACAGGTATATAATTGTCAGTTTTTTGACTAAAGGTGTCAGCAGGATAGACATTCCTAGTCCATTTAAATTGTCATTATAGTCAAAGAAGAGAAACAAAAACTTCACTTGTCTCATTTAATTATGTAAGAAAAAAAATCTAATGTGCTGCAATATGTCTCTCACTGTTGCAAGATGTACTCTATCCTTTGCCTCTGTTTTTGGATGTGGCTCATATTAAATTTTAGATTTTATTAAACTTGGGTATTTTTACATGGTTTAATATGGTCAATAGCCATCTTTTCTTGGGTATCTAAATTTTCCCTGGAGGCATGTATAACAAAACAGATGAGTGTCTGGAGAGACAGAAGAGGTGGAAGGTAAACACACCTCACCTTTCAATGTGGTTTTAAGAATATTATCCAAGTAAACAATAATAAATGGAAGTCATGATTCCAATATGAGACCATTTATGAGACCAAAATTTAAAACCTTTTATAATATTTTCTAGGTAATCTGTTAGAAGATCCTATTTGCCAGTAGAAAGGAAACAAACATGAGTATCATTTCAGTAGTCACTCTGTGATAATAGTAGTGACATTGATAAAATATACCCTTGTCAGACAATGGTAATGATGAAGGTGCTTTTTTTCTTGATGATTTATCATATTACAACACACTCTGGAAATTTCGAGTTATTATTTTTTGTCTTCCTAAACTTAATACTTTGCAATGCAAATGTTAGCTTTGTTCTAATAAGTAGCTGCTTTAAACTATTGATCGTTATATTTCAACTAACATTTTTCATAACCATAGCACTGTTTGTTTTTTTTTTTTAATAAATAGTGGAAGTATTGCCCATTTATTTTACTTTAGAATGTAGAAATGATTAAACTCATAAATAATTTTCCACCCAAGGAAACTACAAAGAACTACATTCTACTTCACAAGTGTTCTTTTTTAGACAAATGTGGCCTAGAACTATCATATTAACCTGTTAAAATTAGAAAATTCTGAAACAATTGCAAACGGCAAAGTAATTCACAGAATCAGGACAGCACTTAGGTAAAAAATCATAGGATCCGAGCTCATTCCATCTGATGATCTGTATCCAGAAGAGCTTTAAGTATAACGTATAAAGTAGTGAAACCAATAACCAGAATTTAGGACGAAAATTGAAGGAATGTAAAACTATTTTTATACATATATTATAGATTAAAAATTTTTGACAATAATTGACAATAAGTGTGATGTTCTATTAAAGAAAGAAACTTCTATAAAATTCATAATCCTTGTTACCTACTTAGAGTACAGAATTAATATTCATAAGCATAAATATATGCTCAATTTAGTGTAATTTTTTTAATATTTCTTTTCATAGAAAAATTTCAGTTAATTATTGTAGCAGATAGTGTTATAAATGGCATTAAAGTTTTATAATCTCAGAAAAAAATCAATGAAAATAATGTATGACACAGGACTTAACTCTTTTAACTAAAGCAATTTCTTCTTAATTATATATGTATTAAAAAAAATAACCTTCATATTTTTTACCTTGGCAACTGATCTTTTTTCAGTTTCAAAACTGATTTGCTACTCTATCAACCATCTTCAAATTAGACCTTTAACTTACTGTAGCATAAATAGTGTTTGAGAACTCTTAGATTTCCATTCCTCATCTCATGGCCATGAATGGAATATAAACAACTTACTCCCAACCTCAGCTTTACTGCATAATTCATTTTTCCTCTTTGAGGAATTTTCTATAACATCCACCTTATTGCCTCCTTAAGCATTTTCTAAGTGTCTCCATTTGCTGAGAGGTTTTACGGACAAGGACTTTTTGTCAACACTTAACATAGTGAAAAAGAAAATATTCTTTCTCTTTTTATTTTTGATCACAGTTTCTCTCTCTCTCTCCAAACAAATACAGTATAAAAAAAAATGCAAGCAAGCAAAGTAGTCCAGATGCCTTATAACATTTCTAAGGTTCATAGCTGTCCTCCGCTTAAAGGGATTCACAACTCATGATGTGATTTAGCACAGTTCCTTGAGACATTAGGATTGTCTAGTTAGCTTATACAAATTTTGTGTACCTGATTTTTTAAAAAAATTTCTTGCCATAATAATGAGAAGTTATGTGGAATAGTAATGTAGGCTACTAGTGTCCAGATCATAAAACTCCTTTAGAAGTCCTTAATCTCGTGTTCTCATGCACTGTCTCACTAAAATATACTTTATCTTTCTTGGGTAAATTTTTCCTCTAGGATGATGTCCCCACAAGAAACTTTTGCACAGTTAATGCCCTGCTTAAAATATCTATGTAAATGCTGCCAAATATAGTGATACACAGGGGATTTTTAATGGGATTGGGCTCTTATTAAATAACACATTGTTCCCAAATATAAATTACCATTAACTATTTACTTATTTAGTATTTATATATTCAGCCTCAATACCTCATATAAGTCTTCAATTTATTGTTATTTTTTCTGTAGCACATAGATTTACTGAGTAATAAGTATTCTGATTGCTCATATAATCTTTGGTAGATTTACACAGACTCATTCAGAATGTTTTTGAGCCTCATTCAGAAACATCAATTGACTTGATGGTAATATTTGACACGATTCAGCTCAGGCTTCTCTTGAATCTGTGCTGACTTGCAAAATGCAGTTGACTGAGAATACTACATCAAAACGCTTCCAGGTTGATGTTTTTTGAGGAATGCTGAACATAGAGAATGTGTTCTGTAACTAGTTGCTTAAGACAGCAGATGTAATAATCTTTACAGGTAAAATTATGCATCAGATTAAGTTTAAAGTAGTGTAAATTAGAAAAAATATCTTAGAAATCAGCTTAAGTCTTTAATTATATGCATTGTTCACAATATTATTATAACTTCATTCATTCCTAAACTTACAGCTTGTGTGTTATGGTTTATAAAACTTAGCATGCAGTAGGTCCAGGCAGGTAGACATGCATTTCTTTTCTTTGAGATGAACAGGAAAAATGGAGCAGTGGAGAAACTGAGGCTGAGAAACACTATTTTTTACTGATGCCATCTCATGACTTAGACAGAAAAAGTCATGGAATGGCACGTAAATTCTTGGTAGGAGTAAGTAAAGAGTTGCAATTGTCTGGAATTGTACAAATATTTTTATTCTAATAAATATTATATATAGGATAAATAAAACCAGATCCAAAAGGCTGAAGTATATCTGTCTTTATTATAAAGCTTTTAAAATATTTGAGAACTACAAAGGCGTTACAGGCAGTCTCAACAAGTGAGGACCTGAAGTTAAGACAAACACAGCTAAAAAGAACAAAAAGAAAGTACATCTAAACTGGAGGCTAAAACAGTGGATAATATGCCCTACCTAATTTGAGGATGCTAAACAGTGAAAAAAAATCCAATTTTGACATGAATAACTTGAATAGATGGTCATGAAGCCAAAACAAATTGCAACTCTTTGAGAAAATACACCATTTCTCTTGCAAATAGAGGCATTAAGCTGTTCCCAAGAGAGAATACCAGTTGTCTGTTTTGCAGACTAATTTTTTTTTTTTCGTGCATTCTACACAAATCCCAAGCACCCAATCCTGTGCTGTCAGAATGACAGAATTACAGGGGAAAAAAAAAAGGCAGATTAGAAGGAAGAAGAAATCACTGATTCTATACCTTATCTTCAAAGTAGGAATATATACAAAGCCTAGTGAAGATGCCTGAGGCCTTATCCAGATGAACTTTTAAAATATCTAGGAGTGGAAGTACCACAGTTTCTCTCAACAATATATTACTATTCTTTTTGCTGTTTTTTTTTCCCTGTTTCATATGGGAATTTCATTTGCAGCTCGTGACCCTTGCCTCCTGTTACTATGCATCTCTGAACCCTGGTCATTTCTCTAATTAATTTGTTAGCTAGTGGGAGATTACAATTATTCTTTTCCTGAACTTTTCCATCTCCAAATTAAACTCTTCTCAGATTCTCTTTCTATATCATTTTCTTTGGTGTCCTATATGATCTGCTGAAATAATTTCTCAAGATTGTCAATCTGGAGTTTGATTAGGTAGCATTTAAGGTGCAACTTCAGGGCTGAATACAGGTAATTTATCATTTTCCCTGACCTTATGGCACACTGTCTAATTCTGCCCTGGATGAATTTAGCCTTTATTGCTGCAAGGGCACACTAATAACTAAAGTTGAAATTGTTCACCATGTCACTCATTTCCTTTTCTATATAATTTTTCTAGAACTAATCTCAGACTAATCTGTTGGATTATATGGTTTGGAGGCATAGAAAACATCTCTCAGGGAAAAAAATTCATGGACAGAAAGAATATATTGTAGTCCTGACAAGTAGAGTTAGCAGACTGCACAGGATAATCAGCAGACAAAAGCAGGAAAATTGAATCCAACATCTTATGCTAGTTTAAACAAGGGTAGAGTGTTTCACTATGCCAGCAGTTTCATTTGGTCTAACAGAAAACATCAGTCTCCATAATCAGTCACTTCGAGTACCTTCCTCAATACAATGTGAGGAATGCCTTTGAATGTATGATCAAGCTAGCCAGCGGGAAATTAAAGATAAACAACAGAAAGAATCACAGAATAGTTGAAGTTGCAAGGGACCTCTAGAGAGCGGCCTCACTAGAGATGAGTAGAGGAGCAGAATCACCTCCCTTGACCTGCTGGCAACACTCCTCCTGATGCATACCAGGATCCCATTGGCCTTCTTGGCCACGAGGGAACACTGCTGATTCACAGTTAACTTGTTTTCCACCGAGACTCCCAGGTCCTCCGCCGCCAAGCTGCTTTCCAGCAGGTCAATCCCTATTCTGTACTGGTGCCTGGGGTTATTCCTCTCCAGGTGCAGCACCCTGTATTTGTCCTTGTTGAACCTCATGAGGTTCCTCTCTGCCCAACTCTCAACTCTGTTTAGGTCCCTCTGAAGGCCAGCACAGCCCTCTGGAGTGTTGGTCACTTCACCCAGTTTCTTATCATCAGCAGAGTTGCTCAGAGTGCGCTCTGTGCCCTCACCCAAGACATTGATGAATAAATGAACAGCACTTGGCCCAGTGTTGACTCCTGTGGGACACCACTGGTCACAGGCCTCCAACTTGACTCAGCTCCATTTATCACAACCCTTTCAGCTCTGCTCTACTTGGTCTCATTTATTACCACCTTCTGAGCTCTGCCACCCAGCCAGTTCTCAGTCTACCTCACTGTCCACTCATCTAATGCATATGTCCTGAACTTCCCCTTGAGGATGTTACGGAAGATAGTGTCAAAAGCCTTTAGTTAAAGTCAAGGCAGATAACATCCACTGCTTCATCACCTTTCCAGGGACAGAGGTGAGACCGACTGGCCTGTAGCTTCCTGGGTCCCCCTTCTTGCACCTTTTGAAGACTGGGGTGGTCTTGGCTTTCTTCCAGTACTCCTGCACCTCTCCTGTAGCAAGCATTATTTACAGAAGCAGATGGCAAAGTTAACTATAAATTACCTGTTAGTCCTTATCCCCCCTTATAGCAAGCGATATTTACAGAAGCGGATGGCAAGGTTAATTGTAAATTACGTAGCCTATATCTTAAACTTTTTCAGCGTGCAAGCTCGTTTACAGAAGCAGAAAGCACGCTACCCGGTTAACCCCTTATAGGCCTTACACTTGATTGGTCAATACAAGAATCGTTTACAACTAGGCCATGGAAAAACAATGGCAGCAATCAAAGCCCATCTCAAAACAATACTCCCCTCAAGATGACTCAGCCTCGCTTTTGTTATCGCCAGGGCTCCTGCACCACACCTGAGGCCCTGCCAAGGCTATTCGAGTCCTAGCCCACATTCCACACCTTAGCAGTAAAGACTAAAGCAAAATGTGCTTTTAGTGTCTTCTCTGTATCCCCCATCACCAAGGCCCCCATCCCATTCAGCAGAATGCACACATTTTCCCAAAGTCCAATGGAAACATCACAGTTTTCCAGGCCTCAGAATCAACTTGGCAGCATGTATTTAGTCCAAGCTGAAGCACAGAATTTCAGGTGTAATTCTGCTTTCTCTTTATTCTTTTTCAGCAGCTTTCTCTTCTCTACAGCATAGGAACTTGACTTGTCCTTCTTAGAAGGCAAGAACCATAAGGATGAGTACACACAAGTATGATGGAAAAGGTTTGGAAGAGGAAAAAAAAATCTGTCCTTGTTTTTTGTTTGTTTGTTTATTTTGTTTTGTTGACAGTGGTAA
This sequence comes from Nothura maculosa, assembly GCA_032353885.1. Classification (NCBI taxonomy): domain Eukaryota; kingdom Metazoa; phylum Chordata; class Aves; order Tinamiformes; family Tinamidae; genus Nothura; species Nothura maculosa. Next base: position 150,294 of record JAUBOD010000452.1, read on the forward strand.
CCCCCTCAAAGAGCTAGAAACACAACTGGAAAACTTATTTCAGCTAGCTATCAGCAAGATTCAATTTGACGCTACAATTTTTGTTCGGTTTGAAATGTGAATCTTTACGTTCTTGTAGGATTTTTACAGTAGCACTTTTCATAATGATTTTTGCTCTATCAATATAGTAACAATGACACTTGGTCTCCCTGCATGCTTCAGAAAGCAAACAGCTGCAGAGCTTGATGTAGGTCATTTCTCTTCAGGTCAGCTGTTAAGAAGCTCTCCTAATCTATATGGATTTAAAGATCACAATTTCTGCAGTAGCTTTTGCTCTGGGAATTGATCTTTATGGTGTGTTTCAATGCATTTCTAAAAGATGCAAAATGTAACCTATTTGTCAAATAGATAAAATGTGGGTCATGATATTTCTTGGAATTAATCTCTTTCCATGTAACAACTAAACAACATTAAAAATAGCAATGACAATCAGGCTTTTTCTTCTTGCCTGTCTCTCTAATATTCTTTGACATATCTTATTTTCAAATGTCAGTGACCCTTCTAGCATTAATAGTGTTGACTCCATACCCATGACATTCTTCATTGAGAAAAAGAGAAGTAGCATTTTATTTCCATCAGAGTTGTCAGTTCCTTTTGGGTCCAATCCTAAATACTTAAGGCAGCAATCCATGGCTTGAGCTTCAGCATTAAGGCTTTTTTTTTACTATCACTAGCATAGATAAAAGGAAAAAAGTCTTGGTATATTGATGACTTTGCTTGACGTCTCCCCTTCTCTCCCCTCCGTTGCCCTCCCCTCCCCTCACCTTCCCTTCCCTTCCCTTCCTTTCCCTTTCTATTGGAAGGGTGAGTATAGAGGAAAAATGGAATTTTTAAAAAAGAAGCAATACAGTTCTAAAGACAGGGAACATGTAAAATATTTAATGATTTGAATTAACAGTGCACTTCAGCTAAAATCAAAGAAGTGACTGAAGTAGATCTTTCCTTTACAGTCAGATGATTGATACAGAAAGAAATGTTGATTTGTCAAGTGTGTTTACCATTGCCCTCTTCAATACATTGTTTTTCAATTGCTTAGAATTTTGCTGAAGAATGGCCTTTCCACAGGAAGATGGATTTATGTCAAAACAGTAAAACTTAGTTATCTATATGCTGGAGAATGTTGGTAAGCCATGTACCTCAGGTCATATTCTATTCAGAGGAGATCTTGTCAACAGTGTCTATAGAAGCTCTGATGTGATTTTCTGAACAAAACTGTCTAATGCCATTTTAACTGTTTTAGTGTGTTTTAGTCTAGATTCTATATGTTGAACCCATAAAGATATTTTGGATATCCTTTCTAACTCATTTCAAATGTCATTAATCATCAGTGTCAGGCTTAATGATGTTTAATGTCATTAAACATCAGTGTCAGGTGTCAGGTTTGACTAGGCCACATGTAGATGCCAAATATCAAGCAGAATGCAAAACTGTTTTTTTTTTTTTTTTTTGTCTTTAGACGGATGCTTCCAGTATCAATTGGATTAACTGTAATCTGCCTGTGAGAGAAGTTAAAAATATGGATTTTACTCAAGGTAAGAATTGCAAGCACCTCAGGATTTGTGTCGGGAAAGAATTTGTTGCTGCCCCTTTCTAAATCTTTTAAACTATGGTCAGGAGATTTAACTCTGGAAGGCATTAGTCTGGATAAAATCAATAGAAATCTGTTTGGCTGCTAAATTCTCACAGATGCTGTCTGCATTACGCATGCTTCAAGCCATAACAAAAAATAGAAGCCCTTTGTACAACAGTACAAAACACTAAGTATGAAGTGCTAAACACTGAGGATGAAATCTGTCTGCCTAAGCTGGAGACTCAGTAGCTGGAAAACACCTTTGCAGAAAAATACTTATGGCAGGTAACAAACTGAGCATGTTGGCAGTGCTGCCCATGCTGTAAAGAAAAGAAGCTTCTTGTTGGGCTGCATTAACAAGCCCAAATAAACGATCCTTCCTCTATATTTGGTACTCTTGATTACCATGAGTACTTGTACTAGGTTTAGTGGCTATATAGTACAAGACACGTAGGTGTACCTACTATCAAGAGCCTAGCAAAATCACGTGGTGTCTATCATGAACATTTGGTTCATGCTATTTAGCTCAATTGCATTTTGTTCTTTTAGCATTTTTAGCACCTACCTTCATGTACAATTTATCACTGAGTATCCCAAATGTCTTTCTCGTGGTCTCTCCAGAACACATTTTAAACAATTGTGAAACTTTTTGTTTTATTTTGTTTTGTTTTGGTCTTAAGTAGACCTTGGATAAGGCCCTGGAAAACAATAATTAAAAAATCCTGTAAACCCCTCTGCAATGTACAATTGGTTTCTTTGTGATTCTCTGGCATTGAAAGAAATTAAATTTTCAAAGGCATTTTTGCCATAACAATATGTGCAATAACAACTCAGGCATGAAATAGTATTGGGTCATTGTTAGTGACAGGGACAAGATAGAAAGCTTTTGCACAGCACTAAGTTTTAAAGAAAAACAGACCACTGAAAAGGGCAGAAGAGAGAAGATAATGTTTTCAGCTGTCTGAAAAGGTATTTCTAAGACTGGACTAGACATGTAGAGGGAAAAAAAAGAATTTACTAAGTTAATAATATTTAAATTGTGTTCATTACTGAAGATAAAATGCATGTCTGCACATAAAAATAAACCATATAAAACAGAATAATTTACTCTGTACTTTGCCAATTTAGTATGTATGTGCTAATTAGCAGGTTTTGTTAAATATTCCTGAAGAGTGAAAGTCAGCATTTTCTTTCACATTTTCTTTTTTTTAGAACAAGATTTTCAAATTAAACAATTTTTTTTAAAAAAACATAAACACCTAAAATTAGCTCATCTAATTTTAAAGGTGATTTTGCATAGCATTTTTTTTTGATTTGGAGTCAAGTTTGACTTAAGTTCATGTTCCTGCCTGGCTTCCAAATATTCACACGTTTAACACTGTGACTATACTATCAGTAGTTCACAATGACTACTGAGAGCATATTTATCTCCGGTGCCCATAAAAATTATAATAGCAGATCCCTTAATTGAGTATTGTGTGGAATATTGTATTTTTGCTACACTACACATCCATAATGGAAGCCATAGGACTACTTTTGATTTGTTTCTTGTCTGAAAGACAATGTCCTTTTACACCACAATTTACATAATTTTTCTTTTCTTTACAAAGATTATGTACCTTAACTCTTAAAAATATGGGCTTTATTTCTAATTTTAATTTATTCAGTTTTCTCTTATTTTATCTTCCAACGTTTGTATCACATCTCATCTTTACCTACTAGATTGATCAATTCACATTCCATGATTGTTCCTCTTTTTGACAGTGGTTTAAATATTATAGTCAGCTTACTTTCAAATTCCTTCCTGATGACCTTGAAGCTCTCTTCTTAAATGGTCAGACTTGCAGTCTGAAGGCAGTGCCTGAGAAGATATCTTACAATATTCACAGAATCACAGAATCATAGAATGGTTAAGGTTGGAAGGTACTGCTAGAGATCACCTAGTGCATTCCTCCTGCTCCAGCAGGGACACCTAGAGCACGGGGCACAGACTGGCATCCAGGCAGGTTTTGAAGACCTCAAGAGAAGGAGACTCCACAGCCTTCCCAGGCAGCCTGTTCCAGGGCTCTGTCACCCTCACAGGGAAGAAGTTCTTCCTCACATGCATATGGAGATGGAACTTCCTGTGCTGCAACTTATACACATTGCCCCTTGTTCTGTCACTAGTCACCACTGAGAAGAGCTTAGCCCTGTCCTCCTTTCATTCTCCCTTCATGTACTTATACATACTAATCAGATCTCCTCTCACCCTTCTCCAAGCTAAACAGGTGCAACCCACTCAGTCTCTCCTTCTATGAGAGATGTTCCAGTCCAGTTTGTAGCTCTCTGCTGGACCCACTCTAGAAGCTCCACGTCCCTCTTATACTGGCGACTCCAGAACTGCACATAGTACTCCAGGTGCGGCCTCGCCAGAGCTGAGAAGTGGGACAGACTAAACCTCCTTTGACCTGCGAGCAACACTTAGTATCCCATTGGCCTTCTTGGCCACGAGGGCACACTGGTGACTCATGGTTAACTTGCTGTCAACCAGGATTCCCAGGTCCCTTTCCATGGAGCTTCTCTCCAGCAGGTCAACTCCTAATCGATACTGATGCCTGAGGTTATTCCTCCCCAGGTGCAGCACCCTGCATTTGGCCGTTGTTGAACCTCATGAGGTTCCTCTCTGCCCAAATTTCCAGCCTGTCCAGATGCCTCTGAAGGGCAGCACAGACGTCCAGAGTCTCGACCATTCCACTCAGCTTGGTATCATCTGCAAACTTGCTCAGGGTGAACTTTGTGCCCTTGTCCAAGTCATTGTTGAAGAGGTTGAACAGCACCGGGCCAAGTACTGACCCGATGGGACACCATTGGCCCATGGCCCATGGCCCATGGCCCATGCAAAGATGGCATTTAGTAACTACTTCTTGGCATCCTATGTCACTAAGGCCCCTTCCCCATTCAGGAGTGCACCAACATTTTCCCAAGTCTTCCTCTTGCTGCTGACATATTTTTAGAAACCCTTCCTGTTGTCCCTGACATCCCTTGCTAACTCTAATTACAGACAGGCCTTGGCCTCCCTCGTTGCGCATCTGCATTCTCTGACAATGTTCCGATATTCTTCCCATGTGGCCGGGCCCTTCTTCCACATGGTTTATGCTCTGTTTTTCTCATTAAATTTGCCTAGCAGCTCCATGCTCATCCATACAGGTTCACTGTGCAACTTAATTAACTTCTTTCTTGTGGGAATGGACCTACTCTGAGTGTGGAGGAAGTGGTGCTTGAATATTAGCCAACTCTCTTGGACTCCCTTTCCTTCTAGGACCCTAGCCCAGGGGACCGCTATAAGGAGCTCCCTGAAGAGGTCAAAGTTGGCTCTCTTGAAGTCCAGGGTTGCTATCCTACTTCTTGCCCAGCTTCTTCCAAGCAGGACTGTGAATTCCAACATCTCGTGGTCACTGCAACCCAGACTGCCCCCAACCCTCACATTTCCCACTAGACCATCTCTGTTTGTTAGTATTAGGTCTAGCAGCACCCCTCCCCTTGTTGACTCATCAACCACCTGCATCAAGAAGTTATCTCCAGGAACCTCCTGGACTGATTGTTTCTGGCTGTGTGGTTATCCCTGCAGGGTGGTTGAAGTCCGTTAAGAGGACCAGGGCCTGTGATCTGGAGGCTTCTTGCAGCTGTCCGTAGAAGGCCTCATCCACTTCCTCATCCTAAGCAGAAGGCCTGTGTTGGCTTGCCCTTTAATCCTCACCCACAGGCTCTCTACTTGCGTTCCATCCTCTCCTGTGCTAAGCTGCACACATTGAAGTTGCTCTCTCACATAAAAAGCAAGTCCATCACCTCGCCTTTCTGCCCTGTCCCTCCTGAAAACCCTGAAGCCCTCCATGGCCACATTCCAGTCATGGGAGCTGTCTCACAATGTCTAATTAATTGCAATAAGGTCATGGCCCAGTAACTGCACACACATCTCCAATTCCTTTTGTTTATTCCCCATGCTGCGTGTGTTTGTGATAAACAAGTTGTAATTCGTGGAACAAACTGTAAAAGAACAGGCTTATCGCAAGTGTTGTAAGCCATTAGTACAAGATAACACAAGAACACATCCAAGTGAGTGTAATGCTTTTTGTTTGTTTGTTTGTTTTTGTTTTGTTTTATTTTTCTCCAGTCTACCAAGTAATACATATATTTTTGTGCATGTGACTTTTTACTTAAAAATGCTATAAGCATTTTTTTGTTTGATAACTTTGTCATTTTCTTAAAAATCACAATAGAATTAGATTGTTTAGAGCAAGAACTGATTATGATTGCACTCCGTTGGAAATGGACCTTTTCTTTTTAATAATTACATCCTATTTGGAATGTCATTCTGAATCTTGTATATTATTCGTTCTTTAATCTATTTAATTATCATATAAGAAGTTTCATCATTCTACTTACTAAATTATCAAGTTGTGGCTTACAAATAAAGTAGATGTACTACATTAACATTATTGTCTATTTTATCTCTCAATATCAAACTGAGCAGAAATTATTTGATTTTTTTTTGTCATCAGTGATACTTCCTTATTTTAATTTCTTACTGAGTCCAGTTTTAGTCTTTCCACTTTCTTTTTTTGTGTATGAAACATTTGTTCTCAGGACCTCATTGCTTTCCTCCTATAATATCATTTTTCACTGAATTTTAATGATATAACAAAAGGAAAAAAAATTAAAACTTGACACGATGCAGAGAAAGTTGTCCAGTGCAGCAGCATGTAGCAGTAGGAGCTAGGAGTTTTAGGTTCTAATCCTTATTTCATTACTGATTCATTATGTGGCTGAGAGAGACCATTCAAACACACTCACTCCTTCATTTGTGTAAATAAGACATTATGTTTACTGCTAAGAATAGGTCTTCTGAGTTTGAACACTTGATTTTTGTGTAATGATATTTTGCTTCAATACACAAGGGGTTTTTCAACTGCTCTCTTTTATATCAGCTTCCCTTGACATGCAAATGGTATTCACAGCATATATTAGAGAACTAAATTGGAACTTGAATGATATGAAGACTAATACTGGCTAAAATAGTATCTTCAGAATAACAGACACTTATTTAAAATGTTTACTTGAATATGAAAAAATATGCTAAAATATGAATTGAATACCTATCCAAACAAAAATAAAATGACAACGGAGTATAAGAAAGTAAAAAATTCAGGTACATTCTGAGAAAGGTTATACTGGAAGAATGGAGTAGAAAACACACAGGGAAGTAAAGACTGTTAGCTAATGTGTTTTTCCATTCGTAGTATTGAGTAGAAGTGGATTTTTGTGTGCATGTTTATGAAATCCTTTCTTTTAAAACTTTCCTGAAATGTTAAATGGAAACAAAAACTGTGCTAAGAATGGGCAGAAGGAACCACTTTTAAATTATGATATTTTAAAGTTGTTTGTTTAAACTTTTAATATTTTTAAAGCTTTGTTTAAATAAAAACAGAGAAAAATAAGATTTTATTTTCAAGCTTAAATAAAACATTTAAGTAATTTTGCAATCTCTCTCATTTTTAATTAGTCAGAATTTAAAAACTTACAAAACAATTATGTAAAGTATTTGTGCTTGATAAACTTCCATTTATATGCTATTTATATGCTACATTTTCTTCCAGCTAAGGATAGACTCAATCAACTCTCTTGATGCACTCAACAAAATGTTTCAACTAACAGTAGTCATTCAAGTAACTCTTTTGACATGATAAGAGGAAAACTGAATCCCATGGGGGGAAAAAAATTCTTTTTAAAGTAAATTCTTGTGATGTTGGTCAGAGTCTTCCATGAAGCTGAGCTAAAGGAAAGGCACTGCTCCAAATGGTCAATTACAAAAAAAGATGTAATCAGTGATGCATGAAAAAATAGATGAGTGGTAATGTCAAGAGAAATAGAGAAAAGCATACCAGAGGGAGGAATAAATCAATATCAAACATATGTTGAGGGTTGTTCTGAGAGATATGTAGAGGAAAGGAAAAGCAGATTTAAACAGCTATAATTTTTACAACTCTATGCCTTCAACAATGGATTTAAACTATGAAACTACAATAGAAATAATAATTGAAATATCCCATAAAAGCCTTAAGTTTTTTGAATGAAAATAAGGAAAAAAATAGAAGAAAAAAGAAAATGCACATTTAAAAAAAATAGACAACGATTTACATTCAACATCTGAATGTGACTCAGATGCATTACAACTACCTAAAAATGATACACTAAAGTGTTTCATATATTTGATTCCTTTTTGGGGGAAGAAAAACTATAATGTTTCAAGTCATTAATAAAAATTTTCCCTAGAAATAGATGATGGCTATCTCATTGTGAAGACTTTTTACCTCAAGATTAAAATATACTTAGAAAATGTTTGCATCTATTATGTTATTGCAATAGCAGTATGATATGTACAATAATGTGACAAAATATTAGCAATCTGTATTAATATTTTAAGCAGTTCATTTGACTAGCTCTTCTTTAACCTACTTTTTGAAACACTTTAGGTGTTAAAAAAAGCTTGACACTTTAAAGGTAGAAATTTATTTTTTCATACTTTACCCACAGCTGTCAAATTTTAAAGGTTTGATTTGATAGAGGTAACACACTTTTTCTTTCATTTTCATTTCTGAGGATTTCATATGCTTAAAGTGTCAAGGTACTGAAGTCCATAGCAAAATCTCAGTCCAGTGAAGAGGTTGTATTTATTTTACTTTCTCATTTCTCTTTTGAGTGATAAAATAATTAAATTACATGTATGTGATCAACCTGCAGGTAAAATCCACTAGAACTGTCGATATTATGGGGCATATTCACCAAGTATTGTCATTTCTGAATTTGTAAAGCACTCACTTGGATTATACATGAACAATCAATTAATTTACAATCAATTCGAACTTTTTTCTTAGGATTGCAACAGGTCAAATACTATTGTCCTACAGATAACAGCTCTTTTGCAAAGTGTTATTTTCTCCTTTTCTTCTCCTACCTTACTATGCTTTTGATACACTGTAAAGTATGTGTTTATGAGCTAGTATGTGATTGGCATTTTTGTATGTGATGTTTCTTCTCAACTACTTCTGTATAAAATTTACCATGAGAGATATTAAATTGCTATAATTTGCATACACGACAAGCAAAACATTCACACAGTTATACAAGCTCACATATTATATATTCTCTTCTGCTCTAAGGAGAGTGAGCCTAGGTGAGGATGGGAAATGAGCTGGGAAAAGGGAAAGAATGGTAATGACTTAAAGTGCTTTTGCTACTAGGAAGTAGTTGTTTTTTTCCTTGGAAAAGCTACTGAGAAAAAAAAAGAATACTGAAATGTGAAATATTGTCCCTTTTCATATCACAGAATCACAGAATGGACAAGGTTGGAAGGGACCTCTAGAGATCATCTAGTCCAAGCTTCCTGCTCCAGCAGGGACACCTACAGCACACGGCACAGGGTTGCATTCAGGTGGATTTGGAAGACCTCCAGAGAAGGAGACTCCACAACCTCCCTGGGCAGCCTGTTCCAGGGCTCTGTCACCCTCACAGGGAAGAAG
>JAUBOD010000453.1:34073-46732 GCA_032353885.1 Nothura maculosa
AAACGGGGGATGGGTGGGTCAGGGGGCACCCCGGGAAACGGGGGAGATGGGGGCGCAGGGGGGAACCCCGGGAAATGGGGAGGAATGGGGGGACACCCCAGGAAATGAGGGGGCATGGGGGGGGTCGGGGGGGCACCCTGGGAAATGAGGGGGAATGGGGGGGGCACCCTGGGAAATAGGGGGGAATGGAGGAGAACCCCGGGAAATGGGGGGAGTCATGGGGGGTTCAGGGAGGAACCCCGGGAAATGGGGGGGCGCGGGGGGGGCAGGGATGGGACCCCCAGGAAATGTGGGACATGGGGGAGCAGGGGGGTCAGGGGAGCACCCCGGGAAATGAGTGGACATGGGGACCAAGGGGACATGGGCACCCACGGGACACGGGGATGGAGGGGACATGGGCACCAAGGGGACACGGGGACGGGGGGACACGGGGATGGAGGGGACACGGGGATGGAGGGGACACGGGCACCAAGGGGACACGGGGCCAGGGGCACCGTGGGGCACCTGGAGCTGCGCGCCGGCGTCCAGGGCGCTCGTGGGCTCGTCGAGGACGAGGACGCGGGGCCGGCGCAGCAGGGCCCGGGCTACGGCCACCGCCTGCCGCTGGCCCCCGGACAGGCGGCCGCCCAGCGTGCCCGCGTCTGCGGGGACAATGGGGACAATGAGGATAATGGGGATAATGGGGACAATGGGGACAAGGGGGACAACGGGGACATGGGGGACAATGGGGACATGGGAACAAGGGGGGACAATGGGGACATGGGGGACATGGGGGACAACGGGGACAGGCGGCCGCCCAGTGTGCCCGCGTCTGCAGGACATGGGGGACATGGGGACGATGGGGACAACGGGGACAATGGGGACAACGGGGACAGGCGGCCGCCCAGCGTGCCCGCGTCTGCGGGGACAATGGGGACGATGGGGACAAGGGGGGCAATGGGGACAAGGGGGATATGGGGACATGGGGACAAGGGGGATATGGGGGACAATGCGGACAGGCGGCCGCCCAGTGCACTCATGTCTGCGGGACAGGGAGACAATAAGGACAATGGGGACAAGGGGGACAGGTGGCCACCCAGTGCACCCACCTCTGCGGGACATGGGGACAATGGGGACGAGGCCACCCAGCATGCCCAGTGACCCAGTGACCATGGCAATGGTAACCATGCCGGCGATGATAATGTCAATGATGATCATGTCAGTGATGATCATGCCAATGATGACAATGACAATGGTTACAATGCCGATGCTGACCATGGCAATGATGACCATGCCCATGGTGACCATGCCCATGGTGACCATGCCGATGGTGACCATGCCGATTGGTGACCATGCCAACGATGACAATGGCAATGATGACCATGTCAATGGCGACCATGTCAATGGTGACAATGGCAATGGTGACCGTGGTGCCCATGGCAATGGCGATGGCGGGGCCGTACCGGTGTCGTAGCCTTGGGGCAGGTGGGTGATGAAGCGGTGGGCGCCGGCGGCGCGCGCGGCCTCCTCCACGCGGTGCCGGCTCTGCCCGCGCGTGCCCAGGGCCACGTTGTCGTGCAGCGAGCGGGCCAAGAGCGTCGGCTCCTGCCGCACGGCCACCACCTGCGGCCACCACATGGGACACTGGGGACACCGCGGCCGTGGGGACACCATGGCCGTGGGGACACCACGGTGACACCATGGTGGCCATGGGGACACTGCGATGGCCATGAGGACACCATGGGGACCTCTTAGCAGCCATGGTGACACCACAGTGGCCATGAGGACACCATAGGGACACCACGATGTCCATGGGGACCCCGCAATGGCTATGGGAATCCCATAGGGCCCCCATGGTGGCTCTGGGGACCCCGTGATGGCCATGGGGACCCAGCAATGTCCTTGGGGCACCATAGGGACACCGCGATGGCCATGGGGAGACCATAGGGACCCCATGATGGCCATGGGGACCCCATAGGGACACCGCGGCGGCCAAGGGGACCCCGCAATGGCCATGGGCACCCCGTGGGGACCCCATGATGGCCATGGGGACCCCGTGGGGACACCGTGGTGGTCATGAGGACACCATAGGGACCCCATGATGGCCATGGGGACCCCATAGGGACACCGCGGTGGCCATGGGGACACCATATGGACACCATGGTGGTCATGAGGACACCATAGGGACACCACAGTGGTCATGGGGACCCCGCAATGGCCATGGGGACACCATAGGGACCCCATGATGGCCATAGGGACACCATGGTGGCCATGGGGACACCATAGGGACCCCGCGGTGGTCATGAGGACACCATAGGGACCCCATGATGGCCATGGAGACCCCACAGGGACACCGTGGTGGCCATGGGGACCCCATGCTGGCCATGGGGACCCCGTGGGGACACCAGGGACCCCGCGGCAGCCATGCGGACCCCACGATGGCCATGAGGACACCATAGGGACCCCATGATGGCCATGGGGACCCCGTGGGGACACCGGGGCCCCGCGTTGTTGCTCACCTGCGCACGCAGGAAGGGCAGCGCGTAGTCGCGCGCGTCGCGGCCGTCCAGGAGCACGCGGCCGCGCGCCGGCTCGCGCAGCCGCTGCAGCAGGGCCACCACGGTGCTCTTGCCGCTGCCCGCGGCGCCCAGCAGCGCCAGCACCTCGCCCGGCCGCACCTCCAGAGAGAGGCCCTGCGGGGGGACCACGGTCACCGGGGACACCGGCCGGGGGGACACGGGGGGCGGCCACCAAGGGGCAGCATCAGGGTGACAGCCGGGGTGCCAGCAGGTTGCATTGACCATGGAGCATCATGGTGGCACCAGGTTGCATTGACCATGTGGCATCACCACGGTGACACTCGGGGTGCCACTATGTAGCATTGACCATGGGGCAGCATCACAGTGACACTCGAGGTGCCACCAGGTTGCATTGACCATGGGGCATCACCATGGGGTGCCACTATGTAGCATTGACCATGGGGCAGCATCACAGTGACACCCGGGGTGCCATTAGGTTGCATTGACCATGGGGCATCATGGTGGCAACCACGCTGTCATGGTGGCACCAGGCTGCATCAACCACACGTCATCATCATGGTGGCAACCACAGCATCACGGTGGCACTTGGGTGGCACCAGGTTGTGTCAACCATGTGGCATCATCATGGTGGCAACCACAGCATCATGGTGGCACCCAGGATGTCATGGGGGCACCATGTTGCACCAACACGCGGCATCATGGTGGTGCCCATGGTGGTGCCCATTGCGTTGTGGTGGCACCCAAGGGTGGCACCCACCTTGAGCACGGGCTCCTCGCGGCCGGGGTAGGAGAACCAGACGTCGCAGAGCTGCAGGTGGCCCTGGAGGTCCGGCGGCGCCAGCGTTCCCGAGGGCGCCACTTGGGGCACCCGCTCCACGTACTCAAAGAGCTTCTCCAAGGAGCCCACGGCCTTGGCCACCTCGGGGCAGTACGAGAGCAGCACCTGGGGACACGGGGGCAACGTTGGGGACACGGAGAGGGGGATATTGGGGACAGAGAAGGACACAACAGGGAGGGCATGGAGACACTGGGACATGGGGGATGTGGAGGGGAGGACGTTGGGGACAAGGAATGACACAAGGAGGATATGGGGACACTGGGACATGGAGGATGTGGAGGGGAGGACGTTGAGGGCAGAGAAGGACACAACAAGGAGGACATGGGGACACTGGAACATGGAGATGTGGAAGGGACGATGTTGGGGACAGGGAAGGACACAACAGGGAGGACATGGGGACACAAGGAGAATGACCCAGAGGGACATGGAGACACAGCGTGGAGGACATGGGGACATGGACGGAAAACCATGGGGACAACAAGGGGACCTGGAGAGGACATGAGGACACAGAATGACACAGCAAGGAGGACACGGGGACATGGAGAGGAGAATGCAGGTGTGGGACATGGGGACACAGCAGGAGAACATGGGGAGGTGGACAAGAGGACATGGGGACGTGGACAAGAGGACATGGGGACACAGAGGAGGGTGCAGGGACCCCATGCAGGGACCCGCTGTGGGGACGCGGAGGGGACACGTGGGGACCGGCCGGGTGTCCCGTCACCTCCACAGCCTCCGTGAACTGCATCTGGTAGAGGACGAAGGCGACGAGGTCCCCGGTGCTGATGTGGCCCTCGGTGACCAGGCGGCCCCCGTAGAAGAGGATCCCCACGCGCAGCGCCAGCCCTGAGAGCTGGGGGCGTCACCACGGGGATGTCACCATGGGGATGTCATCGTGGGGACGTCATCGTGGGGACGTCATCGTGGGGACGTCATCGTGGGGATGTCACCATGGGGACACGGCCATCTCAAGTCCCCTCCCCGAGTCCCTCTGTCCCCATTGTCCCCCGTGTCACCACTTCCCCCGTGTCCCAGTGCCCCCAGGTCATCGCACCCTTGGTGCCATCGCGCCCTTGGTGCCACCACAGCCCCGGTGCCACCACAGCCCCAGTGCCACCACCAGGCCCCCCATGTCCTGGCTCCCCAAGCCACCACAGCCCCGTGTCCCTGTGTCCCCATGGCCCCAGTGCCACCGCATCCCAATGTCATCGTGTCCCCGGTGCCACCACCGGCCTCCTCAGCTTCTGCATCCCCAAGCCACCGTGTCCCCATGCCATGTCCCTACGTCCCCACATCTCCATGTTCTCATATCTCCATATCTCCACATCTCTGCATCCCCCGTGTCCCCATATCATCACATCTCCATGTCCCCACATCCTCGTGTCCCCACATCCTCACATCTCCATGTCCCCACATCCCCATGTCCCCACCACATCTCCGCATTTCCATGTCCCCAAGTCCCCATGTCCCTGCGTTCCCATGTCCCGCATCTCAACATCCGTGTCCCCACATCCCCATGTCCCCACATTCCCATGTCCCCCCATCCCTGTGTCCCCACATCTCCATGTCCCTATGTCCCCACATTTCCACATCCCTGTGTCCCCATGTCCCCTCATTCCCATGTCCCCCCATCCCCGCAATCCCCTGTTCCTGTGCCCCCATCCCCATGCCCGTCCCCCTTCCCGTCATATCCCCCATGTCCCCCTGTGTCCCCCCCATGTCCCCCCATGTCCCCCCGTCCCCCCCTTACGCTGCTGGTGGCCAGCGAGGCGGTGTAGGCGGCGGCCTCGCGCCGGCACAGGCGGCCCAGGGCGCCCAGGCGCTCGCGGTAGCGCCCGGCGGCGCCGGCCTCGCCGGCCAGGCTGCGCACGGTGCCCATGGCGCTGAGCGCCTCGAGCGCCACCGCCGTGGCCTGGGCGCGCGCGGCCTGGACACGCAGGGACAGCGCCTGGGGACATGGGGACATTGGAGACATGGGGGACATTGGAGACATGGGGGGACATTGGAGACATTGGGGACATGGGGGACATTGGGGACATTGGGGACATTGGGGACATGGAGGGCAGCAGAGGGAGCACAGGCAGGGAGGGGATAGTGGGGACATGGAGGGGATGGGAGGCCACCACAGGGAGCATGGAGGGGACAATGGGGACCAGGGCACCCAGTGGCCCCCATGGACACAGGAAGGGGAGAATGGGGACCAGGGCACCCTATGGCCCCCATGGGACCCATGAAGGGGACAACAGGGACAGGGGAACCAGTGGCCCCCATGGGACACCCAGTGGCCCCCATGGACACATGAGGAGGACAATGGGGATGAGGGCACCCGGCGGCCCCCATAGGACACCTGGTGGCCCCTAAGGACCCGTGAAGGGAACAATGGGGATTGGGATACAGGAAGGGGACAACAGGGACCAGGACAACCAGTGGCCCCCATGGGACACCTGGTGTCCCTCACGGACTCAGGAAGGGGACAATGGGGACCAGGACACCCAGTGGTCCCCACAGACACAGGAAGGGGACAATGGGCACCAGGGCACCCGGTGGCCCCCATGGGACACCCAGTGGCCACCATGAACACAAGAAGAGGACAATGGGGACCGGGACACTTGGTGGTCCCCATGGACACAGGCAGGGGACAATGGGGACCAGGACACCCAGTGGCCCCCATGGGACACTTGGTGGCCCCTATGGACACAGGCAGGAGACAATAGTCCCAGGTGTCCTCGGTGTCCCCATTGTCCCAGGTGTCCTTGGTGTCCCCGTTGTCCCAGGTGTCCCCATTGTCCCCGGTGTCCTCGGTGTCCCCATTGTCCCGGGTGTCCCTGGTGTCCCCATTGTCCTCGGTGTCCCCGGGGCGGTACCTGCTTGTGGTGGTTGATGGCGCGGGGTGGCAGCAGCAGCAGCGGCAGCGCCAGGACGGTGGCCAGCGCCAGGCGGGAGCCACGGGCGAACATGGCGACCAGGAGCGCCGCGCCGCGCGCCCCGTACCACAGCACCAGGGACAGGGGGCTGGCCAGGGCGGCCAGCGCCGCCTCGGCGTCCCCGAGCCGCGCGGTGATGGTGCCTGCATGGGGACATGGGGACATGGGGACAATGGGACCCACTTGTGTCACCGAGCCGCGCGGTGATGGTGCCTGCATGGGGACATGGGGACATGGTGACATCCCTGTGTCACCAAGACGTGCAGTGATGGTGCCTGTGTTTGGGGACATGGGGACAATTGGACCCCCTTGTGTCACTGAGACGTGCGGTGATGGTGCCTGCATGGGGACATGGTGACAATGGGACCCCCTTGTGTCACCAAGACGTGCAGTGATGGTGCCTGTGCATAGGGGACATGGGGACAATGGGACCCCCTTGTGTCACCAAGCCACGAGGTGACAAAACCTGCATGGGGACATGGGGCCAAAGTGACCCGCCTGGGCCACCAAGCCACGTGATGACGGCACCGGTGTGGGGACACATGTAGGGGCATGGGGACAATGTGGCCCCATGTCCCCCATGTCCCCACTGTCCCCTGTGTCCCCCCGTGTCTCCCATGTCCCCCATGTCCCCACTGTCCCCTGTGTCCCCCCGTGTCTCCCATGTCCCCGTCGCTCACCGGCGCCGGTGGCCTCGAAGAAGGCGACGTCCTGGCGCAGGAGGCCGGTGAAGGCGTCGAGCTGGAGCCGGGCGAGCGCCCGCGTCATCGTCCCGTTGTACAGGACGTCACAGAGGAGCTCGGTGACAGCGCTGTGGGACATGGAGACATTAGGGACACTCAGGGTGACATTGGAGACCTGTCCACATCATTGTCCCGTTGTACAGGACGTCACAGAGGAGCTCGGTGACAGCGCTGCGGGGACACAGGGACATTGGGGACATTCAGGGTGACAGTGGAGACACTCGAGGTGACATTGGGGACCTGTCCACGTCATCGTCCCGTTGTACAGGACGTCACAGAGGAGCTCGGTGACAGCACTGTGGGACATGGGGACACACAGGGTGACATTGGGGGTGACGGGGTGATAGGGGTGACAGGGGGTGACAGGGGGTTTTGGGGGGTTTTGGGGCTACCTGCCCAGCGCCAGCAGCACCATGGCCTGGATGGCGCTGGTGGCGGCGCCGCCGTCGGGGGGTCCGGCCAGGCGGTCGGTGACGCGGCCGGTGAAGTAGGGGACGGCGACCTCGGCTGGGGGGGGACACAGAGGGGTGGGTCCCTGCAGCGGGGACCCCTCTTCGCCCCCTCAACTCAGCCCTGCTCCCACATCCTGGGGGCTCCCCCATCCTGCTCCTCCTCCCATTTGTGTCCCCTGCCCCCCCAAAACTCAACTTGGCCCCCCACCCTCCTGCCCCCTCATCCTACCCCCCACCCCCCTTCCCATCCCGCCCTCCTCCCCCATTTGCCCCCTCCTCATCTGGTCCTACCCCCCCCACCCATCCCGCCCCCCTCCCTCATCCGCCCCCCCCCTCGACTCCCCAAACTACCCCTCCACCTCCCCCCCCCACACACACCCCCTCCCACCCGGTCCTATCCCCCCCCGCCCGGTTCCGCCCCGGTTCCGCCCGGTGCCGCCCGGTACCGATCGTCGAGGCCACCAGCAGCACCAGCACCGCGACGCAGCGGCGCCATTCGGGCTGCAGCAGGAGCTGGAGCCGCCGGGCCGGGCTCGCCCGCGGTGCCGGCTCCGGTGCCGGTTCCGCCGCCGGTACCGGCCCCATCGCCCCGCGCTCCCGCTGCTCGGAAAGCGAAAGCGGCGCGCCAAAAGTGTGGGGGGGGGCGAGGCCACGCCCCCTTGGGCACCGCCCCCATCGTGGCCACGCCCCCGCCCACACTAAGCTCCGCCCCCGGGCAATGCCTGGGCCCTGGACGCGCCCGCCGTGGCCACGCCCCTTCTGCGCCCGGGCCCGCCCACCCAGACCCCGCTCATTACCCAGACCCCGCCCACTAGGCGGGCCCCGCCCGCGCCCCGCCGGCTGGTCGCGAGTTCGAGACCCCGCCTCGCGACCCCGCCGGCCGTACTCGTTAAATCCTTATTTTTTGCCCCATTTTCCTACTCAAAATCCCAATCGTGACCCAGCCGCGTGCACAGCCTCTGCATTAATCCATCGAGGGAGCCTCTCCCTTAGATCCGTAACAGAGGCAGGATTGGGATCCGAGTCCTGGGCGTCTCCCTCCGCCAATGGCAGCGCGCAGCTCCGCGTGACGTCAGCAGTCGCCAGGCAGACCGAGGCGCGAGAGGTTGCGGAGAAGCGAAAGCGAAAGAGCGAAGCGGGCGCCGAGACGCCCCCCCCCCCCGCGCGGCGATTGGCCGCGGCGGCGGCCGCCCGCCAATGGCGCGGCGCGTTGGCCGTGACGTCTGCAGTTGCCGGGTAGATCCCCGCCGGGAGCTCTCGTGGGGACAGCAACACCATGCGCTTGGGGACATTATGGGGACAACGTGGGGCCAAGAGGCCGCTGTCCCACGTCTCGCACCCCGTGTGCGTCCCCGAGCAGCAGCAGCGCCGGTTCGGTCCCGGTCCTGAGGCCGGTCCCGGTCCGGGACCCGCCGCCATCGCGGCCGCCTCACGAGTCGCCCCAGAGAGCACCACCCCGCCGCGCTCCCGCCTCGCGCCGCTATTGGCCGAGCTGCGGCCCGCCCGCCAATGGCGGCGCGCGCCGTCCCATGACGTCACCGGAAGCCAGGCAGATCCCAGCTGTGAAAAACTGCGAGCGGCGACAACGCGGGGGGGGAGGGGCACCTCTTTGGGCCCCCCAAGATGTCACCCGTGTCCCCAAGATGTCGCCCGTGTCCCCAAGATGTCACCCGTGTCCCCCCCATGTCACCCATGTTGCCCCCGATGTCTCGACACTATTGGGGACACGACGCGTCTTTATTGCTCGGCTGGTGGTCGGGCCGGTTCCCGCGTCCCTCAGATGCTGCCTGAGGGGACACAGGGGACACTGAGGGGGTGACGGGGACAGGGACGGGGATGGGGACAAGGACAGGGCTGGGGACAGGGATGGGGATAGGGACGAGGACAGGGACAGGGACGGGCGGTGGCACCGTTACCTGCGGGGTAGTTGTCGCCGGGGAGAGGAGCGTAACCTGCGAGTGAGAGAGTCTGAGCACCCGTGTCCCCATGTCACCAATGTCCCCCATGTCCCCCAATGTTCCCCGTGTCCCCAACGTCCCTCCATGTCCCCATGTCCCCCCATGTCTCCCATCAGCCCCGATGTTGCCTCATGTCCTTCCGTTTCCCACATGACTCTCCATGTCCCCCATTCCCTCCATTATTCTCCATGTTCCTCCATGTCCTCCCATCCCCATGTCTCCCATATGCCCCTGTCCCCCCACATACTCAATATCCCAGTGTCCCCCCAATGCCCCCCATGTCCCCCCATCCTCACATCCCCCATGTCTCCCATCCCTCCACGTCCCCCATGTCCTCCCATGACCCCCTATCCCCCACATCTCCCATGCCCCCCATGTCCCCTCATCCCCACATCCCCCTTGTCCTCCCCACATCCCCTTGTCCCCCCACATCCCCCCATGTCCCCTGATGTCCCCCATGTCCCCCCATGTCCCCCCACATCCCCCATCCCCACTAACCCGAGGCGGGCGCCCGACGCCGGCACCGCACGACTCCCACCACGAAGACCCCGGTGCCCAGCGCCAGCAGGACGGCGGCCGCCGTCACCTGCAGCGCCTCCGCCAGCGACAGCCCGGGCCCTGCGGTGACACCGCGTCCTGAGCCCCCCGTCACGGGGACCCCGCGGGCGCCCGCGCGCCCCCCGACTCACTCCAGTCGCTCAGCAGGGGCTGCTCGAGGCTGACGTGCTGCACGGAGCAGGTGAAGACGTCGCCGGGCGCCGGCGCCACCGCCAGCGTCACGCGCGTCTGGTAGGTCCAATCGCCGTTGGCGGTGGCCACGATGGCCGCGGGCTCGCCGGGCCCCAGCACGTCGCCGTTGCGCAGCCAGATGACGGTGACGTCGCGCGGGTAGAAGCCCCACACGTGGCACGTGAGGCGCACGGGCGCCCGCGCGTTGCCCGTCTCCACCGGGATGATGGCGGCGCGCGGGGGCGCTGGGGATGGGATGTGGGTGTCATGGGAGGGCCCAACATCCCCACTCCTCATCTCCACGGACCCAACATTCAACATCCCCATGAAACAACACTCAATAACCCCACTCTTCATCCTCATGGCCACAACACTCAATGTCCCCATGGACTCAACACTCAACATCCCCATGGACACAACACTCATCATCCTCATGACCATTCCCACTCCTCATCTCCACAGATGCAACATTCAACGTCTCCATGACACAACATCCAACGTCCCCACTCCTCATCCCCATGGACTGAACACTCAGTGTCCCCATGGACACCCCACTCGTCATCCACATGGACTCAACACTCGTCATCCCCGTTGACTCAACACTCAACGTCCCCATGGACACAATATTCAATTTCCCCATGGACACAACACTCAATGTCCCCATGAACACCCCACTCTTCATCCCCATGGACTCAACACTCAACATCCCAATGGAGTCAACACTCAATGTCCCCACAGACTCAACACTCAACATCCCCATGAACACAACACTCAACGTCTCCACTCCTCATCTTCATGGAGTCAACACTCAACGTCCCCATGGACACAACACTCAACGCCTCCACTCCTCATCCCCATGGACTCAACACTCAACGTCCCCAAGGACACAACACTCATCCCCATGGACTCAACATCCCCACTCCTCATCTCCATGGACTCAACACTCAACATCTTCATGGTCACAACACTCAACGTCCCCATGGACACAACACTCAACGTCTCCGCTCCTCATCCCCATGGACTCAACACTCAACGTCCCGATGGACACAACACTCCTCATCCCCACCCCTCACCCCAACCTCATCCCCGTCCCCCATCCCCACCCCACACACTCACTCCTGCGCAGCGCGGTCTCTCCCCACAGCGTCCCGGCCACGCGGCGGCAGGCGCCGTGGCGCTCCTCGGCGCGCCGCGCCCACTCGCTGCCGTTGTTGAGGTAGCTGGCGAGGCTGGCGGCCACGTCGCTCAGCGCGCCCGCGGCGCAGCCCGCGAAGCGCCCGCGCTCGTAGCGCACCAGCGGCACGCCGTTGAAGGACAGGGCCCAGTCGAAGGCCAGCACGGCGCCGTCGGGCGCCAGCGGGCAGCGGCTGCCCAGCTGCACCACGAAGGCGCCTGCGGGGACGTGGGGACGTGTGGGGACACGGGGGGCATTGGGGCACATGGGGGATGTGGGGACACGGGGACATGGGGGGACATGGGGGCACATGGGGACATGGGGCGCGCGGGGACATGGAGAGGACATTGGGGCGCATGGGGACATTAGGGCACATGGGGACCTGGGGGATGTGGGGACACACGGGGACATGGGGCACACGGGGACATGGAGAGACATGGGGCATGTGGGGACACACAGGGGGGCATGGGGGCGCACGGAGACATTGGGACACATGGAGGATGTGGGGACATGGGGACATCAGAGCACACAGGGACATTGGGACACATGGGGACATGGGGCATGTGGGGACAGGGGGGCATTAGGGCACACGGGGACATTGGGGTGCACAGGGACATTGGGCGCATGGGGACATTGGAGCACACGGGCACATGGAGGATGTGGGGACACATGGGGACATTGGGGCACACGGGGACATTGGGGTGCATGAGGCCATGGGGCATGTGGGGACACAAAGGGACATCGGGGTGCACAGGGACACGTGGGGGGACATTGGGGTGCATGGGGACACGTGGGGACTCCATCTGTGACGTCCCCACAGGGCCATCCCCAGCTGTGGGTCCCGTCCCCTCCTGCCCCATGGGGTCACCCCACATCCATGGGTCCCAACGCCCCCTGTCCCGTCCCCACGCAGTCCTTGACCTCCCGTGTACCCCTGTCCGTGGGTCCCAGTGTCCCCGTCCCAGTCCCCACGGAGTCCCCGCCCCCTATGGAGTCCCCGCCCCCACAGAGTCCCCGCCCCCCGCGTGTCCCCGCCCCCCGTGTCCCTCCGTGTCGTTCTCGTCTCAGTCCCCACGGAACCCCCGCCCCTCCCGTGTCCCCGTCCCCCCGTGTCCCCCCCTCCGTGGGTCCCAGCGCCCCCGTCCCCGCTCCCCTGTGTCCCCCTCCGTGTCCCCCCGTATCCCCCCTCGTGTCCCTGCCCCTCCGTGTCCCCATCCCCCCATGTCCCCCCCTGTCCCCATGTCCGTGGGTTCCAGCGTTCCCGCTTCCTTGTGTCCCCCCCGTGTCCCCCCTCGTGTCCTCGCCCCTCCCGTGTCCCCATC
>JAUBOD010000453.1:70241-98933 GCA_032353885.1 Nothura maculosa
CTGGCCGTGGGCATCGTGGGCATCATCGCGGGCACCGTCCTCATCATCAAGGCCATGAAGATGAACAGCGCCCGCAACGCGCGGGGTCCCCTGTGAGCGGGCAGAGCCCTCGGCTCCCTGCCCGCCCCGCGGCCGGACGCGTGCGCCCCTCACTGGGCCGTGCTGGGAGCCGCTCATCCCAGTGCGCCCAGCGTGTGACGCCCGCCCCGCTAGACCCCGTCAGTGCTTCCCTCGCCCGTGACCTCTACGTGTCGACCCGATAGACAGCTCCAGTGCTCAGCCCCGCTGCTGACCTGTCCCTGGGCTGGGCTGGGGACAGCGGTGGCTCTCAGCACCACTCAGTCCTGTCCTGTTACCGCTTACAGATGAGGGCCTGGGGTCTCCTCCCAGCCCAGACGTGGAGCCTTCCCTGCAGCCCCCTGAAGGGAGGGGAGGCGCCTCCTTGCCCCACAGCCCGCCTCCGCACACAACTCCACGCTCTCCACGCCTGCTCTGCTGCTTTGAGACTGCAATAAAGTGGGTTGAGGTTGATCCTGCTGCGCGCCCCTCCTCGTCCGTTCTGTGCTCTGTGCTGGGGGTCACTGCAGGAGGTGGTGGGTGGCAGTGCTGAGACCTTGGGGCGGATGGGTCTTGGGTACAGAGCCATTCCCCAGGGATCCGCGTCCAGTCGTTCAGCAGAGGGGAAGGTGACAGCAGCCCCAGGGCTCCCGGGCTCTCCCAGCAGCAGCAGGTGGGATCTCAGCCCCCAGGGGCAGCTGGTCCCTGTCTCGCCGTCCTGCCCCTATCTGTTGCCTAGGGCTCCTGTGAGGGCGCGTTGAGACCATGGGCACGTGGACGCAGCCAGGGAGGCTGTGGTGGGTGGCTGGGCTCTGAGACACCCATGGGTACCTCAGGGGCGGGTGCTTGACGCCGTGCAGGGCAAGGGGCTGGCTGAGGGATAACCCAGCCAGGGAACGGGTTCACCAGGTGGATGCAGGACATGGAGATGATGGTGGTAGCGGGGTGCTCTGCAGGTAAATGTCCTGTCAGGGCCTGGCATGGCCTCCACACAGCCTGGCTTTGTGCTGGAGCCACATGTCACGTGGGTGAGGGGTGTCCAAGCTCACAGGGCCAGGATGGGCCGAGCCCCATGTTCATGGGCAAGAAGAACTGGTCAAGCTCTTGCCATAGAGGAGATGGCACGGGAGGAACCCCAACCATACAAGGAGCAGGGACACCCGGGGAGCTGGGAGAGCCGGGATTCATCGTGTGGAGAAGGCAGCACAACAGCGCAAGGCTTGTTTCCTTTCCCGGGAGCTGAAGAGGAAGGTGCGGCTGGAACAGAAAGCGGATGATGCTCAACGGGGAGGATGTGAAACTCTGTAGCTTACATGTGGGCAGCAGGTCGGGGTCGCAGGGGGAGATCGGAGACGTTGCTTCCGAGCTCCCCTTGTCCCAGCAGGAAACGCTCCGGGACTGGAATGGGGCAGGATCACTGCGGTTGGTGTGAAAGGGTCCAACCAAAAAGTACCTGGAGATACCTGGAGTAACTTAGCAGGAGAACAAAATGGTGCCATCAGTAGCAGCAGCAACAGCCACTGCTGGGGTACCCCCAAACATTGCTGCTGGCTACCCAAGGACTCGGAGGTAGCGGGGAGCTGGAGCCACCAGTGGGTTGTCACAGTGACTCCTGTCTCATACCATACCAACCCAGCGCTCCTACAGGAGCAGTGCTCTGAGCTGGCACGGGTGGCCCCCACAGCGGGCCCCGCATGCTGCAAAGAGACCGGCAGCTGCCGCGCGGCTGCCGGAGACTGGTGACGCCGCCCAGCGCTGCCTGCTCACTGGCTGGGCTGGGGTTACTGGCGGGCAGAGGCAGCAGGAACGGGCCGTTTCCCGGAAATGCTGCCGTGCCCCGTGGGGGGAAGGGGGCCCTTGGTGGAAATCCCCTGTCTGTGTGCGTGAGGAGGGGCAGAAGGACCGTCCTGAGCCGGCGGGGAGCTGCGACGCCTCGCCTGAGGACGCCAAGCGCCGCGGCGTCGGGGAGCAGCGGCAGGACGGGCTCGCTGCCTCGGCACGCCGAGCGGCCGCAGCCGGCGGACCCGGCACGGCCGCGGCGGCAGCTCCTTGCGCCGGGCACCGGACTGTGGCCAGGCGGCTCCCTGGAAACCGGCCCCCGCTCCAGTCAGTGGCTACGAATGGCACGTGTCCTGCAGAGCTCAGTGTTAGGTGACAGTGTCTGATGGGTGACTGGCGTGGCGCAGCACAGGGTCCAGGGACACGCCAAGGCCACGTCCCACAAGTCAGGGGTGGCAACTGCAAGCTGCTGAGGGAGCCGTCACCCTCCTGGTGCGGGGTCCCCACGGCCACGTGGGAAGCAGCCTGGGATCTGCTGCCCCATGGTCTTCCCGAGGCTGCTGGAGGGTCTCTGCTTGTGCCCTGGGCCCCACACCCCCGGCTGCTGCCCCCACACCCGCTTCCTTGTACCCTCCTGAGGGCTCAAAGGCAGCCGGGGAAGGGGGAACTGGGCGTGGTGATGATGCTAGGGACTTTCCATGAGAAAGGTTCCCCCCACCACCCAGGGCTGCTATGTCACCAGTTACTAGGAAAAAACTTGCTGGGGAGACCCAGGACGGGTAGTTGAAGAGACGAGTCAGTGAGACAGCACCCTGCACTCCCAGTACAGCCCGGCCACCCTCGGAATGGGACCCAGTCCAGGCCCTTTGGACCCTCCACACTGCAGGAGACTCGGAGTGGGTCCATGCACACGTCTGCTCCCTCTGGGTCCTGCCCAGGGCTATCCTGTTCCCACCCCGTGGAGATAGAGGTTCACTCCAAAGTCGAACTGCGGAGCAGTAGCCAGCAAGCCTGGGCATGGGCAAAGCAACGCTGCGAGCATCGTTAGGGCAGACCAGCTTCATTCCGAATCCATCGGCCAGGACAGCTCCCAGCACAGCTCAGGTTTTGGGAAAGGCTGCTGGGATTCGTTTCCCATTTCTGAGAGGAAGCTGGACCTCCAGCTAGAGGCCCCATGGCCTCCTAGTTGCGCTGCCACCCTCTGGCCAACCCTGTGCCTTGCACACAACATCTGCCATTACCATTTCTATACTCCATACACTGCATCCTGCTCCTCCCAGATGAGCCCTGTGCCAGGGCTATCTGTTCACAACGGCCAGGGCTTCCCAAGCTTCAACATGGGAGACTCCTATCATGTCTTGCTGAGCAGTTCATGGAATGACAAGGGAACCCAACAGCACCCTTTTCCCATGAGATTACACCTGCCACAGTGGAAGAGCTCCAGGTAAAACTTGACTGTGAGGGAGGCAGAGCACTGGAATAGGTTGCCCAGGGAGCCTGTGGAGTCTCCTTCTCTGGAGATATTTCAAATTCACTGGGACATGATCTTGGGCACAGTGCTTGAAGGGACTCTGCTTGTGCAGAGGGGCTGGAATAGATTTCTCCAGAGGTTCTTTCCAACTGCAATCATTCTGTGATTTGGCATGATATTCCCCATCAGCCTGCCCA
Source organism: Nothura maculosa (assembly GCA_032353885.1). Classification (NCBI taxonomy): domain Eukaryota; kingdom Metazoa; phylum Chordata; class Aves; order Tinamiformes; family Tinamidae; genus Nothura; species Nothura maculosa. The sequence goes on from JAUBOD010000453.1 coordinate 73,746, forward strand.
CATGATCCTAACCAAGGGCTTGCCTCTCACCCGCTGACATGCAGGTAGCCTGGAGAGATGATAATGCACAGCAATGGAAATAGCTTAGGGTTGCGTGAGGCAGAATGGTAGGATTTGGGCAATGATGTTGGGAGAACTGAAGAGCTACAGTGCTTGTCCCACCATGTCACAGCTTTTCCTCATAACACACACGCTGGCTTGGCCGCAGATACCATCTCTGCTGTGCAGTTTGGTGGCTCTCGGCCATGTTGAGGGCTCGGGAAGGAGCAGCAAGGTGCATTTTTCCCCTCTCCGGTATGCAGCCCAGCAGCCAACGCGAGGCATCCCTGTACTCTTCCAGCACAGCCACCCTTTTGTCTCCGCTCCTTTTCCTGTCTCACGCAGGCACAGCGCAAACTCCAGCAGCGACTACAGTGATCACATTCTACCAACTTAACAGCCTGGCTCCAGCCCTCGACCTCTTTTGTGTGTGCCTGAATCCAGCATTTTTTCTGCACAAAGAGTACTTTAACTTGTGCTTTGGCCAGCCCTCTGCACCAGAAGTTTTTACAGCCGTATTAACATTTGCTTGATACCTGAAACACGTTTCAGGAGGCATTCTGACCGAAGTAAGCTGGGATTCTCCTCATGGAAAAACACTCGTCCCCTTGCTCTCTTCAGCACTGGGCCTACCCTCCCGCCTCAGGCTCCACTGTGAAGCCTGTGTCCCTGTCCCCATTTCCCTCCTCTCTATGTCCCTGTCCCCACTGCCTGTGTGTCCCTATCCCCATTTCCCTCCTATGTCCCTGTCCCCACTGCCTGTGTGTCCCTATCCCCATTTCTGTCCTCTCTGTGTCCCTGTCCCCACTGCCTGTGTGTCCCTATCCCCATTTCCCTCCTCTCTGTGTCCCTGACCCCATTTCTCTCCTCTCTGTGTCCCTGTCCCCACTGCCTGTGTGTCCCTGTCTACATTTCCCTTCTTTTTGGGTCCCCGTCCCCGCTGTTTGTCACCCTCCCCGCCTCAGCACCCGCAGCGAGCGACCGTTGGGCGCGGTCTCTCCCTCATCGCCTCACCAGCGACCGTTACACGTGACCTCGCTCCCCCTCCCACCCCGGCCCGTTCCCGCCCTTTTTGCCGCCCCGCGTTCTGCCCGGCGACGAGTGACGTGGCGGCCTCCGATTGGCCGCGCCGCCGAAGGCGGGAAGGAGCGGTGGGGGTGCTGAGGCGAGTGTCGAAGCTGAGGCGAGGAGGGAGGCGCAGGGCAGCCATGAGGGGCGGGAAGGGCGAGCGGGGCTGGGGAGTGAAGCTGAGGGGAGATTCTGTGAGGAAAATGGCAGAGGGAGTAAGGACAGGGATGGCATGGGGCTGTAGAGATGTCCTGGGAGGTGTTGGGAGAGGAGCCATTGTGGAGTGTCTATGAGGATGGATGTGAGGGGAAAAGAGGGTCTCTGGAGAGAATGAAGAGTGTTCAGAGTGTGAGCAGGGAAAAAATGGAGCTTGGTGAGGCAGGGCTGGGAGGAGAGGCGGGCAGCAGGGGGAAAAGGAGGGAGCACCACCTGGGAAAGGGTGTGGGGAAGGTGCTTCTGTTGCAAACTGGGGGTCTGTGGGCCAGAGCTGAGAGAAGCAAGAGGCTTCAGTGTTAGGAGGAGAAAACAAAAAGAAAAGAGACACAAAAAGAGAGGGGAGACTGGGTGTTTTCTAGAGGCTCCCTTAATAGTAAAGCATCATGAAATCCTAATAGAGTTTGGGAAAAAGGAAAAAAAATCCCAGTGACTTCATGGAGCGCAGACCTCAGGGACCTGTGCACAGGCTGCCAAGAGCCTTCTCACCCTCCAGAGCGATGTCACAGGCTCGTCCCCCTTCCACTTAGGTGTGGGGTGAGCCGTGGCCCAACATAAGGGGAGACAAATCCCATCCCCACGCATGGGAATGAGCATAGGTCCTCTGGCAGACAATACTGTCTCTCCATGAGCTGAAGTCCTTATGGAGTGGCAGACAGAAGGGCACGCCAGCAGGGCTTCCCCCCAGCAGCCAAGATTTGGTTACTTGTGTTTTCCTAGAGTTCATTTTAGTCATTTCTTTCTCTTTTAGCCTGCAAGACGTCGGTTAGAAGCCATTTAAGAGCCTTTGGGAGCCCGGCTGTTTGTGAGCCCCTTCCGGCCAGAGCAGCCCCTTTGCAGGTGACTTTCTGTGCCTGTCTATTTATTCCCTGCTCTCTCCTTGCCTTGGGAAGTGTTCATGTGGAGGAATTTCATGACAGAGGAGAAGCGTGGCAGGTCAGCCAGGAAAAGCGAGAGAAGGGAAACAAAACAAACAAAAAAAAAACCAACCCCCCAAAAGCAGCAAAATTATAGATGATATATTACAATACAACTTAAAAAATTACTTACAAAACATTATACAGGCCGCCGGCTCAGCACCAGGGGGCACGCCTCTGCTTTTTAAGAAAACAAAAAAGCAAAGACTGGTGCCCCTTTAAACTTTTTTTTTTTAAATCAGACGGCACCTGGAAAATAAATTTTAACTTCTTTTTTTTCTTTTTTTCCTCCCCTCCCTCCTCCCCCAGACACTGGCCTGGGTTAACCTCCGTGCAGAAATTCGCTTCTTGTTTGGGGCAAATCCAAAATTAGGCAGCAGGGACTGATACTGATGGTTGCATCCACTCCTTTAAATAATAATAATTAATTTAAAAATAATTAAAACAACAAAAAAAACACAGTAACAACACAGCGTCCTTCTTCCTTATCTCCTTCCACGGGTTAGGGACAGGCTTTGTGGAAGGATTTCAAAAGAACAAAAACCAACTTGTGACAATGATGGTTTGCAGTGACTAGAGGTAGGACTGCGGATGGCGCCTGGAACCCCCGTTAACTGGGGCAGCAGAGGAGTAACACCCTAGCATTACAGGGAACCTCTTCCAGATTAATTAATAATGATTATTAGCAAATAAGGGAGCTAGGTGGAAACTCCACTGTGACTTAGCCTTGCTGGGCCAGATGAAGCTGGTTGTGCTGCTGTCTGAGGAGCACGGAGACCTCCATTTCAAGCACATCAGAAGTAACTTGTCTGGGGACAAGGTTTGTCCCCAGGTTTGATCCTTCTGGATCCCCTAGACCTGGCTTTGAGGCCTGAGGACAAGGACCGTGGCCGTGTGAAGGTCCAAGAGCTCCCTCAGGGCTAATCCCCATCACCTGCTAGTGGTGGCCGGCAGCCTGGCAGCGTCATCTGCCACTTGCGTGCCCTGCAGAGCGATGGTCGCTTCGCTTGGCAGCTGCACCAGTTGAGGGGTTCCCTGGCTTTGTGGAACGGGCTCGAGGAGGAGCATGAAAAAGAAGCCCTGGAAGTTGTGGGAAGCAGAGCGCTGGAATTCGATGGAGGTACTGGGAAGAAGGGAGCACTGGTGGGCGCCGAGGGAGGTAGCCAGTGGATCAGTTAAATTTTTTCCTCTCTGTCTCTCTACATATTAAAATATAGATTTATTCTAATCATTAAAGTCTCTTTGGCATCTCTCCAGACCCTGGCCCCTGTGGTGGCGGCAGCGGCGGCACTTCGGTCTCGACGTGTGCGGACAGGCGCGGCACCTCCGCTCCTCGCAGCGGCAGGCGCACGGCGTGATGTGAAGGGGAGACAAGTCCTGTTGCTTGGCTGCTGCACGAGCGGGGCGGCGATGTGGCCCGGGTTGCCCCGCTGGAGGCCAGGGTGTGGCAGGGAGGGTGACAATCGTAGGGGGTGGGTAGGGGGTGGAGGGCGGTTTGGTCCTAGCCGAGGAAACAGACTGGTCCCACCTCGAACCCGAATCTCTGGTTGGGCTCGCCAAAGTCCATGATGCGCACGTCCAGCAGCGGGAGCTGCTCCATGCGGGGCGTGCTCACTTCTAGCACCGTCTGGCTGGAGCCCTTGCGTGCCTGCGGCGAGGAGGGGACAGGTAGAGGGACAGGTCAGGACCTGGAGGGCTCTCCCTCACATAGAGCCACCCCTTTGCCTTTCTGTCCTGCTCTTAACCCAGTCACAACCCACTGCCCCCTTCTGGGGTACTGCTGTCCACTCCTTCCTCCCTGAACCCCAACATTTTGGTCCATCATCGTCTGCAGAGCGCGGCAGCTTCTCTGCCCCACTTCTCTGCCCCTCCATTCTGCCCTCCTAGTGCCCTCTAGTGATTCCTCTGCCCTTGTTACCCCTTACGCCTTCAGCCGCCTTCTTACATGGACTTTCTGTCCTTGTCACTCCTCTGTCCTTCCACTGACTTCCCCGCCGGCTGCCCCACCTGCTCCCCGTGCAACGCTCACCGCGCAGCCGTCCGTCACAGCTTTGATGTAGGGGCTGGTGTCGTAGCTGAGCTCCTCCTCGTTGGCAGCCAGGAAGCGGAGGGCGCGCTGGTGGTCCCCGGCAGCGGCGCTGTGCCAGGCCACCGAGCGGTGGCAGTGGTACGTAAAGTTCTGGCGCGCAGAGACGCTGAGGAGCCGCAGGAAGGTCAGCTGCACCACGCCAAGGGGTTGGCTGTCCGAGTCCACGTAGGAGAACTGGGGGACGCAGGAGGAGAGGAGTTAACAGGAATGGAGTGGGATGCAGACGTGGGTAGGAAGGAGGATCAGGGAGTTTCTGTTGGGATCAAGACCCCATGTCAAGCAAGGGGACATGCTGAGATGGGCTGATAGGTCCAAGGCCAAGCAGAGGACATTTTGTCTTCTCCTCAGGGAGGGAGAAACCTCCAGCTCTCCAAGACGACACAGGAGAAAGTGGCTGGGGACACATGGAGGCAATGGGGAGGCTGAAACCCTGACTCTGGGCTGCTGGAGAAGACAGAGGGACCTGCTGGGGGTCCGTGTGGGTCTCCACACAGGCCGTGGGTTCCTTGAACACCCCTTGGGATAGAGAACAGGCGCAGGGAGCGCGTCAGCCAGTGCCCTAGGAGCTCCCAAGGGCACCCTCACCTTGCTGCCCTCCTGGAACTGACTGAACCACTGCCGGGGCGTCTCCTTCTCCCACGTGGACATCTTCACCTGCAAGATGAGGGATGGTGACGAGTGACGGAGCGGCCGCCTCGCACCACGTAGAGCTGGGGTAGGTCCCCTCCACGAACCCCCTGCCCTTCCCTCACCTCCTGTATCTCCTTGCTGGGAAAGACGCAGGTCTCCCCGCCCGCGGTGAAGTTGCAGTAAACCTTGAAGGAGTCTCGGGCGCAGCCCTGGTTGGGGTCGATCCAGTACTCGCCTGCACCAGGAGGAGAAGGATCAGCACACGGGGCAGCGCTGCTGAGCTGAGCGCACGCCGCCGTTCCACACCCCGCTCCCCTCACCGTCAGGAAGGCCTGGGTGGCTGAGCTGCAGGTCCTGGCAGGTGCGGGCAGGATTGTCCTGGGTGCCCATGGGGCGCCGCAGCCCCTCAATCTCCTGCTTGAGGGAGTTGAGGGAGCCGAAGATCTCCTCCATGCCGTCCGCGTAGTCACGAGCCGCCTCGTCGGCGGCCGCCCGCTCTCCGTCTTCGCCCTCCTCCTCCTCCAAGAGTTTGCTGCCGTCGATGGAGCGTTTGCTCTTCTTGGGCAGCTGGATGGGCAGGGGCTGGATCACCTCCCCTGGGGGGCCCTGCAGGAGATACGGCACCGTCCTGAGCACAGGGGGCTCTGGAGCTCCCACCCCAGGGCAATGGACGCCCCTGCTCTCAGGCCTTCCAAAACGGGGATATCCTTCCATGTCCGTGCCTGGATGGTCTTCCTATGTCCTCCCCATCATCACCTCCATAGCGGGAGGCAGCTTAGAGCCACTCACCGGGTGTCCGGGGGGTCCCGGAGGGCCACGTTCACCTTTGGGTCCCGCTTGGCCCTATAGGAAACAGACACAGGTCAATCCTGGAGGGGGGACGAACATGGGGGGAGAGGTGGGAGACGCCGGCTCAGGCCTTACCATGGCTCCCTTGGCACCCTTGGGACCGGCGGGGCCCTGCAAAGCAAGACAGTCCCTTAGTGAGGCTCAGCAGCGGGGGCTGCCGCCCGCAGCGGTGCCAGGTGGGCAACGGGGTGCGGGGAGAGGTTCACAGTGGGGGGGTCACTCACTGGAAGTCCGGGAGGGCCAGAAGGGCCTATGGGTCCGGTAGCTCCGGGGATTCCCTGTACGACAGGAGCAGAGCAGAAACTGGAGTTAGGAAACGGGCAGCCCCATCCCCACCTGCCCAGCACCCCCATCCCCACAGCCCCCACAGCTGCCTCTGGGCCCCCCCACCTCCTGTTTTACACCCCCAGCTGCCTAGACACCCATGGCACCCGCTCCACGTCCCACCCTTCCCCTCCCCGCCTCCGTTCCCCCCCGGTTCCCCCCACTCACCGTTTCTCCTTTCTGCCCCGTGGAGCCCTGGGGGCCGGGCAGACCCCGGTCTCCCTTCTCCCCCTGCTCTCCTGGTGGTCCGATCAAACCAATGAGACCCGGGTGACCCTGCGGAGACACAAGTGAAGACACACGGGCGCGTGATGGGTGCCAGGCAATGCCAGCACTGGGAACCAGCCCACTCCCCTCCGCCGCGTCCCCACCCCTCACTCACCTTCTCTCCTTTGGCCCCAGTGTCACCTTTGAGGCCGGGGAGACCAGGGGGACCCTGCAGGGAGGCAAAGGACGATCATTAGAGGTGGGGAGGATACAGCAGCGCGTGTCCCCATGGCGGGCTGCAGTGGGGAGAGGGGGTCACACTCACCACTGGTCCTGGCGGCCCAGCCTGGCCCGTGGTGCCCGGTTTGCCTTGTTCTCCCTGTGCAGGTGAGTGGAGAACGTGAGTCCCTGGCAGCCGGAGGAGATGCCACCACCAATCCGCGCCCCCCGGCGCCAGGATGTAGCCACTTACCACGGAGCCAGGCAGACCTCTGAGGCCGTCGGGTCCCTGCTTCCCAGCGGGTCCCTGGGGCCCCACAGGGCCGGTCTTGCCAGGAGCACCCACGATGCCCGGTTCTCCCTGTGGGCATAGAGGAACCGAGTGAGGCCAGGCCAGGAGGTGTGAAGAACGGTGACAACCGGGCCCTGCTAGGAACAGTGCCAACCTCCCCACCTCACCCAGGGCTTGTCACCCTGCTACGGTTGCATCCCCTGCTGGGTTCAGCCAGGTGGCCACCTCCCGGGGACGGAGTCACTCACCTTGGCGCCCTTCTCGCCTTGACGCCCCTCAGGGCCAGGGGTGCCGGCAGGGCCCTACGGAGAGGAGCAACAGGGCAGTGAGGTGAAGGGACACGGCTGGGCAGGGGGCACAGGAGGGCTCGCCGAGCACTTACCCTTTTCCCCAGGGGCCCAGGAGGACCGTTCTCACCCGTCGGACCTGGAGAGCCCTGGGGAAGGAGAGAGAAAGGAGTCAAGGGAAGTGGCCTGGTCCCAAAACCAGGAACCTGGAGAGCAGTGAGGAGAACACAGAGGGATGGGGGGATCCCTGAGCTACATCAGTGGGAGCAAATCAATGACCTGCAGGAGGAGGCCGGAACCGGACTAGGCTCCGCTCTTCCTGGTGCTCCCAGAGCACTGGGGTAGATCCAGTCTGGACCTTGGACAAGAGGAGCTCAACATCCCTGGGGACCTTCCCCATCTGAAGTGTCAGAGAGCTGCCCGCCCAGCAGGGCACTCACCGGCTCACCGGGCTCGCCGTCCTCCCCGCGCTCACCCTTGGCACCATCTTGACCCTGGTGGGAAGAGCCAGAGTCAACAGGAGGCCCCACAGAGTCCCGAATCCCAGCCCCGATCCCCAGGCTGCAGGAACCCCCTGCAGTATTTCCAGGCTAACGGAGCAGCCCAGAGGGGTGGGACGTGGGACTCACCCTGGGACCCATTTCACCTGGGGGTCCTGGATCGCCTGGAAAACCAACGGGACCCTGGAAGAGAGGCATGAGCGTGAAGAGACCCCAGTGCCCAGGCTCTGACCACCCTCATCCCAGAGTCCTCCACCTTCCATGAACAAACCCAGCCCTCCCCATGGCCCCTGTCCCTGGGGGGCTGCGGCACTCACGGGGTTGCCCTTGGGCCCGTCGTCGCCAGGGGGTCCCTTCCCTCCAGGCGGTCCGGCCACTCCGGCGGCTCCAGCTTCTCCCTTCTCCCCTCGCTCTCCTCGCGGGCCCTGCAAGCAACAAGGAAAGGGGTCAGGGCGCAGTCGGGGGGTCTCCATGTGGGGCTGGGGACAGACTGGGGCGGGGGGTGTCTCTGCCATCACTCACCTTGACTCCTGGCTCCCCCTGGATGCCTGGGGACCCCGACTCACCAGGCTCCCCCTGCGATGGGAAGAGAGAGAGGTCAACCCCTCCATGCCACCCTGTCCGTTCCTTGGTCCAAGCCCTCCAGAACAGCCCCTTGCTACGGAGGCTGCGTCACTGCCTCCCACCTCCGCTCCCCACCGGGGCAGCTCCCATCCTCCCGGTGCCACCAGGGCCCTACCTTCTCGCCAGGAGGCCCCAGATTGCCAATACCTCCGGGAGGTCCTTGGGGTCCCTGCAAGGGGGCAAGAGCAGAGCTTGGCACCCCAATGCCCCACGTGGCAAAGGGGCAATGGGGGGAAAGATGGGTGCCTTACGTCTGCTCCGGAGGCTCCAGCTGGACCACGCGGGCCGGGAGGTCCAGGGGGACCCTGTGGAGAGAAGGTGCTCAATAAGGTGCACCCAGGGGGCAGAGGGGTGGGGGGCAGCGTCACTTACCATGGGACCCACGTCACCCGTCTCACCCTTCTCACCAGCTGGTCCTGGCAAACCCTGGGGTGAGAGAGCGCAGGTGAAGATTGAACATGGGGGCATCACTGGCATCGGGGCAGGGGGGCAAATGGATACGGGGCAGCGGGGAGGAGGGCATGGACAGCAACGAGGGCTTAGACCAGCGGGGAGCTGGATGGTCTCAGTGTGTCTGACCACGTCTGGATCCAACGGGTGGGCGATGCAATCGAGCGAGGTCGTAGGGGCAGACGGGGCACATGGGGGCACTTCCCATGGGCACGTCACCCATGCACACAATTGGGACTAGCCAGGACAGGGTGGGTGACACTCAGGACCCCGCTCGCCAAAGCCAGGGTGGGAGGGGAGTTGGGGCGGGGCGGATCCGCCCTGCTCACCTGGAGCCCGATGGGGCCGGGCGGCCCGTTGAAGCCCCGCGTCCCCTCGTCGCCCTTGGCTCCGAAGTGCCCCTGGGGACCGCGGGCACCCGGCTCCCCGTCGGCGCCCTGTGAGGGAGGAAGGAGGGTCAGGACAACGTGTGGCTCATCCCATGCCGTGATCCCGGAGGTAACAACTACCCCACCATGCGGGCCGTCCTCATCTGGTGCCACCCTCTAGCTGCCCTGCGCCCAGGGGTGACGGGCCCCCCATCCCACCTTGTGCCCCCAGCGCTGCCCTTGTGCCCCCTGACCCCATGCGGGGGGGACGGCAGGTGGAGTCCCGGGTACTTACGGCTGCTCCGGGCTGCCCCACTGGCCCGATGGGCCCGGGAGGACCAGGAGGACCCTGCGAGGAAGAGGAGGAGTGAGCAAGGCTGGGGGGGACAACGGGGGGAGCGAGTGCAGCCGCCGCTCCTACTCACGTGCTCGCCCTTGTTGCCCTTGCTGCCCTTCTGGCCTGGCTCGCCCACCTCGCCCTGTGGGGAGAAGCGGGGTGTTAAATCCAGCTGGCACAAGGGGCGGTGGGACGGGGACAGTGGCGCCAGGGCCTCACCTTGTCACCGTCCTCCCCAGGGCCGCCGGGGGGGCCGGCGGGGCCGGGAAGCCCCACGGGGCCCTGGACGCCGTCGCGGCCAGCGGGGCCCATGGGGCCTTTCTCTCCCTGCGGGGAGAGGGAGAGGGTTGGTGGAGGACGTGGGGGAGCATCCGCATCCTGTCGCGGTCCTAGGCGGGCCGAGGACCCCGGCATCCCGCTCCAGTGCCGCCCATCCCGCTACTCACAGGAACTCCCTTCTCTCCAGCAGGGCCCGGCTGCCCTTGGGGGCCCGGTCGCCCCGGGGGACCCACGGGGCCACCTTGTCCAGGGCCGCCTCTCTCTCCAGGGGAGCCCTGGGGGCAGCAGAGGGAGGATTAACCAAGGGGGACGGTGGAGTCACCGCGAGCAGCGCGAGGGAGCGCGGAGAGCGGGGCACTTACTGCAGGTCCCGGGGGGCCGGCGGGTCCTTCGTTGCCCTTCAGCCCTGGGCCGCCCTGTGGAGGGGGAGAGGAGCAGGGGGGTCAGTGCCATGGGGGGTGCTATGGGGTGTCATAGTGGGGGGGGTTTCACTCACCGGGGTGCCGGGCAGGCCCCGCTCGCCCGGGAATCCTCGCAGGCCGGCGGGACCGTCCTTCCCGGGGGAGCCGATGGGACCGGGGTCTCCCTATGGCAGAGGGGGGCAGAGGGTGAGCCCAAAGCCCGAGCCCCACATTCAGTCCTCAAGGGAGTGACGGCGCCGCCCCAACCCACCCCAGCCGCCCGCCCTCCTCCTCACCTTGGTGCCCTCCTTGCCGGACGGTCCTGGCAGCCCCTGTTCCCCTGGGGGGCCAAGGGGGCCCGGGTGGCCTCTCTCCCCCATGGGGCCGGATTCACCAGCAGGTCCCTGGCGTACGAGGAGATCGGAGAGGATCAGCACAACCGCCTGGGAAAACGGGCCCGCGCGCAGCGGAGCCCCTCACTCACCTGAGGTCCCACCACCCCTGGCGGGCCCGGGGGGCCGGTCTTGCCTTGGAAACCCTGCGAGAGAGAAGAGAAGTTGGGCTCAGCACGAGGGGCAATTAGAGAGTAAGACGAGGAGGACGAAGAGTAACAGAGGAGGATCCGGAGTAACAGAGGAGGATCCGGAGTAACAGAGGGCGATACTATGTGCAGGAGCAACAAGTACCCAAGGATGAATTGGAGTGAGCGCAAGGATGAAGCTCGTGTTTCGGGAGCAAACGGGGCACAGGATGGAGAGGACAGGAGAGCACCCCGAGGGAAAGGGACTGCACAAGCATCCAGAGGGATCACCCGTCGAGCGGGGACACTTACCACTTCTCCTCGCTGCCCGGGGTGCCCGGGGAGCCCGTCCTTGCCAGGGGGACCCTGCAGGGAGAGGAGCAGAAGTTGAGCAGCGCTGGAAGCACCCGGCACATGAGGACAGACGGGGGACTCCGCTACTCACAGGAGGCCCTTTGGGGCCCGGGAAGCCGTTGGGGCCCTGTGGTCCTGGCAGCCCCTAGAAGGGAGAAGAGCAGGGCGGTTACCCCAGGATGGGTGTCCCGGGGGGCACTCGCGTCCTTCCGGGCAGCGCTAATTTGCTCATTAGCAGAGCAGGGCACCCAGCCCAAAACGGGCACCAAGCAGCGGGCGCTGGGGGTGCCCCACAATGATGGGGATGTGTCCATCGGGTGCACGCGGTCACGTGCCAACCGCCCACTTACCCGCTCGCCCGGCGGGCCGTGGGGGCCGTCGCTGCCAGACGTGCCCTGTGGCAGCGAGGGAAGAGAGAGGGGAGAGTTAGGGGCACGATGAGCACTGGTGGGCGCCGTGCGCGCAGGGAAGGGAGCGCTCGGACGCCCGCGTGTGCCGGCTCTCCACTCACCTTTGCCCCTGACTTTCCGGTGGCTCCTCGTGGCCCGCGCTGGCCCCTGGGACCCTGGGGATGGAGACGGAGGCGGGTCATGGGGTGCCCATGAGGGAGCCCAGGAGGGTGCTGGGCCCCCCGTCGTCAACAAGGGCCCCGCCGTGGTGAGGAGCTTGGGGCTGCGGGAAGGGACAGAGCCCCCGTCCTCACCCCACACTCACCGTGGGGCCACGCTCGCCTCTGGGCCCCGACTTGCCCGACAGACCCTACAAGAGACACCAGTTCAGACACGCAGCGGGGTGGCAGCTCAGGGACCTGCCCTGAGCTCCCTGGGGACAGTGACTGCCCCGCTATGGGGACCCGGGCAGGACGCGATCACTCACCCGCGCGCCCTTCTCGCCGTTGCTGCCCGGGAATCCGGGGAAGCCCTGGGAGCCCTGTGGACCGGGACGAAGGGGATGAGCGGCGCCTGGGGCTGGGCGGGCAGGGCCACCCCTCCGAGCGCCACACTCACCTTGGGGCCCTGGCGTCCAGGGTATCCGGGCAGGCCCGGGACTCCCAGTTTCCCCTATGGAGGATGGAGATGTGGATTAATGGGCTGCAAGATCCTCCCACGCTGGCCGCCTTGACGCAGCGTGCACACAGTGCCCACCGTGGTGCCCGCCGTGATGCCCCTCACCTTCTCCCCGACCAGCCCGATGGGACCTGGGTCTCCGGTGGGGCCCGTCCGCCCTTTGGGCCCCTCGGGCCCGTCCTCTCCGCGGGAGCCCGGCACGCCGATCTCGCCCTATGGGAGCAGCCAGTGAGCGCGGCCTCGCCGGCACCGTGGTCTTGGCAGAGGCCGGGCCCCACATGTGGCCTCCTTCACTCACCCGGTCTCCTTTCACGCCCATGTCCCCCTTGAAGCCGGGGAAACCTTCTTCGCCCTGTGGAAAGGAGGGAGACGCTGCTCCGGGCAGGCGCTCGGGGCCGGCAGGCGCGGGGTGCCCCACAACACACCTACCTTCTCCCCCTTGTGGCCTTTGAGCCCCCGAATGCCGTCCACGCCCTGCGGGGAGCAAATTAGGGGCGTCATGAGGGGGCACCTGCAGCCCTCGTGTACCCCCCATTTCTCCTCTTTGTGCCCAATGGGGGCATTTTGCACCCAGTGCCCCTCATTGCCCTTGACCAGCACTCACCTTGACTCCACGGGGACCCGGGTAACCGATGGGGCCTTGGGGACCCGATGGGCCCTGTAGGGGACAGAGGGGTTTGGAGGCAGCGCCAGGGGCTGTTCACAGGTGGCCCCTCCCACCCCATGGGGTCACGGGCTGCATCCTGCACCCCCTGCACCCGCGGCGCTTGTTCCTTTACCTGGTTGCCTTTGGTGCCGGGGGGTCCCTCCTTCCCGGGGTGACCCTGTGGGACAAGAGGGGATGAGTGGCCTTGCAAGGGGACGGGGCAGTGGGAACCCACGTCCCTGAGCCGCCCCCTCGCTGAGCGGGGCATCACGGTGCCACTGGGGACAGCGGTGCCAACCGCCCCGTCAGGTTGCCACATGGTGGACGGGCAGGACTTGGTCACCGGTCACCTCCCAGCATGTGCTACCACCAGGGGACATCACCTGGACACTGAGTACTCACCGGCGGCCCGTCGGAGCCGGGCATGCCCGGCAGGCCGGGCTTCCCTTGGGGGCCCTATGGGGAGAGAAGCCGGGGTCAGCGGCAGCGGTGACGGCCGCACACGGCGCTGCCCCATGACACGTGCTCCCGCTCTCACCTTCTCACCGGGAGGTCCCGTGGCGCCCTGCGGGCCCGGCAGACCCTGCAAAGCAGAGGCAGGATGAGCAGTGCCGCGGGCAGCACCGGGCTGTGCTGTGGGCACGGCCACCCCATGGGGCTGCTCACCTGGGTGCCCGGCGTGCCCTGCTGTCCGGGGGGGCCCGGCTCGCCTTGTGGCCCCTGTCACAGGGAGAAGGGACAGATCAGAGCTCGTGGCCACTGTATTAGGGGCCACCAGTGTCCCCAGTGGGACACGGCTACCACGGCAAGGGGGACGTGGCACCAAGCGGCACCACTTGAGGCCACCGCCATGGGGACGCTTGTAGCTGCCCCGACTCACCAGGTTCCCCTTGGGCCCGATGGGACCGTCCATGCCACGAACACCCTGTGGAGGAGAAGCGCTGAACCCGGGTCCAGTGGCACGTTTGGGGACATATTGGGGACACATTGGGGACACGCTGGGGACAGCAGCAGGGTCAGGCACTTACCGGAGGGCCGGGGATGCCCGGGGGGCCTTTGGGGCCCAGCAAACCTCGGGGGCCCTGTGGGGACAGATGGGGTGTTAGAGGGGTAGGGGACACCCGGGGGGGTCCTTGCTCCCATTCATGGACCCTTAGCGCCCATCCCAGTGCTGGCACCAGGACGTCACCACCCAGGACCGGGACGTCACCACCCGGGACCGGGACGTTCTCATCCTTTGCCAGCCGCCCCGTGCCACCCCGTGCCGCCCCGTACCGCTTCTCCGGGCAGCCCTCGGGGTCCCACGTCGCCGTCATCGCCCTGCGGAGGCACAAGCAGCGCCCCAGGGCGGTGAGCCCGGAACGGGGACCTCGTCCCGTCCGTGCCCGCCGCCCCCGTCCCTGCAGCCACTCACCCTCTCGCCGTCCTCGCCGGGGGGCCCGGGCAGGCCCTGCGAGCCGGTGTCGCCCTGCGAGGAGACGAGCCCGTGTCACCCCGCGCGGGGGCTGGGAACGGGGGGCGCGGGCGCCAGGTAGCGGGGCCTTGAGCGACAGCGGCGCCGGGCGGGCGTCAATGCGCTCAGTGTGTGTGTGTGGCGGCGGCGCATGAATGGGGGCTCTGTGCGCCGGGCGGGCGGGTGCGACCGCGGCCGGCGGCGGCGCCGGCGCCCGTGTTTGCTCAGGGCGGGGAGACGGGGGCGCCCGGCGCTCCGGACGGGCCGGGGCCGCCGCACGCGCGCGCGGGCAGGGGGATGCGCCGAGGGCTCCTAATGTGCCCTCTGGATAGGGAGGTGCCTATGGGGCCGTCGGGGGTCCCTGTGTCCTCTGTATAGGGGTATAGGGACACACAGAGGGGTCCATCGGGGGTCCCCATGTCCTCTGTATTGGGGTATAGGGACACACAGAGGGGTCCATCAGGGGTCCCCGTGTCCTCTGTATTGGGGTACAGGGACACACAGAGGGGTCCATTGGGGGTCTCCATGTCCTCTCTATAGGGGCATAGGGACACGCAGAGGGGTCCATTGCGATGTCCGCACACCCTACGTATAGGGATGTGCATAGAGGTCCATAGGGGTGTCCTCTGCTCTCCATAAAGGGGCATAGGGACACGCAGAGGGGTCCATCGGGGTGTCCCTGCACCCTATGTATAGGGACACACGTAGGAGTCCATTGGGGTGTCCCCACACTCTAAGTATGGGGATGTGTATAGGGACACACAGAAGGGTCTATGAGGGTGTCCCAGTGCCCTCCATATAGGCATGCACATTGGGGTTCATCGTGCCCCCCCGTATAGGGATGTGCATAGGGGTCCATGGGAGTGTCCCTGTGTCGTCCCTATAGGACATGCCTAGGGGTCCATCAGAGCATCCCCACACCCTCCATATAGGGATGTAAGGACAAGCACGGGGTCCATCGGGGTGTCCTGCATATAGGGACGTAAGGACACACATGGGATCCATCAGAGTGTCCTCCATGTAGGGACATAAGGACATGTATGGCGTCCATTGGGGTGTCCTCCATATAGGGACATAAGGATAAACACAGGGTCCATTGAGGTGTCCTCTATGTAAGGACATACGGACAAGCATGAGGTTCATTGGGGTGTCCTCCATATAGGGAGGGGTTCTGTTGGGGTGTCCTCCATATAGGGACACATGGACAAGCATGGAGTCCATTGGGGTGTTCTCCATATAGGAACCTCCATATAGGAACATATGGACATGTATGAGGTCTATCGAGGTGTCCTCCATTTAGGGACATATGGACAAGCATGGGGTCCGTCGGGGCAAGCATGGACAAGCATGGGGTCCGTCGGGGTGTCCTTCATATAGGGACGTAAAGACAAGAATGGAGTCCATTGGGATGTCCTCCATATAGGGACATATGGACAAGCATGGAGTCCATTGGGGTGTCCTCCATACAGGGACACATGGACAAGCATGGGTCCATTGGGATGTCCCTGTGTCCTCTAAATAGGGACATGGGGTCAATTGGGGTGTCCTCCATATAGGGACACAAGGACATGCATGGGTCCATTGGGGTGTCCCCATGTCCTCTAAAGAGGGACATAGGGGACCATGGGGTGTCCCCATGCCCCCCATCCCATCCCACCGCCCCCGCGGCCACTCACCCGGTGCCCTTTGTCACCCGGGAGCCCCGGCAGCCCGTCGAAGCCGCGGTCACCCTGGGGAGGGCAAGAGGAGCAGGTCAGGTCCCCGAGGTGCCAACGGGGCCCTGCCAGCTCGGATCCCGCTCCGGGATATCCCGCGTCCCCTCCCGATCCCGCGGCTCTGTTACCTTAATGCCGGGATCTCCGGGCATCCCGCGGGCGCCGTCAGCGCCCGGCCGACCCTGTGGGATACAGCGGGGTGAGAGGGCGCTCCAGGTCACCATGTCCCCCCATTCCCATCCCATCCCATCCACTCACCCTCCGGCCGGGCTTTCCTGGTGGTCCAGTCAGACCCTGGGGGCCTCGAGGACCCTGCGGAGAGGGAAGACAAGGGCTGGAAAGGCTCCTATAAGGGGAGGGGTCTGCGCTGCCACCTCCCCTGGGGTTGGGGGGCACGAGACCCCCCTGGGGTTCAGGGATTAGATGTGGGGGCCGGGAAGGACCAGACTCGGATACCTGGGGACCAAAGTCGCCGGATTCTCCCTTCATGCCGGTGCTTCCAGGCTGCCCCTGTGGACCAAGCGCAGGGGCAGTTACGTGGGGCCGGGGTCCCATCCGCACCCCCCAGCCCCACATCCACATGGGGGGCACCACCTCCCAACGCCACCCCCTGGGTGCCCCCTCTGCTCGTCCCCACACGTCACCGTACCCACCATGGGGCCAGGCCGGCCGGTGTAGCCCATGGGTCCCGGTGGGCCGCGGAGCGCCAGCTATGGGGAGAAGTGCAAACGAGGGGTTATTTCAGCAAGGAGACACCCCCAAAGTGGGGGGACAAGGCAGCACCGTGTTGGGGGTATCAGCTAGGGGTATCAGCTGGGGGTACCATCACCACTGGGTCCATGGTCCCAGTTATAGGGATGAAGAAGGGCGCTTTGCCAGCGCCTTATGGAGACCACATGGGGTTGAGGGAAGGGGACGTGGGTCACACTGGTGGCTTATGGACCCTTGGGGACAACGGGGTCCTGGAGGGCCCCACGGGGCCGCGCACTCACCCGCGCTTGCTGCAGGATGGCTTGAGCCTGCGCCTCCTGCGCCGCCACCACGGGGCCCTTGTCTCCGCCGCTGCTCCCGAAGCGGAACTGTGGCACACGGATGGTGGTGACAGGGATGCACCGGGAGCCGGGGGACCCCGGCATCCCGCATGGGAGACCCCATCCCGGTCACACTCACCGGCAGCATCATGGAGGTGCCGGGCGGGCCGGGCGTCCCGTCGGAGCCGGGAAGGCCGGCGCGGCCGGGGGGCCCCTGTTGGGAAGAGGCTCAGGCGGGAATGCCGTGGGGATGGAGCCGCGGGAAGGGCAGCTCCGCTCGCACTCACCCGCTCGCCGGGCTCTCCGGGCGCTCCCGGCGGTCCCTGCGTCCCCGGCGGTCCCGACATTCCCTGGAGCGAGCGGGGCCGCGGCGTGAGGGGGGCACCGGCGGCAGCGGGCGGTGCCACCCCCACGACGGCCTCTTACCGCGGGTCCTTCGGGGCCGGGGGGCCCCTCCACCAACATGCCCTGTGCGAGGGGAGAGGGACATTGAGGCTGGCAGCGAGACGGGGTGCGCGGCGCGGCGCGGGCGGCCTTGGGGACACACGTACCGGTTCGATGACGGCCGGCTCGCCCTTCTCGCCCTTGTAGCCCCTGGCGCCGCGCACGGCCTGGGGGTAGCAGACATATAACCGCAAAGAGGGGCCAGTCAGTACGGGGCACGTGGGGAGGCACCGGGGGGACACGGGGACAACGGGGACACGGGGGACGGTCCCTCCACATGAGCGTCAGCGGGAGCCGTTAGGGCCTCTGGGGATAGGGGTAAATCCTTCCCACTGTCCCAAAGGGAGAGGGAGGAGAGATTTGGGAAGGGGGAAGGGATTTGGGAAAGGGGGAAGGGATTCGGGAAAGGGGGAAGAGATTTGGGAAAGGGGGAAGAGATTCGGGAAAAGGGAAAAAGATTCAAGAAAGGGGGAAGGGATTCAGGAAAGGGGAAGAGATTTGAGAAGGGGGGAAGGGGTTTGGAAAACAGGGAAGGGATTCAGGAAAGGGGAAGAGATTTGGGAAAGGGGGAGGAGACTCAGGAAAGGAGGAAGAGATTTGGGAAAGGGGGAAGAGATTTGGAAAACAAGGAAGAGATTCGGGAAAGGGGAAGAGATTTGGGAAAGGGGGAAGAGATTTGGGAAAGGTAGGATTCAGGAAAGAGGAAGAAGTTCAGAAAAAGGGGAAGAGATTCAGGAAAAGGGGAAGAGATTTGGGAAAGGAGGAAGAGATTCAGGAAGGGGGAAAGATTCAGGAAAGGGGGAAGAGATTCAGGAAAAGGGGAAGAAGTTCAGGAAAAGGGGAAGAGATTTGGGGAGGAGGGAAGCGATTCGGGAAAGAAAGAAGGGATTTGGAAAAGGGGAAAGATTCGGGAAAGGGGATAGAGACTTGGGAAGTGGGCGGCTGCCATCAGCTCCGATCCCGGCTCCACGGAGATGCCAACACGGTGCTGAGGAGGCCATGGGTTGAGGCGATGCCGGGGGGGACGATGATGTCACACGTGGCGGGAGTGACATCACACCGCTCCATGCGTTGGGATGCAACACAACAGGCAGCGGGGCCATGCCGGGAAGAGCGCGGGACGCGGCAGGAGACACCACGGACACACGAGGACGGACGGACGGACGGACGAGGCGCCGAGGCCCCCCTTGCCGACACTTACGCCTCCGCCGGGCCGCGTCTCCGCGGGGAGCGCGGCGCCCAGCTCCGACGGCTCCGCACCCTCGCCATAGTCCTTATAGACGTACTCATACTCAGGGCCGCCCCCTGGCACCGCGTTGGCCTCCCCTTCCTCCTCCTCCTCCTGCTGCTCCTGTGGCCCCGGGGAGCCGGTGGCCTCGGGCCCCGTCTCATACCAGGGCGCCGGGTACGGGGCTGGGCTGTAATCCGGGTACTCGCTGCCCACCCAGGGCTCCTCCGTGGCGGGAGGCCCCACGTCCTGGCGTGGGATATGGGGTGGGAAACGGCGGTCACGGCCCCGTGGGACGGGATGGGACGGACACATGGACGGACAGACGGACAAGCGAAGCGGTGACGGAGACACACACACAGCGGGTACCACGGCGGGGGGCTCTGCGTTCCCAGCCCGGATCCAGCCCGGATCCGGCATGGAGCCCAGAGCGGCGGGATTGGGAGCTGCTCGGGAAGGCCTCTCGCTCATGGGATGGGGCCATTCAAGTGGGGAAATAAAGGCAGGAGGGCGCGATCCGGAAAACAACGGTCCCCGTTGCCGGCTTTCCATCGCTTGCCCTCCTGCCGCTTTATTTGCGCCAGCGGGATGCGGGCGAATGGCCCCATTCGGGGGTACGGATGGGGTGGGAAGGAGGGGGCGGGAGGGAGGCGGCTCCCATCCGGATCCCGGCTCGTGCCGAGCGGGATCCCTCCGTCTTGCTCTACCTGCTGGTAGCTGTTGCCTCCGTTGCCGACACGGGAATGGCCGGGATGCCGCCCGGGCGCCGTGCTCATCATGGGCCGCTCTCGGGGGGCACCGGCCTTGGGGGTGTATGGGGGGGGCGGCGGGCGCAGGAGGACGAGGACGGTGACGAAGGTGACAAACGCGCCGGATGGGGACACAAAACACAGAGGGCACCCGCTGTGACCCGCCCCGATTGGGATGGCTCCCGTGTCCCCCGCTCAACCCATTGCTCCCTACGATCCTGCTGCGAACGGGGGGGTGACAAACGTGGACATTGCGGCGACATGGACGGACACACGGACACACGGACAGAGCTGCTGGGGGGCGTTACCTGCTCTGCGTGGCCCCCCGGCCCCGGCCCGTCCTCGCTATTGGTGTAGTAATAGGGGTACTCGTAGTACTCCGCGGCCTCCTCGGAGTACTGCGGGCGCCGGGAAGAAGCACAAGGTCACCGCGCCGCAGCCTGGGCGCCCCCCCGCCATCGTCCCCATGGGTGGCCAAGGGGGTGGCAAATCCATGCGGGCATTGAGGGCCATGCGAATCCATAAGGATGGAGGCACCAAGGGACATGTGAATCCATAAGGACGGAGGCACCGAGGGACGTGCGAATCCCCAAAGACAGAGGCACCGAGGGACGCGTGAATCCATAAGGATGGAAGCACCGAGGGATGTGTGAATCCCCGAGGATGGAGGCACCGAGGGACGTGTGAATCCATAAGGATGGAAGCACCGAGGGACGCGCGAATCCCCGAGGATGGAGGCACTGAGGGATGCGTGAATCCATAAGGATGGAGGCACCGAGGGACACGCGAATCCCCGAGGATGGAGGCACGGAGGGACGAGCGAATCCCCGAGGAGGGAGGCACCGAGGGAAGCGCGAATCCCCTAGGATGGAGGCACCGAGGGACGCGCGAATCCCCGAGGATGGAGGCACCGAGGGACGTGCGAATCCATAAGGATGGAGGCACCGAGGGATGCGCGAATCCCCGAGGATGGAGGCACCGAGGGACCCCCGAATCCCCAAGGACGGAGGCACCGAGGGACACACGAATCCCCGAGGATGGAGGCACTGAGGGACGCGCGAATCCCCGAGGACGGAGGCACCGAGGGACGCGCGAATCCCCAAGGACGGAGGCACCGAGGGACGTGCGAATCCCCGAGGATGGAAGCACCGAGGGATGCGCGAATCCCCGAGGATGGAGGCACTGAGGGACGCGCGAATCCCCGAGGACAGAGGCACTGAGGGACGTGCGAATCCATAAGGACGGAGGCACTGAGGGATGCGCAAATCCCCAAGGATGAAGAGGGAATGGCCCCAAATAATCCCAGTTTTGGGGCAATTTAGGGACATGGGGGTGACGCCCGCGCGCCCCACCTGAGGCCGCGGCGGCTCCTGCGCCTGCGGGCGCCCCTCGCCGGGGCCGCACTGGGGCGCGTAGAGCTCGCAGTACTCGAGGGCGGCGCGCGGGTCGGCGGCGATGAGCAGCTGCTGCACGTCGCCCTGGAACACCTGGTCGTCCAGCATGCGGGTGCCCAGCAGGGTGACGCCGCGCGTGTCCACCACGGGGTGGCTCGAGCGGCGCAGCGGCCGCGTCGCCACCTTCTTGCAGTCCACGAGCAGCGTCACCGACTGCTTGTTGACGCTCAGGGCCACCCGGTGCCACCTGTGGGCAGGGAGTGGGGATGGGGATGGTGGTAACATGTTGGGGACAACCCAGTGACACCTTGAGGGTGTCCAAGCCATGCTCTTGGTGCCGCTTTGGAGACATCCAACCCATCATCCCAATGCAATGACCTTGGCGCCACTTTGGGGACATCCAACCCATCATTCTGGTGCCACCTTGGAGACATCCAACCCATCATCTTGGTGCCACTTTGGGGACATCAAACCCATCATCCCAATGCAATGATCCTCATGCCACTTTGGGGACATCCAACCCATCATCCTGGTGCCACGTTGGGGACATCCAACCTGTCATCCCACTGCAATGACCCTGGCACCACGTTGGGGACTTTCAACCCATCATCCTGGTGGCATCTTGGATCCAACCCATCATCCCGGTGCCACTTTGGCAACATCCATCCCATCATCCTGGTGCTACATTGGGTCGAACCCATCGTCCTGGTGCCACTCTACCAACATTCAACCCATCATCCTGGTGCTACATTGAGTCCAATCCATCATCCTAGTGCCACTCTATCAACATCCAACTCATCATCATGGAGCTACGTTGGGTCCAACCCATCATCCTGGTGCCACCCTGCCAACATCCAATCCATCATCCTGGTGCTACGTTGGGTCCAACCCATCATCCCGGTGCCACCCTAGCAACATCCAACCCATCATGCCTGTGGCATCTTGGGTCCAACCCATCATCACGGAGCTACATTGGGTCCAACCCAGCATCCCAATGCTACTCTGGTAACATCCAACCCATCATCCCCATGGGTCCAACCCATCATCATGGAGCTACATTGGGTCCAACCCATCAACCCATCATCCCCATGGGTCCAACCCATCATCCTGGTGCTACATTAAGTCCAATCCATCATCCTGGTGCCACTCTACCAACATCCAACCCATCATCATGGAGCTACATTGGGTCCAATCCATCATCCTGGTGCCACTTTGGCAACATCCAACCCATCATCCCGATGCCACCCTGGTAACACCCAACCCATCATCCCCATGGCACCCACGATCCCGGCGGCCCCGTGGCGACACCCGAGCCCGCGTCACGGCGATACCCACTTGCCGTCGGCGAGGTCGACGCCGCGGAAGAGCGGGTAGTCCTCGGGCGCCGGGCGGCCGTGCTGGTCGGCGTAGAGGAAGACGGGCGAGCGGCCGAGCTCGACGCCCAGCTGCTGCGTGCCGTGCCGGTCGTAGATGGACAGCAGGAAGGCTTGGAGCCCGGCCTTGGCCTTCACCAGCGCCATGATGGAGAAATCCTCGGGGAATTTACCTGGCGGCACGGGCAGGACACCCCATGTCTCGGAGAAATCCCCTCGGAGGGAGTTTTGTACCCCAGGGATCCCCCATTTTGGATAATTCCCTTCAGAGGGGCGTTTTGTACCCCAGGGACCCCCCCATTCCGGACAGTCCCCCAAGAGGGGGTATTTATACCCCCAGGGATCCCCCATTTTGGATAATTCCCTTCAGAGGGGTGTTTTGTATCCCAGGGACCCCCCCATTCTGGATATTCCTCCAAGAGGGGGCTTTTATGTCCCCAGGGATCCCCATTCCGGATAATCCCCCTCCAAGGGGTGTTTTACATCCCTGGAGACCCCCCATTCCAGATATCCCCCCGAGAGAGGGTATTTATATCCCCAGGGCCCCCCCATTCTGGATAATCTCCCTGGCAGGGGGGAGTTAAACCCCTAGGGAGCCCCCATTCCAGATAATCCCCCTTGGAGGGGTGTTTAAGCCCCCAGGACCCCTCATTCTGGATAATTCCCCTGGGAGGGGTGTTTTATATCCCCAGGACCCCCCAATTCCAGCCCATCTCTCCAGGAGGAAGGTTTTATATCCCCAGGGACCCCCAATTCCGGATAATCCCCCTTGGAGAGGGTTTAAGCCCCCAGGATCCCAAAATTCCAGCCCATCTCCCTGAGAGGAGGGTTTTATATCCCCAGGGACCCCCCCACTCCAGATAATCCCCCTGGGACGAGTGTTTATATCCCCAGGGACCCCCAATTCCAGCCCATCTCCCCAGGAGGAGTCTTTATATCCCTAGGGACCCCCAATTCCGAATAATCCCCCTTGGAGGGGGTTCAAGCCCCCAGGATCCCAAAATTCCAGCCCATCTCCCTGGGACGAGTGTTTATATCCCTAGGGAACCTCCATTCCAGACAATCCCCCTTGGCGGGGGGTTCAAGCCCCCCGTCCCCCCATTTCGTCCCCCCCCGCACGCTTGGTACCCGGGAAGAGCTGCCGGGTGGGCGCGCTGAGCTGGGCCGGGGGCGCCAGGCGGAAGGCGCCGTGGGCCGAGCACATCCCGCGGGCGCTGCTCACGCCGGCCGGCAGCGCCGGCAGCCCCAGCGCCTCCAGCACGTCCACGGGGAGCCCTGCGGGACGGGGACACGAGGGGACGTGTTGGAGACGGACCTGCTGCCCCCTGTCCCTCTGCCCCCCATCCTGCTGCTTCCTGTCCCGCTGCACCCCATTCTGCTGCCCCTCGTCCCACTGCCCCCCGTCCTGCTGCCCTCTCCCACTGCATCCCGTCCCGCTGCCCTCATCCCACTGCTTCCCATCCCACTGCATCCCATCCTGCTGCACCCATCGCGCTGCCCCCCGTCCTGCTATGCCCCGTCCCACTGCCTCCTGTCCCACTGCACCCCATCCCGCTGCTTCCCATCCCACTGCCCCTCATCCCGCTGCCCCCATCCCGCTGCTTCCCGTCCTGCTGCACCCCATCCTGTGGACCCTCATCCCGCTGCCTTCATCCCGTTGTTCCCCATCCCGCTGCCCCCATCCTGCTGCCCCCTGCCCTGCTGCATCCGTCCCGCTGCCCCTCATCCCGCTGCCCCCGTCCCGCTGCCCCCCATCCTGCTGCGCCCCCTTTCCCGTCTCATTGATGGGGTGTCGGAGGCAGCACACCCAGCCTGTCCCCTCTTCTGTCCCCATCCCCATCCCATTCTATCTTCAGCCCTGTCCCCATCCCCATCCCATTCTCATCCCATCCCCATCCCTGTCCCCATCCCATCCCCATCCCTGTTCCCATCCCATCCCCATCCCTGTCCCTATCCTCATCCCTGTCCCCATCTCATCCCCATCCTGCTCCCCAAACCATTCCTGTCCCCTCTCCTGTCCCTGTCCCCATCCCATCCTCATCCCTGTCCCTATCTCCAACCATCCTGATCCTCAAACTGTCCCTATCCCCATCCCTGTCCCTGTCCCCATCCCACCCTTTTCCCTACCCCATCCTCTCCCCATCCCATCCAATTCTCATCCCCATCCCTGTCCCCATCCCTTTCCCTATCCTAGACTCATCCTTGTCCCCACCCCCTCCCCATCCTTGTCCCCAAACCATTCCTGTCCCCATTCATGTCCCTATCCCCATCCTTTTCCCTATCCCAGACTCATCCCCATCCCTGTCCCCAACCCATCCCCATCTCTCTCCTGGTCCCCATCCCTATCCCTGTCCCTGTTCCCATCTGTGTCCCCATCTCATCCCTGTCCCCATCTCCATCCCTGACCCCAACCTGTCCCCATCTCCATCCTCACCCCAGTTCTATTCCCCATCCCCATCCCTGTCCCCATCACATTCCCGCTCCTATTCCCATCCCTGTTCCTCTTCCCATCCCCATCCCCATACACATCCCCACCCCCATCAAACCTGGCACAAACAGCCCCAAAATCCCCTGAACAGCCCCCAAAAACCCATGGGAAGCAGCAGACGGACAAACAACCACCGGCCCCCGCTCCGGGTCCCCATCCCGTCACCCTCCTCATATTCCCAATCCCGCTGTTCCCCGGCCGGCCCCTTTCCCCATCCCAGCTCCCTTGGATCCGCGTTGGATCCGTATCCATCCATCCGTCCCCGCCAGCCCGGCCTGGGATTCTCATCAGCTCCGTGGCAGCGACGCGGGGCCGGATCCAACCCCCCTATTACCCCCCTCCCCATGTCCCCAACTCCCCCATTACCCCCCTCCAAATGTGCCCAACCCCCCCCCATGTCCCCAACCTCCCCCCCATGTCCCCAACCCCCCCCATTAACCCCCCCATTTTCCCCCCCATCGTGTCCCCCTCCTCCCTTGGCACGGGGGACACCATGGGGGGGGGTCAGAGCACCCCCTTATGGAGGGGGGGACACTCTGGGGGGGGGACAAGGTGGGGGGGGACACTATGGGCGGGAGGGGACATTATGGGGAGGGGACACTTGGGGGGGCACTATGGGGCGGGAGGCATTTG
>JAUBOD010000454.1:0-17059 GCA_032353885.1 Nothura maculosa
AGGGCTCCAGCACTGCTCTTACAACTAGGGCAGTTGTGATGGTTTAGAGATTGGACCTGCTGAGAGGCAGAGATTCCCTTCTGCCCTTACTGTCTGCTCAGAGATTTACAGAAAGGACCAGCCAAGAGGGAGCTGAATCCATGGACAACATTCAACATTTTTCCTTGTGAGAGGATAAAAGCTTGACTGGAAAACAGCAAGGAACTGGGTCTTTAGTAGTCTCTGACCTGGACAGTTACATCTTCAGTTTTCAAAGGAAGCTAATTACTTGTACTAATGCTTTTTCAAGTGGAGACAGTTTCCAGAAAGTTAGGGCAGACACAAAAACCATGTGCTGCAAGACTAGAGTGGGACGTGTTATCTTTTTGATGCCTGCCATTTAGCATCTTGGCCAGTTATATAATGCTCTCAAATTATTTACTTCAAAGCAGACAGAAAAAAGGTGCAGTGGGCACAGATGGGAGAAAGTCCTTCTGAGGAGCCAGAGAGCATAGATTTCTAAAGCTTCAGCTGTAACTATCGTTATGACTACCACATAGGGGGGAAATATGCACACCTTGTGCCCTCTGCAAGTCCACCCTCTTCTCATCAGCATCTTCAAACCAGATGTCAGAAGAAGTAGTGATTTCGTCCTGGGATTTAGGTCTGTGGAGATCTGAAGAGACAGGATTGAGTTATGTGTCACACCAGTAATGTATGAACAAGGAAATACTGCTTCTTGGAAGTGAATATATAGTGATTTCCCATGGTGTCTCCATGAGGTATCAGAACAGCATCCAGCTGAGCAGCTGGGTAAGTATAACCTGAACGGACAGTTATTATGAAACTGGCAGGAGAATGTTCTGATACAGAACTTCAAGATTCAAAAGGGATTACTTTAATGCAGCTTTTGGTCGGATCCTGTATCTAATGGGTGTTTTTTCCTCATTTCTGCATGTACAGCCTCACAGTCTGGAGGTTAAAGCTACTCCTCAGGAAGTGAAGTGCAAGCACTGGGTGAAAACCACTTCCTCAAAACGGAAGGGAAGATTAATCTCTAGACAGGAAGCCTGTTGGATTGAAAACCCCAAAAAAGTCTACGGGCTCATCCAGGTGATTGTTTGGCAGAAATTTGGCAGAATTTGGTATTCTGCCAAAAATCCTGCTCAGAAGACTTACCCATCACTGAGTTACTCAAACACCTTCAGGTGCGTGAAGAACTGCTTCCAAGGGCAGCTTCCTCCTTATTGCAATACCAACATAAACCTACAGGCTAAGTTTTCCTTCTTGCATGTGCCAGAAAAGAGGTCAGCCAAAAACGGATGGCTCAACTAGACCTGCGAGTGAACTATAAATTATAGATTGTTTTTCCAGAGTGCACTTCATGGATTCTGAGACCAAAGTGACAGGCCTTGCAAAACCAGAAAGACCCTGGGTTTTGTAGGGCCTTTCCTCTGCATTCTGACATCCTGTTCTCCTAGAGGATATCCCTGTCTTGTCAGCATTGCAGCAACATTCGCCAGCAGCACCACAAGTCGAGAGCAACAACAACCATCACCATCATCTGCCTGTGTGTTTGTGTAATTGGGGTTGAGGTAGAAGCCTAGAAAAATGTCTGCTCTCTCTCAGCTGTACACAATACTTTCTAGCTGAATAAAATACAAGTGGAAGTTATAAATCAAGTATTGCAAAATCACATGAGGGAAGGTGTGTCTTACTAAGTTGTTAAGACCAGAACTGAGAACACCCAGAGACACCCTGCACATTGGATTAGGGAAAACTCGGTGAACTCAACAGCAGCACACCTCAGAGAGGGCCAGGAGGAGCTAATGTCATTCAGTGTTCACCTAAAGGACAGCTTTTTATGAGAAGAAGGAAAGCTAGCACGATTACCTTGATTCCTTTCAAAAAATGCATATACCTTGGCATGCTGCATTGCTTCTTTTCGGGATGCATTTTTAAGCGCTGTTAAGAATCAGAGAGAGGTAAAGGCTCAGCGTGTCTCAGCCGCAGTCAGTGCAGAAGGATGGGGTGGTTTCTTCCTCAAATCTGTGCCTGATTAGTGCATCAATTCCAACTTCACTGGAAAGGGATGCTATTCCCTTCCCATGTTGGATATATGGGGCTAATACTTCTCAGTGGGCTATCAAGAAGGTTAAAAACAAAAGCTCTGGGTGTGTGTGTGTGTGTGTGTGAAGGACAGAGAAGGGGGAAGCAGAGTGTGACATGGTCACTAGCAGAAACAACATTTCACATAGGGAGAAAAATACAAGGGCATCACAGCAGTTTCCAGAAGACGAAGGCAGAAGCCCAAACCAGGTGTATTGCATGCCATCTTCTTGCTGACTTGCCACTTAGCACCTCTTGGCCAATCCTGCAATGCTCTTGAATAATTTACTTCAAAGGGGATTAAGATGTTGTCAATCCAGATGGGAAAAAAATTCTTCTGAAGAGTAAAAGGTCTTTGTGCCATGTCCGGGGATGTTTCTAAAAGCTCAGCCTCACCAACCATTGTGGGTAACACGGGAGGAGATATACACACCATGTGCTCGCTGCAATTCTGCTCTCATCTCCTTGGCAGCTTCAAACAAGACATCAGAAGATGCAGCAATTCCATCCGGGGACTTGGATCTGTGGACACCTGAAGAGACAGTGTGGAGTTGTAGTTCACTTCAACAGACTCTGTACGTGGTTCTTGCAAGTACATAAATACTGCCTTCCAATGGGGTCTCCCTGGGGCTTGAGAACAGCATTTGGCTGAGTAATCATAGCCTAGAGGGACAGCAACCCGGAAAAACGAATGAGGATGTTGAATGCAGCATTTGGAGGGGAATTGTACTGCAAGGAAGTGGATCAGGCAATTACCCGTCATATAGATCCAGGCCTAGTTTCTCAAAGCTGCAAAGGGGTCTGTGTATGGATTCCTTGGAGCTCGTGCCTCTCAAAACCTCCCTCAACACAATGTCCTCCACCCACCAGGAAGCAGAGGGTGTCAGCAGCGCTCCTGGACAGCTCTTATTCAACTGTTGGGGACAGGACAGCCCAGATCGTGGGGAAGTTCCTCCCAGGTGGAGCCCCAACGCACCCGTGCCATGCGGTGGGCTGTCCAGCCCCACTGTGCAACCCTGTGCCCCCCGGAGCTGCTGCCAGCCCCGGTGCGGCCCCCACCGTGCCCACCCCCTGCCCTGGGCTGGCAGGGCAGGGCAGCGGCGGGGCTGTCTCTGTGCCCATGTCCCCTTCACCCCACCTGGGCCTGGTGTCCCCCGATGGGCAGCCTGGGTGTCCCGGGCGTGCAGGGCCAGGAGGAGGA
Source organism: Nothura maculosa (assembly GCA_032353885.1). Taxonomy (NCBI): domain Eukaryota; kingdom Metazoa; phylum Chordata; class Aves; order Tinamiformes; family Tinamidae; genus Nothura; species Nothura maculosa. The sequence continues at coordinate 3,290 of JAUBOD010000454.1, forward strand.
GGAAGGCGTCCACGTGGGCCGCGGCCCAGGTTGCCCATGGCCGCACCATGCTGCACCTTGCCGGCTCTCCAGGCTGTGCGTGCCAGGAGGTGTCTCCTGCCTCTGGAAAGGGCCCTCTGTGACCTCACACAGACCCCCGGCAGAAGAGAAGGGGTTCCACAGGGAGCTGGGGAGGCAGGAGGGGCACTGTGGGGCCACCGTGCATGGTAGCTGAATCAACTACAGCATGAGGAACAAGGAGCTCCACGAGGCCCTCAAGTAATTGATCCAGTGGTTACAATAGTCATTGCCAGTAACTGTCCCAAATCAACTCCCTCACCAGAATATCTGCCATGAAGGCTGTGTGACGCATTTCTTTCTCTCTTATCTGTTTATGTCCATCTTACAAAAGTCTCTTCAACACTACCCGGCCACGCGCGTTGATGCTGCAGCTCCCCTGTGCTCATCCCCCTGCCCGCCCCTGCCCTCGTGTGTCCAAAAAGCATCATCACAGTTGCCGAAACGGAGCTCGTTTTTACGTCTTTTTGTATCCATGTCCCTTAAGGGAGGCTGTCACGAGGATGGGGACAGACTCCATTCACTGGTGCCCAGCAATAGCTCAAGAGGCAACAAACACAAACTGAAACATGGGAAATTCCACCCAAATTGGAGGAACACCTTCTTGACCATGAGTGTGTGGAGCACTGAACCAGGTGCCCATCATGCTGGGGGCTCTCCACTTCTGGAGATATCCCAAACCCGCCTGGATGTCATCCTGGACACTCCGCTCGAGGTGACCTGCTTGTGCTGAGGGTTGGACTGGCTGGTACCCATAGGTCCCATGTAGCCTTAACCCTTCTGTGGCTCCATAAGGGCTTGTATAGGGCTGGCGCTTGCTCTTGGCAAAACCTCCGCAGGCTTCCCTGCACTTTGGGAGTGGCCAGGGACCACCGGGGTGCCCTTGCTCCCCATTCCCATGGGAGGAAGGGGTGAACACATCCCCTCCCCACGAGGGGTGATTCTCCGCCTCCGGCCCCAGCCCAGCATCCTTCCCGTGCCCTTGCCGGGCGGCTCCCGCCTCGGCTCCCGCTGCAGCGAGCGCGGGAGGGAGCCGGCAGCAAGTGCCTTTCTCGGCAGTCGCAGCCAAAACCAACAAGCCCTGCCCAGGCCGCCGGCCCCGCGCCCCGGTCCCCGTCACCGCCCTCGGCACCGGCCGCGGTGCCAGACGCGCGGCCCTCGCTCCGCAGCCACCGAGTGTGTTTGAAGAGAGGAACTCGCCGGTGCCGAGGGGCTTGCGCGGACGGAGGCGGCGAGAGCGCAGAGCGAGGGGCCGAGTACGAAGGGATGGGGAGTGTCCACACGTGAAGGAAGGCACAGGGGACACTGAGGGGAGATATGGGGAGGAAAAAAACACTTCCCAGCCAGCCCAAGATCCTGGGAAGAGCTGGGCGCTTTTCTCATCCCATTCACGCTGGGGAAGAGGTGAGCAGAGTGAGATGTGGTTCCTGCCCCTGGCCTTGGGGTCTCTTTTGCGGGGGCCTTATCCACTGCCGGCCCCAAAACAGGGAGGGTTTTCCAGAGGGTGGGATTGCAGAGTGGTCAGTTGTGCTCAGAGGACTCCGAGGGTGGTTCTCAGGGTGGTTTTCAGGGTGGTTTCATGGAGCACTAATGCAGCGGGGTTTGAGGGCAGCTTTCCAGGGCAAGGGCTTCATGGGGCAGCTTCTCTGCGCTCTCCAAATGCTCCATCTGCTCTTTCCAGGCAGCTCCAAGGCCAAATCCAAGGCCACTTTCCTTAATCCTGGGGCAACGACTTCCTCCCTCCAAGTGAAACAGGAAATCATAGAATGGCCAGAGCGCTCCAGGGGCAGGCGGCAACGCAGCCCACGCGGGATCAATCCCAGCCCCGTCCCAGGCTTGATCCCGGGCTCTGCCGCTGCGAGGGGACAAGTGTCCCGGCACGCCGGGCCGGGCGTGCAGGCTCTTGCTCGGCACGGGTGTGCTCGCCCCGTGCGCATGGGGACGGCGTGCGGGCGCTCGCTCCGTGCAGGCCCGCGCCTGCCCCGCTCCGCGCGCTGCTGGGGGTTGTTTCTGGCCCAGCGAGGGGAGAGGAGTGCGCCCAAAGCCCCGAGTACAAAGGAAGGTGAGATTGCAGGAGGAGAAGCCGGGAGCCTTTGTGTCTGCGCGGGGTTTGGAAGCAATTAAAGCAGGGAGTTTACGAGCGGGGTTATAAATGGCCGGTCGTTAAGGTTTTTTTATGTCTATGGAAATGAGAACCATGCGTCCTGGCCCCATCTCTCCTGCAGATGCTGCGAGCCCCCTCTAACGAGGCCACGCGGCTGTTTGCTCCCACTGCCATGGGCCGGGATGTCTGCGTGCCCTCCACATCCCGCTGCCCACGGGACGCTCCTGCTGCTGCTCCGCATTCCCGCAGCTTGCGAGGATTTTAGCGGCTTGTCCCGCTGGCCCAGGCCCCTGCCAGCTGTTTCCAGAGGCCGATCCAGCTGTCGGGTGCGGGGCCAGGAGATGCTGCTCTTTGCCCGTTGCCTCCGCGTCTCTGGATTAATCTGCGCCTAAGCGCTGCGGCTGTCGTGGGGTTGGCAGAGCTGTTTGCGTTTATTTGAAGATGGGAGCTGGAATGTTTGCTCCAAAAGGGCTTTCCAGGGACGAGAAAGAAAGGGAAGCAGAGGGGAGGGGTGAGAAGAATGGAAAAAAAAAAAAAAGGAAAGAAAGAAAGAGTTATCCACCCTTTCTAGTAGAATTCCTTCCAGATGTGGGGCTGCTGGGGGCTCCTTCCCTCTCCCTTGAATCCATTATTAATAATCCCGCTGGATTTCCGCCCTGAGCCAGGTCACGGTGCAGCCCCAGGCCAGAAGGCAGCGTGTCGGAGCCAGGGGCAGGGTAAGTGTGGGGCAAACGGCGCCTGGCTGAGGGTGGCCAACCTGGGTGCCAAAACAAGCCGGGTTTACCCTTTCCTGGGATTTTTTTGTCTTACACCCAGGGGAGGCAGCTGCTGCCCCACTAGATAGAGGGGCCAGATGGACGTTTCCCCCTCTCCCAAACGGGCCGGCTCTGTGGCATCGTCCCTCACTCGTGGACGGTGCTGAGCGCCTCGTGCTCGACGTGCTCCTAGGTCGTGCTCGGGTTTTCCGATGCAATTCCCCCCTTCCCGAAGGCCGTCCTGTGCTTGCTCCCGGGACGCACATCTGTGTGGCCACGAGGCTGGAGGCAAAGCCCTCTTTGTCAGCAATCCTGCTTGCCGGGGGATTAGAAGCATGCGGCAAGACGGGGCTTGGCTTGCTGAGAGTCAACGTGCAAAAATCTGGGGTCGAGGGGGATGTGGCTGGGAGGAGGGGATCTCCTTGCAGCCAGCGCAGGGATTTCCATGGAGCAGCACAGGCCAGCGGAGGGAAGGGAGGACCTGCATGCAGATGGTCCCATGAGAGCTTTGGTGCTTCCCAGTGTGCTCAGGTGGGAGAGGAAGCAAGCAGGACCTGCTCCCATGTCGCAGCAATGCCCCGTTCCTCAGTTTCCACATTAACCCAAACAAGCAGCTTTTCCAGAGGTGAAACCCATACTTTGCACCTGGGGGGTCTTGCCCGAGCCCCTCGCGCGGGCTCCTGGCCCCAGAGAAATCCCCAACTCATCACCCTTCCAGCGGGCCCAGTTTCCCAGGGGCTTCGCCTCGCCTTAGCCCTTCATCCTCCCGCTTTCCCCCAGGCCCGGGGCCAAAGCAAACGCCGCGGGCGCGGCGAGCGCCAGGGGCTGCTTTAGCGGGACGGTGTCCGGGCAAAGGCGCCCGCCGGGCGTTATCCCTGCGAGCGCTCGCGGCCTTTGCGGGGCTCGCGGGTTTGGCCGCCTCGCGGCCGCCGGCGCTTTCCCGCTTGCCAAATCCCCCAGGTGAGCGAGCAGGAGCCCCGCGCTCCCCGCGCGCGCGGGGCCGCGGCCAGGGGGGCTGGAGGGGGTGGGACCAGCCCGGCAATAAAATGGCACATCCAGGGCAGGGAGCCCGGCGGAGCAGTGAGACCGCGGGCGAGCACGAGCGAGCACCGAGCGAGCACCGAGCGAGCACCGAGCCACCAAGGCGCAGTCAGCAGCGCTCGTCCTCGGGTGCACAGGGTAACCACGGCCCCAACCTGCGCCGCCGCGATGCCCAATTTCTCCGGCACCTGGAAAATGCGGAGCTCGGAAAACTTCGAGGAGCTGCTCAAAGCCCTGGGTGAGCGGCTGGTCGCGGGGTCTCCCCCCGCCTCGCCCCCATCCCGGGTGCGGAAAGGGAGGCGCGGGGGGCACCCCTCAAAAACGGCCCCCCCCCCGGCCCCGGGCATCCCCCGGGTCCCCCTTCCCCATCCCGGGTCCCCCTTCCCCATCCCGGGTCCCCTCCTGCCTCTCGCCTCCACCTGACCCCGCCGCAAGCCGCGCAGCCGCTGGAGCGGAATATTTTCCAGGTTAGGGGAGACGTCGGGAATCCTGGCGGGGAATTAGCGCTTTCTTGGATTTCACTCCCGTCCCTTGTCTCCCCACTCCCACCTTCTCCCACCTTGGGGGGAGGGAGATGCCCCCGGGCAGCAGTGGACTCACGCGGCTACATTTTTGGCTGCATTTTTGCTGCTTTTTTCCTGCTCTTTGCTATTTTTTCCGGGAGTGGTGCCTTCTCTCCATCCCCCCGCTCTGAAGGTGCCGCCGGCGCTCGGTGCGTCCGGAGCTCCCGGCTCTGAGTCAGGCCTCAGGCACTCGGCAACTTCCCCCCTCCCGCCCCCGTTTGGGGTTTTTGGGGAAGATTTTGCTCCTTTTTGTTGCCTGAGGTTTTCCTTGCGTGCGAGGGAGAGGGGATCCGAAGAAAGCAACGCCTTGGGATGAGCGGGAGGAGGATGAATGGGATGAATGGGGGAGAGGGCTACTGGGGAGGGGAGCATGTCCACCCCCTGCCCGTGTCGGTGGCTGCAGGGGGGGCCTGGCCCGGCCCTGACCCGGGGAGGGGGCCGAGTTGCAGGAACAATGTCCCCAAAGAGCCGTAGGGATCGTGACGGATGAGCTGCCGCGGGGACAAAGCCGCTCGCTGCCCCGCCGAGGCCCCCGCTGCTCCTTTGCCGGGTCCCCTGGCCGCGCTGCTGCCCTCTCAGGAGCCCCCAGCCTCAGAGGGGGCTTTACTGGGCGAGCAGCAACTCGCTGCTCTTTTGGGTCCAATTGCCCCTCTCTGGCGCCTGGCAGTGATGGATGGGGCCGAAAAGGTGGCAGCATCTGGCGAGGTGGAGACGAGAGGGGGTTGGTGCTTGGAAAGGTCCTGCGGTGCTGGAGGGGTGGGGGGGCGTCCCCCCTCCCCGCAGAGTCACTTAACCTCCCGGCTGCGGGTCAAGCAGCGGGAAGGGGCTGGCTCGGGGTCCCCTCGTGCCCGCAGGGCACTCACAGCGCCGTGCGCCCCGCAGGCGTCAACGTGATGCTGCGCAAGATCGCCGTGGCCGCGGCCTCCAAGCCGGCCGTGGAGATCAAGCAGGACGGCGAGAGCTTCTACATCAAGACGTCGACCACGGTGCGCACCACCGAGATCACCTTCCGCATCGGCGAGGAGTTCGAGGAGCAGACGGTGGACGGGCGGCCCTGCAAGGTGCGGGGGCGCGTCCTGAGCCGGGCGCGTGGGGCTGCGGGAAGGGCAGGCTCTCTGCATGCGGGCCAGCCTGCAGATCGGCTTGCACGCGTGCTCGTGCACACACGTGCGCGTGCATGGTGCAAGGGTACGGACGCACGTGTACGCAGTGCGAGTGCCTGTGTACATGCGTGCATGCGCAGTGCGCGAGTGCAAATACATGCAAGCGCACAGGGGTGCGCATGGTGCATGCACACAGATGCAAGCGTGCAGTCTGTACACGGGTGCATGCAACATACAGATATGTGCATGCACAGCACAAGCGTGCAGATGCAGGCACACAAATGCATGCAAGGTGCAAGAGTGTGCACGTGTATAGGTGCATGCATAGTGCTTGCAGCCCGTTGCACGTGTGCGCACAGATGTGCATGGTGCATGGGCACAGATGTGGGGGGGGGGGTACATGCACACCCCCCTGTGCAGGGTCCGGCTGGGGCTGTCCTGCCCCCTGTCCCCTCCTGTCCCCAGGCCGGATGCCGCGTTGGGGGCACCAAATATCCCTGTGCTGCTCCTGGGTGGCGGGTGTGGGGGTGCGTGGAGGGGGGGGGCCAGGGCCTCATCCCCCCCACCCCTCCCTCTGCCCACTGCAGAGCTTGGCCAAGTGGGAGAGCGAGAACAAGATGGTCTGTGAGCAGCGGCTGCTCCGAGGCGAAGGGCCGAAGACGGGCTGGTCCCGCGAGATGACCAACGACGGGGAGCTCATCCTGGTGAGGCCTTTCGGGCGTGGGGCTGGATGTGGGCACGGAGGGAATCCCTGCCCGGCAGCTCCGGGGTCCTGGGGAGCGGGCCAGGCTGCTGCGTGGGAAGCTCCTGGCAGCGTCTGCCGGGATTGACCCTGGCTCCCTCCTTGCAGACCATGACGGCCGACGACGTCGTCTGCACCAGGGTCTACGTCCGCGAGTGACACCACAGACCCTCCAAGAGGGTCCCCCCAACACAATCTCCCTCCCGTTTCATTCCATGCTGCATTTTGTACCGCCTCCCATGGACGGAGCGGCTCTTCCACAGCTTCCGCTTGCTTCCAGCCCCGGTATTTATTTGTTAATATTTTATTGCAAGACCAAGCAGCTCTGCCGGGCGCAGGAGGACCCCCACCTGCTCCTGGGGGCCTCTCCACTGCCTCCATTCCCCTCCTGCATTTTTTAATAAAAGTCTGCAGAGCCCCCGCCGCATCCATGCTCCGTGGCGAGCAGGAGTAACCCGAGAGCTCTGGGAACAGGCGCCTGGAAAAGGGCCACCTTTCATCGGAGCCGGAGCGGGACCCCCCGCGGCGGGAAGTGCCAGGGACGCCCCCCCCCCCACACCAGTGTCCCGCTCCGGTCCTGCTCCCGCGGGATTGTGCAAAGCGGCCCAGCCCCGTGTGGGAAGCGGCAGCCCCGGGGCAGGGAGGGCTGGGAAGGACGTGGCAGAGCCGGGTGGATGACGGGGCCCTGGGGACACCGGGAGCGGGGGGAGGACAGGGGGGCTGCTCCCTGGCACCTGGGGTGACACGACGGCATCAAACCTGGCTTTGCACAGCCCGCCCTTGGGCCTTGGGCCTGTGCTAGCTGCTAATTGCACTTAATGATGCAGTTGCTGTTAATTATGCTGGAGGTGGTGGTGGGGGTCCCTTTGTGGGGGACGGCTGAGCATCCTGGGGGGCTCAGCCTTGGCAATGCTGCCCCATCCATGAGGATGCCCCAGGACGGATGACATTTCCCCTGCAGAAAAGCCGGGGAAGGGCGTAAGGGCAGCCCCTTTTGGGGGAGAACGGGGAGGATTCGGGCAGTGGGGGGATCTGTCCCTTTGTTGCGGATCTGGCCCCTCCGCTCGCCGCTGCGGCACCGCGAGAGCCCCTGAGGCTGCAGCTCGCAGGGCCCCTAATGAGAAGCAGGCGCCCGCTGACTGCCCCTTCTCCTGCTTTTCCCATTTGGAGAAATATCCCCTTTCCTGACGGCTGCCCCAGGGACAGCTCCGATTTGTCTCTTCTGTGCCAGAGGGGAAGCCAAAGCAGCCGGGGCGAAAGCGGAGCCAGACGGGGAGGGGGGCACATCTGGATGGGGGGGGCTGTGCCAGGTGCCCGGGGTCCCACAGGGCATCGCTGGGAGCATCCGGGTATGTGGGGACCACTGGGAAGCCCCTGGCGGTTTGGGGGGTGCAGGGGGGACGCTGCGTGGGTGGCTCTGGGTGCCTGAGCCACCTCTAATCCGGCTCTAATCCCTCCCCGCGGTTGCCCCCTGCTCCCTGGCGCCTGGATTCTCCCTGTTGCAGCGAGGGGGGCAGGTTCTCCCTGTGCCGGGGGCTGCGGGCGCTGAGCCCGGACAGCGGTGGGACGGAGAGGCCCTGGCCCGGGGCCAGCATTGTTCTGCGGAGACCCCAGCCCCCCTTCCCACCGCTCCTCCCTTTCCCTGCTCCCAGCCGCATCTGCTGCTGGCGCCCTGCTCTGTCCCCCGTGCATGGATGAGGACGAGGGGATGCAGTTTACGTGAGGGGCACGTTGAGCCTGGCTGTGGGAGGACAGAACAGGCTGCGACGGTGCAAAACGATCCCTGGATTGGAGCGATGGGGGCAGCCCTGGCGCGCTCCGGGATTGGGGAGGCTCCGGGGGCGAAGCCGCTGCGCGCACCCCGCTCCAGCCAGGCCACGGCATCCGGCTGCGCCAGGCGGGATGAGGGCGGCCAGGCCGGCGGGCGGCGCACGGGCTGCCCCAGCCGCTGCTCCCGTCCCGCTCCCTTCCCGCTCTGGCCAGGCCGCTCTGGGCTGCAGCTCCCTTCCCTCTCACTTCCCGCTCACTTCCCTCTCACTTCCCACTCTCTTCCCACTCGCTTCCCGCCGCACGGGCGGTGGGGAGGCCGCGCGGGGCAGCCGCACGCCCAGCCCGCTCCCCAGGGGCAGGCGGAGCTGCCGCTCTGCTGCTCCGCTGTCATCAGCAGCGCGTCCCACCCGCTCGCCCTGCCTCAGTTTCCCCATGCGCAGCGTGATTCACTGCTGCCTGCCCACGGCTCCGGCTCCGCAGAGGCAGGGCAGGGAGCCTGGGATAATGACAGAGCGCGGGGGGAACATCCAGCGGCAGCCGCCACGGAAAGTGTCCCGGTTCCTGGGGCGCTGGCCAACGTGGCCAGGGCAGCCGGCGTGTGGAGAGCCCCAGGGCCGCCAAAGGGCTGGGTGACTTCAAAGGGTGCCCAGGGGACGCGGGAAGGTGCTGACAGGGCAGGGAGGGAGCCCGGCTCTAAGGAACGGCAGGGCCTGGAGCATCCCTGCTCCTGAGCTCAGGGATACGGATGTGCTGGACTAGGGGGCAGCGTCCCCGAGGTGTCCTGAGGACTGGGGCTGCGGTGGCCCCATGGGTGACCTGGTTTGGTTACCTGCTCCGTGTGCCATGCGTGGGGGCGGGATTGAGGCATGGCATCGAAGTGGGAAGCAGGAACAATGCGGACATGGCAACTGGGAGTTGCTTTTAATGCCACATACAAAGTTTCCCTCCCCGAAAAAAAAAAAAAATCTAAATTCTTCCAAAAATAAATTAGAGGGATGGGTTTTCCCCCCTACCCCCTTCTGTTCTGTGCAAAGAGAAAGGAAAATCCCCCTCCGCCCCCCAGGGCCCAACCTAGGCTTCAGCAAGGAAAGAAAACGGACAAAGCAAGTTAAATAGGTCCAGCGCGGGCCCCAGGGCGCGAGCCGGCCCCTCGGGGCATCCAGAGCCCGGATCCGCACACGGAGAGCGCCGGGCAGAGCCGCGGACACCGGCAGCACGGGGCCTTCCCCGGGTCCTGCCGAAGGCGAGGGCAGGACACGGGCACAGGGGCAGTTTCCCACGTCTGCCAGTCAGCTCTGCCCCGCGTGCAGCCCGGCCCCGCGCGGCTCTTCCCACACGGAAGGTCCCCGCGCGGCTCCGGGTGACGCTGCTGCTCCGTGAGGCTGCCCGGCCGGGGAAACCGAGGCACGCAGCGAGGCCCGGCCTCCTCCGTGCTCCTGGCGCCGAGCCGCCCGGCTGCCTGTGCTGGAGCTGGCAGGGATTTGCCGCCGCTTTGGCCTCCCTGGGACTCCACAAGCTGCATCCTGGTGCCACCAAGCCCGGCCTGCGCTCCCCTTGCCCTGGAGCGGGGCCCTATCCGCAGGGAGAGGACGCTCCGAACGCGGAGGCTGCCCCACAGCCGGCTCCTGGGGGGCACGAGGGAGGTGAGGTGCTGTCGGAAGGGTGACCTATGTACTTCTGTGACCTATGTACATCCCTGAATGTCACGGCTCTCCGAGACCCCTTCCGCATGGAGCTGCCCCACTCCGCGGCCCCTCTGCGGGAGCAGCCCGGCTGCCACCCGCGGGGGCCCCGGCTATGAGGTCTGGCACTGGACGTGTTGGCGCATGCCGTCCTCCAAGTCGTCCTCGTGATACGCCTCGCCTGCGTAGGGCCGTCGGCCTGGGCCACCCGGGGACGTGTAGTCACTGAGCTCCACCTCCTCCGTGTCCTCCGTGGCCATCACCTCCTCCTGAGGTGGGAAGAAGGCCTGGAGCTGGCGGAGTCGCTCGGTGGGGAGCCAGCCGGGCTCAGGGAATTTCACCTGGGAAGTGCAGAGAAGAGAGAGACAGAGGTGGGATGGGCAGCCAGTGTGCAGATCCAAGGAGCAGCTGGAGCTCGAGGAGCATGAGCCTTACCTGGAATTGCAGGATGAGCTTGCCCTTCTGGAAGGGGCTCCTGTAGACGGGCATGCCCTCATTGGGGACACACTTCATGTCCCCAGGTCGGATGACGTCACCTGCGACGGGAGGGTGGCACAGTCGCGCTCTGCAGGACCGAGCCCTGGCCCTGGGCATCTCGGCATCACCCCGGCTCCGTGCCGGCCCATGGGCATCCAAGCACAACCCGGCACGTCGCCCGTAACCCACCCCGAGTTGGGGAGGCCCCACGTGGATTGGAAAGGGAGGAAGAGTCACATCCACACAGCGAGCAGGAGCCAGGAGATCTGCCCACCGCAGCTGTACCCATCAGCATGGCATCGCTACCAGTGTCGTCATTGCTGAGATAGCTCTGCCCAACCTCCCCATCTCTCTAAGCAGTTTCAGAGCCGGAACGCAGTCGCCCAGAGCTCAGCACTCACACGAGGGCCCCAGGCACGAGGGCCCCATCTCACCTGGCTGCGAGGCGATGAGCAGGGTCCTGTTATCCAGCGTGCGGATGACCTGGCGGCAGCCGCACAGAGCGTCCGCCAGGCTGATCTCCCTCTTGACGATGAGGTCGTCGCCGCTGCGCCGGAAAACAGGGTGTTCCTTCTGGTCCAAGACGATGACTATGTCTCCGGGCTCCAGGCCGGGCACTTGGTCCCCTTCCTCATGGAACGTGATCTTCTGCCCGTCCTTCATGCCTGCAGGATGCCCAGGGAGAGCTCAGGGCCTGGGTCTGCATCCCGGGACACAGGGGTAGGCAGCTCTTTGCCAGCCCCCAAGTGCTAGGGGCCTCATCTCACCTTTGTCCAGGTGGACGCTGAGGATCTTCTTCTCTCGGACGACCTTGCGGCCATTGCAGGTGAGGCAGCAGTCCCGGGGCCGGATCCACTCGCCCTGGCCCTGGCACTGGGAGCACATCGTCTGGATCTGCTGGATCATGCTGGGCCCAAGCTGGTGGATACGGACTTCCATGCCTGAGCCGTGGCACTTGGGACATCTTCTCTGGGCACCTTCCCGGACACCACAGCCTGCCGGCAGAGAGGCCGAGAGGAGGTCAGTGCACGGGCATGAGGCAGGAGTGGATCTCAGTGCTGATCCTGGCTCCCTCCCCATGCTAGGACAGGATCCTGGGCATCCCAGCACTCTCCCGCTCCAGCACAAAGCCAGGTCTCACCTCCACACTTCCTGCAGATGATGTTCTTCTGCAAGGAGAGCTTCCGAGTGGCGCCGTTGTAGAGATCCTCCAGAGACACGGAGAGCTGGTGCACCACCGTCTTCCCTGGCCCCGCGGAGAGGAAAGCCGGATCAGCACCCTGGCACGTGAGACCTCTGCGAAGGCTGCAGCAGCTCCCACGGGGAACACAGGGGCTCCACAGCCATCAGGCAGGACAAAGCTGCGCTCCCTCGGTCACCGCTGTGCCCTCTGATGGGCTGCCAAGCACTGCCCATCTGGGCATCCCTAATTCTCCCTCAGGAACGCTGACTGGACAGCTTCCCTCTGAAGCTGGCACTGCCTAATCCTAGGGATGGGGACAGCAGGAGCAACAGGAAAAATACTTAAGCCGAGCTTGGAAGAGCCCTTTGGCAGGGATCCGCTTGCCTCTCCCAAGCTGCCAGCGTCCCCAGGGCCGGCCCCAGGGCCCGGGGCGGTTGGGAAGGGCTCCTGGGAGAGCAGCGCAGCCGGCCCAGCTCTCAGCAGGGCTGGGGCACTTACAGCCTCAGCCTGGCTTGAGAGGCTTTATCTGGAGTCGCTGGGACGCTCTTGTTTGTGCCCTAATTACCCCGCTATTAAATCCAACCGCTTCAGCAACAACACGCGCGGTGGAGTCACTGGCCGGCCTCTCCCATGAGCCAGGCCCCAAGCATCCGCAGCGTCGCCGGCGCAGCCCTGCCCGCCCCGCGTCCCGGCCCGGCCTCGCGTGGAGCCCCGGGCAGCGCGGCCCTGACTCAGCGCCGGCCCTGGCGGCGGGGGCAAGGCTGACACAGGCCCTTTGAAGAGGGGCCCACGGAGAAAGTAATGAAAGGAATGACGAGGAAGGCAGCGCGGAGGCAGCCCGCGGGCCACCAGCTGCACCCTGCTGTCCCCATGGCGGCCGCGGCTCCGCGAGCCCCACGCCGGGCAGGTACCTCGCCGGTCGCCGCGGCCGCGCATCCGCACGCCGCCGCCGAAGAAGAGGTCGAAGATGTCCATGGGGGAGCCGAAGCCGTTGGTGCCGCCGCCGCGGCCGCCCAGGCCACCCTCCTTCATGGCCCGCTCCCCGCCGCGGTCGTAGAGCGCCCGTTTGTGCGAGTCCGACAGCACCTCGTAGGCTTGGGAGATCTGCTTGAACTGCACGGGGGAGCAGGAGGAGGACGGGATGAGGAGGGCGAGGGCCAGGGAGGCGGCGGCGCCGGTGCCGCGGCACCTACCCGCTCGCCCTCGCTGGGGTTCTTGTCGGGGTGGTAGCGCAGCGCCAGGCGCCGGTAGGCCCGTTTGATCTCGTCCAGCGTGGCCCCCGGCCGCACGCCCAGCAGGTCGTAGTAGCCGGTCTCCTTCACCATCCTGCTGCCTGCCGCCGCGCTGGGAGCACAGGGAGCCGTGAGCGCCCGGCCGCAGCCCTGCCAGGCCCCGAGCCCGGGGGACAAGGAAGGGGTTTCCTCCCTGGGCAGGACCTGAGGGGTCACCCACGCCCCTGCCTGGCCCTGCCTCAGTTTCCCCATGTTTTAAAGCAGCAGCAGCCGCTGGGGTAAAGCGCTTGGGGCCCGACTCAGCACACGGGCCCACGGCGCCAGGTGCTGCCGGCCGATAAGGCCCCGCGCCGGGCGGAGACGTGTTTATCAGGGGGGACACACAGGGGACATGGGGACACGTCCCCCCGGCCTGCGCCCGTGTCCGGCCAGGCAGCCCAGGGAGGCCGCAAGGAGGCAATGACGGACACGGAGGGACGGACAGATACTGAGGGATGGGGAAGGACGGGCAGACACGGAGGGACACAGAGGGACAGACACAGAGGGGAACGGAGGGACAGACAGACATGGAGGGACACACAGGAACATGGAGGGACATGGAGGGACCCAGAGGGACAGGAAGACACGGAGGGACCCAGAGGGACATGGAGGGACCCAGAGGGATGGGCAGACACGGAGGGACACGGAGGGACCCAGAGGAACACGGAGGGACACAGAGGGACACGAAGGGACACGGAGGGACCCAGAGGAACACGGACAGACACGGAGGGACATGGAGGGACACGGAGGGACACGGACGGACACGGAGGGACACGGAGGGACACGGAGGGACACGGAGGGACAGCCACACACGCAGGGACGGGAGGCGGCTGCCGTCACGCGGGTGCCCGCGCCCGTGTCACCAAGCACAGCAAGTAGCGGGAGCCGGGGGAGGGGTCGCGGCTCGGGACCGTCCCGGCTCCGCGAGCGAGGCCGCCCCGCAGCTCCGGGCGCGGGGCTCGTGTCACCCCCCCGGTCCAGGCTGAGCTGGGCCGGGGGGGGGGGGGGGGGGCCCGGGGCCC
>JAUBOD010000454.1:17159-28200 GCA_032353885.1 Nothura maculosa
GCCGCCCCATGCGCCGAGTGGCCCGGTCTTGGCCGCGGCCCCTCCATGCGCCGAGTTGGCCGGCCGCGGCCGCCCCGTGCGCCGAGTGGCCCGGTCTCGGTCTCGGCCGCCCCGTGCGCCGAGTGGCCCGGTCTCGGTCTCGGCCGCCCCGTGCGCCGAGTGGCCGTGGCCGCCCCGTGCGCCGAGTTGCCCGGCCTCGGCCGCCCTGTGCGCCGAGGTGCCCGGTCTTGGCCACGCGGTCACAGAGCGGCAATACTTGGAGCCTTCTCATCCTGGCTGGCGCTGCTCAGCAGCCAGGTGCTTCTAGCACTGCCTGGCAGCCCTGACCTGCTCTTGCAGGGAGCTGGGGAAGAGGATGATAAAGCTGGGGAAACTGAGGTGCGACAGGAACAGAGCCCTCCTGGAGCCGGCACCTGGGCAGGCTTAAGGGGGTGAGTGGTGCTGGCTGCTGTGCTGGGGCTCCCTGCGGTGTGGGGTCCCCTGCAAGGGACAGCAGCCAGGAGAACACTAGATGTGAGGAGCTTGTGAGGAGGAGGAGGGCGCTGGGAAGGCCAGGGCAGCCAGGGGGCAGGCGTGAGTTGCACTGTAGGCAGAGGGGGGTCCCGCAGGCTAGGGCCACGCAGGAGGTGTGGGGGGACGCGCTCCCCTTTCGCCCCCAGCAGCCCCATTGCAACAGCCGGCAGCCCTGGGGAGCCGTCTCCGGTGTCGTCCTCCAAAAACACTGGCCATGTTTGGGAAAGCCGCGGGCTCCAGCGCTGGGTGTCCTCGCCCTGGGTCCCCACACCCCGGAGGGCAATTTGAGGAGGGTCGAATGTGCTGCGGCCGGAGGCTGTAAATCTCCCCTCGCCCCTCGGCGCTGAAACCCAACCGCACGGGGCAGTTGTCGCCCAACTGGGGTTTCAGCGCCCCCATTCCCACCTGCGCAGGGGCTCGGGGTGGGGAGAGTTGAACCAAATTCCTGCAGGATGCAGCCAGCACTATCTGCTGCTCTGACAGGGGCCTTCGCTCGCCTGCTCCCATCCCAGATCCCGGGACGTTTGTCCCAGGGCGGCACCGGACCCAGCCCGGCCTTGGCCGCGGCTGCTCGGCTCCGCAAGGGGATGCTCAGCTGTGGAGGCAGCAGGGCCGGTCCCGCGCGGCGGAAGGAGCCGCTTTTGTCGGCGTTTCCTTTGCCAGCGGGTGAGTCAGCCCCGCGTGCAGCGCGTGGGCCGGCCCCAGCTCCCCAGATCCGCTCAAATCCCGCAAGGCAGTGACACCAAGGCCCCCACCCAAGGGTGCTGCTCACTGGTGTGTGTTTGGGGGGGTGATTTCCACCACCCACAAACCGTTTTGGTGCCTTTTGGGATGCTGCTCTCTAGGGAGATGCCACCAGTCGCCCCGTCCTTCGCCCCGTGCTGACAGACGGCTCCAGGCGCACATTCCCCACGGAGGCTCGTCCTGCCGGCATCTGCTTTATCCCAATCCGGCGGCAGCTGTTGCGGCCACAGAGTGGAGAGGGGGTCATGACCCGGCAGCTGGAGAGCCCCAAAAAAACCGGGATGGGGCTTATTATAGCCAGGCGGAGCTATTCCCGGCGGCGGATGGGATGGGGGGCTCAGCAGCAGCCGGGATGCTCCAAGAGTTGTCCATTGGGACCAGTCTGTCTCCTGGCAGGCTTTCAGATCCATCCACAGGGGCTGCATCGGCGCCCCCCACCCCCAGTCATTCCTAATATATACACTTAGTATCCCCCAGGGCTCGTTTTGGGGAGGGGGAGCCTGTGCCCCCTCTGGGGGTATTTTTAGTCCTCTCCTTATAAGGTTTCTGCAGTGTTTTTTTGGGAGCTGTGAGTGGAGTGAAGTCATCGCTGAGGTCATCCCGGCGCTGGGCTGGCCCTGCGGGAGGGTTTTGTGCTGGCTCCATTGAAATCTCCCTCCTGGACCAGGCTTAAAGGAAACAAAACCCCCAAGGTTCTGGCGGAGGGCCAGAAGGCACAGGGGGGTTTCAGCAGCTCTTAAAGAGCTCGCCTGGCCGTGGCGAGCGCCGGAGCTCGCATGGGACCCTCAGCAGCTTTGGGGCCCCACGATTTCCCCTTCCAGCCCCAGTTTCCCCCCCAAATTAGATTAGACGTGCTTGGCTGGCTGCATTTACCCAGGGCTTCACTTGGGGGCCGTGCGGCGCGCGGGAAGCGGGCGGTTTGTGTGCGGGATGCCGCGAGCTGGGAGCTCATGTGGGTGCTGCATTCCAGAGGGGAAGCAGTGGATGTGCTGGAGAGGGAGCTGCCTGGAGCGCACCATGGGGAAGGGATCGCACTCTCTTTGCGCGATCCTGGCAGCGTGGGAGGGGGTTAGCGGGCTGCACGGAGCTGCCTTTGCCCCCGTCCGACATGGAAATCCCTGGGGTTTGCAAAGCCGCTGCCTTGGCCCCTCCTTGCCCTGCTGACCCCGGAGCCTTCCTGGCCCTCCTTCTCCTCCTCCTCCTCCTCCGCCATCTGTCCCCCCTCGTCTCTTTGTCAGCGCCGAGGCAGGCTGGAATGCGTATTAATTTCGGCAGGAATGTCCCCTCCTGCCTCGCCAGCCGCCGCGGTGGCCGCCGGCCCGGCCAGCTCCTCCGCTCGCCGCTTCACACCCAGCGCCGAGCTAATCACGGCGGTTATTTTTTATTTCCCGTTATCGCGGCGTTGGGGAGTTTGCCCTTAAAAGGCAGCTGGCGAGCGGAGCGGGCCGGGGGCTGCGGCCCGGAGAGGCCCGATAAGCGTCACGGCTCCTTATCGCGCCGCGGGCTAAACTGGGCGCGTGGGCAAGGCCAGCCGGGCAGGCAGCCCGCGAGGCGGCCCCGGGCGCCCGGCGCGATGCTCTGCCCGCAGGGCGACACGGGGACCCCCGCAGTGACTCAGCCCCACAAAGGGGCCGTTGAGTCGGTGCTGCCGCCCGATGTGGGCCGGGGCGCCCACCGGCCTCCCGCCTGCAGGTGTATTGGGTTTATTTGGGCTTATTTGGGTGAAATACAACCAGGTGGTGCTGCCCTCTGTCCCATTCCACAAAGGGGGTTTGCACCCTCCTGTTGCCGCCCCGATGCCCTTTGCACCCTCCTGTTGCAGCCTCATTACTGTTTGCACCCTCCCATAGTGGCCCCGGTGCCTTTTGTACCCAAATTTCCCCCTCAGAGCATGTGGTGCCAACAGCAAAGCCGTTCCCATCCCAATGCCGCTTCCCTCCCCTCCATCCCCCAAAGGTGCCCCTAGGAAAGGAGGAAACAAAGGCTGCAAGCAGGAGGCCAATGCTTTATTAAATTAGTAGCAAGGGAGGGAATGCGGCTCGCGTGCTCCGCTCACTGCCGGGGATGGGATGTGGCGAGAGACGCCCCTGGCAGCGCATTCGTGCCGACTAGGGGTGCGTGTCCAGTGCTTTAGGGTGGCAGAATGAGGAATGGGCCTAAAAACAAAGTGACCAGGGTGAAGATGGAGAGTTTAATTAAATATTGCAATGGGCTTGAGGTGCCAGAAGAATCGTGTGGCTGTTGGCGGGGAAACTGAGGCCCCTTTTGGCATTGACTGCATCCAGCTCCTTGCTCCGCTACCTACTGGCTCCCACCTGCCTGCCTTTTGAAAGAAAAATGCACACAAACGTGTTAAGAAACCATTAGGAAATGGTGAAACGCTGGCCGGGGCTCCGAGAGGCGCCTGCTGGTTGGGTGGGGATGGTGGCCCCATCACTCGTCCTCCTCCGCCCACAATTCCTGCTCGTCCCGGGGCTGCCCGCCGAGCCCCTCAGCACCCGGGATGGCTGCAGCGCTCTCGGCGCCGGCCAGCTTGCTGAGCAGCAGCGCGTGCCGCGGGGCCGCTTCGTCCGCGGCCCCTTCTCCGTGTGCCGGCCCTTCGGGAGGTGCAGGCGCTGCGGCGGCCTCGGGCTCCGCGGGCTCCTGCTGCGCGGGCAGCTGCATCTTGCCGATGCCGTTCGGAAGCACTGCGGGAAATTCCAGCTCCTCCAGAGAAGCCTCGCTAGGCAGCCCGTTGAGCTCCTGCTTCTCGGAGGGGATGCTCCCGGCAACTTGGTGCTCGGCTTCAGCCGGCCTCGCCGCCCACATCAGCTCCTGGTTGAACTCCAGGGCTTGCTCTACGATTTCCAGAATATCTGAGGCTTTCGTGACATCCCCTGGAGGCACTTTTCCAGGGAGGTCAAGCCCTTCCACATCGCAATTTGCCCCTGGGCCACCGTCTTGGCTGGGCTCGCTGTGCCCCTGGTCATTGGACTCCTTCTCCAGAGGTGGGTTGGCATCGGAGCACTGCTCCTTCTCGGCCAAGGGAAGGTTCTCGCTGTCCGGGATTTCTTCGGAAGGCTGAGATGGCTGCAAGGCTGTGCCAGGAGCCGTCAGTGCCGGCAGCCCTCCGGCAGGGACGGGTTCGGTGTCCCCAGACGTGTCCTCCTGCCCCGGGATGGGCTCCTCGCCCCCCAGCTGCCCGGGGGGGTAGGAGCTCAGAAGCTCTGAGGCTCTGCTGGCCTCAAGCTCCGGCTCACTTGCCTCACCCTCCTCCTTGGAGGTCCCTTGTTCCTCGTGTGTGCTGGGATCCGCAGCAGGGCTTTCCATGTCCCGCTCCAGCTCATCAGAACTTCCCATCAAAAGACCTTCGCCCAGCGGCTCTACCATGGCTTCCTCCACCTCGTCAGCAAAATCCTTGACTTTTGGCATCTTGTCGTCTTCTGGGGGCACCTTCCTGCCTTCATCTGCCTCACTGGCAAGCGCTTCAAAGTGCTCTTCTTCCTCTGGCACTGGAGATGCTTCTTTGGGAGCTTGGACGTCATCCCTGATGCTTTCTACTGCTCCAACTTTGATTTCTTCAAAGTCTTCTGAGATTTCACCATCTTCCAGGCTGGAGACCTCCTGTGTGGGAGCAGAAACCATGAAATAACCTTCCTCTTCCTCACCACATTCTGCTGCAGGTGCTTCCTCCATGCCTGCTGCCTCGTCTTCATGGCTGTCTTTCAAAGGACTTGTTGGCATGTTGCCCCCCTCTACCTCTCCTTCGTCCTCTAAAACTATTTCAGGTCCTGGAGTTGGTTCTGCAGCATCTTCGGCAGCCAGAGGGTTGAGGCTGGGTGCAGTCGCGGCCACCATGTCCCCTTTGTAGAGGTGCAGGGGGGTATTGTCCGGCAGTGTGTCCTCCAGGTGGATGCTCTTGCACGTCCCCAGTTCCTGCTCCACCTCTTCCCTTCTCCAAGCATCCTCCTCCTGAGACTCATCACTATGCACATCCTCGTCCTGCTGGGATGCCACCTTCTGCAGCCCGTCGGGCTCTGAAGCAAGCTCCTCTTCAGTGTCCTCAGCCCCTGCCTCCCATGAGAGCTCTGGAACTGTGGGCAGATCCTCATCCCTGGACACCTCGGGAGTTTCATCCTGCTGGTCTTCCTGGGCTTCCTCTGCCAGTCCCAGGACCGGCTCGATGTCCTGCTCTGCTTTGCTCTGTGGCCTTGGTTCCTGCTGACTGATTCCACTCCCATCATCTTCATCATCTTCTCTCATTTCTGCCAGTGAAACACCCTCTGTCTCCTCACTTTCGGATGCTCCTGTGCTTGTGAGCATGTCTTCTGCCTCAGCTGGTTCTTGGGGTGTGATGTTGGTGTCTTCTGTCCCTGGAGACCCTTCTGCGTCCTCCTCATTTCCCAGGTTTTCCCACTCCTCTGGGCAGTGCCTTTGGAAGCTGTCACCATCTCTGCCACTCTGGTCTTCCTCCCTCGGCAGGGTCTCCAGGTCCTCCTGCTCCATCCCGTCATCATCAAAATCATTTTCCTGCATGTGCCCAGACTCCTCCAAAGTACCTTCCTCCTGTATTAGCTCTTCAGTTCCCAGTGTCTTCCCTTCAGCCTCAAGCTCTTCTTCTTCTACAGCCTCCTCTCCTGGCTCTCCTCTTTCTCCCTGGCCATCTGTTGTCTCCTCTCCAATGGGGTCTTCTCCAGGCATTGGTGACGCTTCTTCTGCCCAAATGCTCTCTTTGATGTTTGGGGGCTCATGTTCTGGGTACATCTCCTCCATCCCTTCTTCGTCTGCAGCAGGATCTACCTCACAGGAAGGCATTTCCTGCTGCTCCAAACTTTCTGTCTCTCTCTCAACAAGATCCTCTCCAGGGTGGCTTTCCTCAGCTAAAATTAGGTGACTTTCCATAGGACAAGCATGAGTGGCTTGGATTTCCTTCTGCAGAGACTCCTCTTCTTGCTCTTCCTTCATTTCTTCACTGAAATTGGACGCTTCCTCCTCCTTCGAAGGGCTCCAGGGTCTCTCCTTGTCCTCCAGAAGGTGCAAGGCCTCCATGCTCACGTGCCTCCCATCCTGGTCTCCTTGCTGTGACTCCTCTAGGCCTCCTCTGGCAGCAGCTGCTGGGCTGGGGAGACCTGCACTCCCTTCCCAGCCTTCGCTATCAGGCGTGGGTGAAGCGCATGTCTCTCTGTCTGGTGGGCTCTCAGCGTCACCGCTCACAAATTCCAGTTCTCCGCTTTCTTCTGGGCTCTGAAATGCCAGCACCTCTTCTTCTGGGCTTGCTTTCTCCTCCCAAGGTCTCATTTCCTTCTGGGTTTCTCTTTCACTTGGTGCAGCAGCAAGAAGCTCAAGTGTCCCTTGGTCCTGCTCACCAGAAGGTCCCAGCTCCAGGTGGGACATTGTTCCGTCCTGCTGAGCAATGCTCTCCACTCCTGCCTCCTCCTGCTTGTGTTCTCCACTCCCCTCTTCCAAATTGGCTTCCAAATTGGTGTCTTTGGCAGTGTCAACCTCCTCCACAGGGTAATTGGTCCAGCTGGGGACCTCTGGCTCGTTTGCTACCCCAAAGCCCTCTGTAGCCCTCTCAGCCCTACACACAGGCTCTTCTTGGGCATCATCTCGCACCTCCTTGAGAGCATCTTCCAAGGCTTCGGTGACCAGACGGTCAGGATAGAGCAGCTGTGGGGTGGGCGACTTCCCCGGTGGCTCCTCACTGGAGTCTTGAGGCTCCTCCTGAGGATCTTTGTCCCCCTCTCTTGGTTCTAGACCTGGGGACTCGGGTGGCTCCTGAGAGCTGGGACGGGCAGATGGGACCACCCCACTGGATGTCCCCAGGCTGGGCACTGAGCGAGCAGCTGTGCTGGCAGCTTTCAGCACTGGTGCCTGGAGAACTGAGTTGATTTTCTGGAACTCCCTCCTAATGGGGCTTTTACTTTTGGGGGTGGGGACCTTCGGGACATCGTTTTGGGACTTTGCCAGCAGCACCTTGGTCTCTGCCCGGGGGAAGACAGAGGGACTCGCACGGAGATCCCAGGAGATCAGCCGCCGGCTTTCGGGCGTCACGGGCTGCAGCTTCATCTCCAGCTTGGCATCTGCAAAGGGTGAGGGAACGAGCTGGGATTTGGGGGGGGGGGGGCATTCACACCGGGTCTTGCCAGAACTGGGGGTCCCACAAGGAGTCAACCTGGTGCAATGGTCCCCATGGTGCTGAGCCCCATGGGACCTGGGAGAGGTTGGTAGTGCCCTAGGGATACTCATCTTGGAGACAACTGGCTCCCCAGGACACTCCTGAGAGGCAAAGGAGCAGATATAACTGGCACGGTCCATCCCCCTATGGACGTGTCCGGAAAACCAGCTCTAGACCGGCCCAGGGATCTGTTGGCACCTCCTTATCGCAGTGGGGCCACCACTGCTGGGAGGACACGTCTCTGTGGAGCCTCGTGCCTTGGCGCCGGCGCCGCGGGGGCTCTGCGCGCTGGCCCACGAGCCCCGCGGGCGGCCGCCCTCTTACCTCGCAAGCCGCTGGCCGGCTTGTACTCGCTGCTGGGCATCTGCAGCCGAGCGCTCTCCGCTTCCAGCAGAGTCCTGCAAGGAGAGGCGCGTGCTCAGCGGGGCACCAGGGTCCTTGGGGCTCCCCTGGGCTCCGTCTCTCCTGCCTTGCAGGGAACCAGCTGCTTGGGCAGCCTCAGCACTGCACGCAGGCTGCCCGGCGGAGCTGCCCTTTCCCAGGAATTGGCGGCCCTTTGCAGGAGAGCTCCCACCGCGTTGCCTCCACAGGGCTCTCGTCCCATCCCCCCGGGCTGTGATCCATGCCTGTGGTGGCGGGTGACATCATGCGTCGCCGGGGAGGCCCCTTGGCGAGGACAGCCTCTATTCTCATGCTAATGGTCCCCCCCAGTCCTCTCCCAGGCTCCCTTTGTCCAGGGCTGTCTGGAAGGGCCAGGCTGGGAGAGGGGCTCCGCGTGGCCGCTGCAGCGGCCGGGGCCCAGGACCTCACCTGTAGGTGGCCACTTCCAGGCTCAGGGACATCTTCAGGTGCATGAGCTGCTGCCTGTCCTCCAGCACCTGGGCGATCTGCACCCGCAGGGCTTGTTTCTCCTGCTCCAGGGCCTCCAGCGCCAGCTGTGGGTGGCAAACACGGCTGGATTGGGGCTGCTCGTGTCCCCCTTGGGGCTGGCATGTGCCTGATCCCCCTGGCCATGGGACCCTGGGGTGCCACAGGCAGCTCTCATGTGTGGCTTAACCCTCCCTCCCCATGGTCACTCTTTCTCGCTGTCTTCATCCTCTGGGTGCTTAGGGAATGTTCTGCCCCGTTCCTGCCACGGAGGATGGAGGGTGGGGACGAGGTGGCTGTGACTTGGTGCTGGGGATTTACTTGGGTCCCGGAGCTTTCTAAGGGTTGCTGCAGGGAGAGGGACAATGTGGAGGAGAGCGATGCACAGGGGACAGAGCCAAAGCAGCCGGATGCAGCCGGAGGAGAAGGAGGAGGGATGGGAATGCCGGGTGGCCAGCGTGGGAAACAGCTCCACGGCTCCCTTCCGCTCCCGGCACCCGCCGGAGCTGGAACAAAGAGGGAGCCCTTCCCCACCGTCCCGGCCTTCCCTTTGGAGCAGCCTGGCCGCTAGTGGCATTTACAGCCTCCTCTCTCCAGTGTGGCCTCTCCGTAGCCTCCTCCACTGAACTTGCTTTGCTGCTGTTGTGGATCCACATGGAGTTTGTCCTGCTGTGGAGCTACTGGCTTGACCCCACGCCTGCCTCCCAGCAGCTGCGAGGGGAAGCCGCTTCCTTTGGGAAAACTCACTGGTTCCCAGGGGAAAAAGCCTCCCAGCTGGTGGAGGAGCCAGACTGGGGCACAGAGGGGAATCCTCTGCACTGCTGCTGCCTTGGATCTCTCTTGTCCTGG
This sequence comes from Nothura maculosa, assembly GCA_032353885.1. Classification (NCBI taxonomy): domain Eukaryota; kingdom Metazoa; phylum Chordata; class Aves; order Tinamiformes; family Tinamidae; genus Nothura; species Nothura maculosa. The sequence goes on from JAUBOD010000454.1 coordinate 26,290, forward strand.
AACTGCTTTTCCTCCCACCTACTTCCTCCTCTCCAGCTGCAACATCCCGAGCTACTGCCCAGCTTCCCCATCCTCCCCATGGCTTTTCCTCCTGGGATTTGCCCCTTCCTTGGCTTCACCTCCACCTACCCAGGATGGTGGTGCCCTGAGCACCCTTCTGGTCCCATAGACATCCCTGTCATGGGATGTCCTTCACCTACCTGGAACTTCTCAGCCTCCCCTCTCTGCTCCTGCCATTGCCGTGAGAGACTTTCCTCCAGCAGGTCCTTGCGTGCCTTGAGCCCCACCAGCTCCTTCTCCAGGTGCTGCAGCTGCAGCTGGCTCTGCTGGTTGTCTTCCACCGCCTTCCACAGGTTCTCTTTGGCTTGGCACAGGGAGCTCTCCAGCTGCGACACCTCCGTCTTGTAGGTCTCCACTGCCCCTTTCCAGATCTGAGAGAGCCTCTTGGAATAGTCCTCCACCTCCACAGGCTGGAAAGCCACGGGCACACAGCGGAAGCTCTCGAAACTCTGCGAGAAGCTGGCGAGCTCATGGTCCAGCCCTGCTTTCTCCTCCTCGTGCAACTCCAGCAGCGCCTCCACCTCTTTTTCCAGGTGCAGGGCTCTCTCCTTCAGCCAGATCTGAGCTCTCTGCTCCTCTTCCAGCTCCTTCTTGCTCATAGACAGAAGCTTCTTTGCTTCTTCACGAGCCGCTTGCTCCTTCTGGCACCTGCTCTTCACGTGCTGGATCTCCTCGTAGAGGTTGTCCCGGGCCAGCTCCGCAGACCACTTCTCCCTGAAGGCATCATCCAGCGCGGTGCGCAGGGCCTGCAGCTCCTCCTCGTACTTGTTCCTCCACGAGTCCTCGCTGGGACTGCTCTTGGCGCTTTGGATCTCGGCTCGCAGCACCTCGTTCTCCTCCTCCAGGAACTTCACGCGGGCCAGGTAGGCCTCCAGGCGCTTGTTGAGGTCCCACATCTGCAGGGACTCCTCGCCCAGGCCTCGGGCGCCCCCCAAGTTCTCCATGCTCAGCATTGCCGCTCCCCAGAGCGCTTCCCAAATCTCCCCCTCCCGGCAGAGGGAAGGCGGCTGCCGGAGCAAGTGGATGTGAGTGGAGTGGCTCGGAGCTATTCATACCCCACCATGGGCGAGGGGGAGGCCCCAGGCTCCGGAGCGCTGGTTAACTCTTCCGCCGCCGGTGCGCGCATCCTATGTGCTCCGGCGCTGGAATGGCTCCTGTGAGCCTTGCCACTGCCCTTTGGGGGCATTTCCAAGAGACGAAACCCATTCCCAAGGAGGGAATTGCAGAGGATGGGGACAGATATTCCCAGCAGAGCCCCTTCCTCCCTCTGCTGTGCAAACCCGACTGCAAATTTACAGCTGCAAACCCCTCTCTTCCCAGATGTTGCGCAGCTGGATCCGTCTGGGATCTCATTGCAGGTTGATCTTGGTTCCAGCACCGCTCAGCAGCCACTGGCTGGAAATTCACTTTGGTTTCTGCCTCTCACCCGTGTTGGGCAGCTCCTTCCCAGTGGGTTGCGAACTGCTCCCTCAGGAGCATGTTTTCGGGGCAGGAAAATTAGAGTTACCACATGGTTTATTTGCAGGAGAGGAAGTTTAAAACTCTGACTGTGGGGATTTCTGCAAACAAAAGACCTAGAGATTAAAAAAAAAAAAAAAGTTTGAATGGGAATTCTCCCTGGCTCTTCCTTTCCCGGAGGTTTTCCTCTCAAGGAGGGGGCAGGAGTGGGGCATGTCTGGTCCCTGCTCTATCTCATTCCGTAGGGCAAAGAGCCAGTGGCCGTGGGAGCCCTGGCGCTGGCCCAGCCGAGCCGGTGCCTCCGGACAGGAGGGCAACAGTCCCCTCTGCCGGCAAGAGGCGCCGGAGCCGCCGCTGCAGCCCTGCGGCTTTGGGGGCAATCCCAGCTCTGCT